>OY998239.1:47298719-47898719 GCA_963922005.1 Cornus suecica
TCGAATCCAACTAATAAGTTGAATCGGTGTTTGTACATCATTCCTTCACCAATATAAGTTTCTTATTGTCAACAACACCATAAAGCGTACCGAAATAGTCCACGCGCTCCTAATTAGCCCTTTTCTTTCTCTCTAACCTTCTTATCTTTCTAAGTGGGACGGATTTCACTTCGAATCCTACTAATAAGTTGAATCGGTGTTTGTACATCATTCCTTCTCTATTATAAGCCTATTGTGGATAAAACAGTACAAACCATTTCAAAATAGTCCACACGCTCCTAACTAGCCCTTTTCTTTTTCTCCAACCTTCTTTTCTTTCTAAGTGGGACGGATTTCACTTCGAATCTTACTAATAAGTTGAATCGGTGTTTGTACATCATTCCTTCACCAATATAAGTTTCTTATTGTCAACAACACCATAAAGCGTACCGAAATAGTCCACACGCTCCTAACTAGCCCTTTTCTCTCTCTCCAACCTTCTTGTCTTTCTAAGTGGGACGGATTTCACTTCGAATCCTACTAATAAGTTGAATCGGTGTTTGTACATCATTCCTTCTCTATTATAAGCCTATTGTGGATAAAACAGTACAAACCATTTCAAAATAGTCCACACGCTCCTAACTAGCCCTTTTCTTTTTCTCCAACCTTCTTTTCTTTCTAAGTGGGACGGATTTCACTTCGAATCTTACTAATATGTTGAATCGGTGTTTGTACATCATTCCTTCTCCATTATAAGACTATTGTGGATAAAACACTACAAATCATTCCAAAATAGTCCACACGCTCCTAACTAGCCCTTTTCTTTCTCTCCCACCTTCTTTTCTTTCTAAGTGGGACGGATTTCACTTCGAATCCTACTAATAAGTTGAATCGGTGTTTGTACATCATTCCTTCACCAATATAAGTTTCTTATTGTCAACAACACCATAAAGCGTACCGAAATAGTCCACGCGCTCCTAATTAGCCCTTTTCTTTCTCTCTAACCTTCTTATCTTCTAAGTGGGACGAATTTCACTTCGAATCCTACTAATAAGTTGAATCGGTGTTTGTACATCATTCCTTCTCTATTATAAGCCTGTTGTGGATAAAACAGTACAAACCATTTCAAAATAGTCCACACGCTCCTAACTAGCCCTTTTCTTTTTCTCCAACCTTCTTTTCTTTCTAAGTGGGACGGATTTCACTTCGAATCTTACTAATATGTTGAATCGGTGTTTGTACATCATTCCTTCTCCATTATAAGACTATTGTGGATAAAACACTACAAACCATTCCAAAATAGTCCACACGCTCCTAACTAGCCCTTTTCTTTCTCTCCCACCTTCTTTTCTTTCTAAGTGGGACGGATTTCACTTCGAATCCTACTAATAAGTTGAATCGGTGTTTGTACATCATTCCTTCACCAATATAAGTTTCTTATTGTCAACAACACCATAAAGCGTACCGAAATAGTCCACGCGCTCCTAACTAGCCCTTTTCTTTCTCTCCAACCTTCTTGTCTTTCTAAGTGGGACGGATTTCACTTCGAATCCTACTAATAAGTTGAATCGGTGTTTGTACATCATTCCTTCTCTATTATAAGCCTATTGTGGATAAAACAGTACAAACCATTTCAAAATAGTCCACACGCTCCTAACTAGCCCTTTTCTTTCTCTCCAACCTTCTTTTCTTTCTAACTGGGACGGATTTCACTTCGAATCCTACTAATAAGTTGAATCGGTGTTTGTACATCATTCCTTCACCAATATAAGTTTCTTATTGTCAACAACACCATAAAGCGTACCGAAATAGTCCACACACTCGTAACTAGCCCTTTTCTTTCTCTCCAACCTTCTTATCTTTTTAAGTGGGACGAATTACTTCGAATCCTACTAATAAGTTGAATCGGTGTTTGTACATCATTCCTTCTCCATTATAAAACAATTGTGGACAAAACACTACAAACTATTCCAAAATAGTCCACACGCTCCTAACTAGCTCTTTTCTTTCTCTCCACCTTTTTTTTCTTTCTAAGTGAGAAGGATTTCATTCGAATCGTCCTATAAGTTGAATCGGTGATTGTACATCATTCATTCACCAATATAAGTTTCTTATTGTCAACAACACCATAAAGCGTACCGAAATAGTCCACGCGCTCCTAATTAGCCCTTTTCTTTCTCTCTAACCTTCTTATCTTTATAAGTGGGAAGGATTTCACTTCGAATCCTACTAATAAGTTGAATCGGTGTTTGTACATCATTCCTTCTCTATTATAAGCCTATTGTGGATAAAACAGTACAAACCATTTCAAAATAGTCCACACGCTTCTAACTAGCCCTTTTCTTTTTCTCCAACCTTCTTTTCTTTCTAAGTGGGACGGATTTCACTTCGAATCCTACTAATAAGTTGAATCGGTGTTTGTACATCATTCCTTCACCAATATAAGTTTCTTATTGTCAACAACACCATAAAGCGTACCCAAATAGTCCACACGCTCCTAACTAGCCCTTTTCTTTCTCTCCAACCTTCTTATCTTTCTAAGTGGGACGGATTTCACTTCGAATCCTACTAATAAGTTGAATCGGTGTTTGTACATCATTCCTTCTCCATTATAAGACTATTATGGAGAAAACACTACAAACCACTTCAAAATAGTCCACACGCTCCTAACTAGCCCTTTTCATTCTCTCTAACCATCTTTTCTTTCTAATTGGGACGGATTTCACTTCGAATCCTACTAATAAGTTGAATCGGTGTTTGTACATCATTCCATCTCCATTATAACACAATTGTGGACAAAACAGTACAAACCATTTCAAACTAGTCCACACGCTCCTAACTAGCCCTTTTCTTTCTCTCCAACCTTCTTTTCTTTCTAAGTGGGACGGATTTCACTTCGAATCCTACTAATAAGTTGAATCGGTGTTTGTACATCATTCATTCTCCATTATAACACAATTGTGGACAAAACAGTACAAACCATTTCAAATTAGTCCACACGCTCCTAACTAGCCCTTTTCTTTCTCTCCAACCTTCTTTTCTTTCTAAGTGGGACGGATTTCACTTCGAAGCCTACTAATAAGTGGAATCGGTGTTTGTACATCATTCCTTCACCAATATAAGTTTCTTATTGTCAACAACACCATAAAGCGTACCGAAATAGTCCACACGCTCTTAACTAGCCCTTTTCTTTCTCTCCAACCTTCTTATCTTTCTAAGTGGGACGGATTTCACTTCGAATCCTACTAATAAGTTGAATCGGTGTTTGTACATCATTCCTTCTCCATTATAACACAATTGTGGACAAAACAGTACAAACCATTTCAAAATAGTCCACACGCTCCTAACTAGCCCTTTTCTTTCTCTCCAACCTTCTTATCTTTCTAAGTGGGACGGATTTCACTTCGAATCTTACTAATATGTTGAATCGGTGTTTGTACATCATTCCTTCTCCATTATAAGACTATTGTGGATAAAACACTACAAACCATTCCAAAATAGTCCACACGCTCCTAACTAGACCTTTTCTTTTTCTCCAACCTTCTTTTCTTTCTAAGTGGGACGGATTTCACTTCGAATCCTACTAATAAGTTGAATCGGTGTTTGTACATCATTCCTTCACCAATATAAGTTTCTTATTGTCAACAACACCATAAAGCGTAGCGAAATAGTCCACACGCTCCTAACTAGCCCTTTTCTTTCTCTCCAACCTTCTTATCTTTCTTAGTGGGACGGATTTCACTTCGAATCCTACTAATAATTGAATCGGTGTTTGTACATCATTCTTTCTCCATTATAAGACAATTGTGGAGAAAACAGTACAAACCATTTCAAAATAGTCCACACTCTCCTAACTAGACCTTTTCTTTTTCTCCAACCTTCTTTTCTTTCTAAGTGGGACGGATTTCACTTCGAATCCTACTAATAAGTTGAATCGGTGTTTGTACATCATTCCTTCACCAATATAAGTATCTTATTGTCAACAACACCATAAAGCATTCCCAAATAGTCCACACGCTCCTAACTAGCCAATTTCTTTCTCTCCAACCTTCTTATCTTTCTAAGTGGGACGGATTTCACTTCGAATCCTACTAATAAGTTGAATCGGTGTTTGTACATCATTCATTCTCCATTATAACACAATTGTGGACAAAACAGTACAAACCATTTCAAATTAGTCCACACGCTCCTAACTAGCCCTTTTCTTTCTCTCCAACCTTCTTATCTTTCTAAGTGGGACGGATTTCACTTCGAATCCTACTAATAAGTTGAATCGGTGTTTGTACATCATTCCTTCTCCATTATAACACAATTGTGGACAAAACAGTACAAACCATTTCAAATTAGTCCACACGCTCCTAACTAGCCCTTTTCTTTCTCTCCAACCTTCTTTTCTTTCTAAGTGGGACGGATTTCACTTCGAAGCCTACTAATAAGTTGAATCGGTGTTTGTACATCATTCCTTCACCAATATAAGTTTCTTATTGTCAACAACACCATAAAGCGTACCGAAATAGTCCACACGCTCTTAACTAGCCCTTTTCTTTCTCTCCAACCTTCTTATCTTTCTAAGTGGGACGGATTTCACTTCGAATCCTACTAATAAGTTGAATCGGTGTTTGTACATCATTCCTTCTCCATTATAACACAATTGTGGACAAAACAGTACAAACCATTTCAAAATAGTCCACACGCTCCTAACTAGCCCTTTTCTTTCTCTCCAACCTTCTTATCTTTCTAAGTGGGACGGATTTCACTTCGAATCTTACTAATATGTTGAATCGGTGTTTGTACATCATTCCTTCTCCATTATAAGACTATTGTGGATAAAACACTACAAACCATTCCAAAATAGTCCACACGCTCCTAACTAGACCTTTTCTTTTTCTCCAACCTTCTTTTCTTTCTAAGTGGGACGGATTTCACTTCGAATCCTACTAATAAGTTGAATCGGTGTTTGTACATCATTCCTTCACCAATATAAGTTTCTTATTGTCAACAACACCATAAAGCGTAGCGAAATAGTCCACACGCTCCTAACTAGCCCTTTTCTTTCTCTCCAACCTTCTTATCTTTCTTAGTGGGACGGATTTCACTTCGAATCCTACTAATAATTGAATCGGTGTTTGTACATCATTCTTTCTCCATTATAAGACAATTGTGGAGAAAACAGTACAAACCATTTCAAAATAGTCCACACTCTCCTAACTAGACCTTTTCTTTTTCTCCAACCTTCTTTTCTTTCTAAGTGGGACGGATTTCACTTCGAATCCTACTAATAAGTTGAATCGGTGTTTGTACATCATTCCTTCTCCATTATAACACAATTGTGGACAAAACAGTACAAACCATTTCAAATTAGTCCACACGCTCCTAACTAGCCCTTTTCTTTCTCTCCAACCTTCTTATCTTTCTAAGTGGGACGGATTTCACTTCGAATCCTACTAATAAGTTGAATCGGTGTTTGTACATCATTCCTTCTCCATTATAACACAATTGTGGACAAAACAGTACAAACCATTTCAAAATAGTCCACACGCTCCTAACTAGCCCTTTTCTTTCTCTCCCACCTTCTTTTCTTTCTAAGTGGGACGGATATCACTTCGAATCCTACTAATAAGTTGAATCGGTGTTTGTACATCATTCCTTCACCAATATAAGTTTCTTATTGTCAACAACACCATAAAGCGTACCGAAATAGTCCACACGCTCCTAACTAGCCCTTTTCTTTCTCTCCAACCTTCTTATCTTTCTAAGTGGGACGGATTTCACTTCGAATCCTACTAATAAGTTGAATCGGTGTTTGTACATCATTCCTTCTCCATTATAACATAATTGTGGACAAAACAGTACAAACCATTTCAAAATAGTCCACACGCTCCTAACTAGCCCTTTTCTTTCTCTCCAACCTTCTTATCTTTCTAAGTGGGACGGATTTCACTTCGAATCTTACTAATATGTTGAATCGGTGTTTGTACATCATTCCTTCTCCATTATAAGACTATTGTGGATAAAACACTACAAACCATTCCAAAATAGTCCACACGCTCCTAACTAGCCCTTTTCTTTCTCTCCAACCTTCTTTTCTTTCTAAGTGGGACGGATTTCACTTCGAATCCTACTAATAAGTTGAATCGGTGTTTGTACATCATTCCTTCACCAATATAAGTTTCTTATTGTCAACAACACCATAAAGCGTACCGAAATAGTCCACACGCTCCTAACTAGCCCTTTTCTTTCTCTCCAACCTTCTTATCTTTCTAAGTGGGACGGATTTCACTTCGAATCCTACTAATAAGTTGAATCGGTGTTTGTACATCATTCCTTCTCCATTATAACACAATTGTGGACAAAACAGTACAAACCATTCCAAAATAGTCCACACGCTCCTAACTAGCCCTTTTCTTTCTCTCCAACCTTCTTTTCTTTCTAAGTGGGACGGATTTCACTTCGAATCCTACTAATAAGTTGAATCGGTGTTTGTACATCATTCCTTCACCAATATAAGTATCTTATTGTCAACAACACCATAAAGCATTCCAAAATAGTCCACACGCTCCTAACTAGCCAATTTCTTTCTCTCCAACCTTCTTATCTTTCTAAGTGGGACGGATTTCACTTCGAATCCTACTAATAAGTTGAATCGGTGTTTGTACATCATTCATTCTCCATTATAACACAATTGTGGACAAAACAGTACAAACCATTTCAAATTAGTCCACACGCTCCTAACTAGCCCTTTTCTTTCTCTCCAACCTTCTTATCTTTCTAAGTGGGACGGATTTCACTTCGAATCCTACTAATAAGTTGAATCGGTGTTTGTACATCATTCCTTCTCCATTATAACATAATTGTGGACAAAACAGTACAAACCATTTCAAAATAGTCCACACGCTCCTAACTAGCCATTTTCTTTCTCTCCAACCTTCTTATCTTTCTAAGTGGGACGGATTTCACTTCGAATCTTACTAATATGTTGAATCGGTGTTTGTACATCATTCCTTCTCCATTATAAGACTATTGTGGATAAAACACTACAAACCATTCGAAAATAGTCCACACGCTCCTAACTAGCCCTTTTCTTTCTCTCCAACCTTCTTTTCTTTCTAAGTGGGACGGATTTCACTTCGAATCCTACTAATAAGTTGAATCGGTGTTTGTACTTCATTCATTCACCAATATAAGTTTCTTATTGTCAACAACACCATAAAGCGTACCGAAATAGTCCACACGCTCCTAACTAGCCCTTTTCTTTCTCTCCAACCTTCTTATCTTTCTAAGTGGGACGGATTTCACTTCGAATCCTACTAATAAGTTGAATCGGTGTTTGTACATCATTCCTTCTCCATTATAACACAATTGTGGACAAAACAGTACAAACCATTCCAAAATAGTCCACACGCTCCTAACTAGCCCTTTTCTTTCTCTCCAACCTTCTTTTCTTTCTAACTGGGACGGATTTCACTTCGAATCCTACTAATAAGTTGAATCGGTGTTTGTACATCATTCCTTCACCAATATAAGTTTCTTATTGTCAACAACACCATAAAGCGTACCGAAATAGTCCACACACTCGTAACTAGCCCTTTTCTTTCTCTCCAACCTTCTTATCTTTTTAAGTGGGACGAATTACTTCGAATCCTACTAATAAGTTGAATCGGTGTTTGTACATCATTCCTTCTCCATTATAAAACAATTGTGGACAAAACACTACAAACTATTCCAAAATAGTCCACACGCTCCTAACTAGCTCTTTTCTTTCTCTCCACCTTTTTTTTCTTTCTAAGTGAGAAGGATTTCATTCGAATCGTCCTATAAGTTGAATCGGTGATTGTACATCATTCATTCACCAATATAAGTTTCTTATTGTCAACAACACCATAAAGCGTACCGAAATAGTCCACGCGCTCCTAATTAGCCCTTTTCTTTCTCTCTAACCTTCTTATCTTTATAAGTGGGAAGGATTTCACTTCGAATCCTACTAATAAGTTGAATCGGTGTTTGTACATCATTCCTTCTCTATTATAAGCCTATTGTGGATAAAACAGTACAAACCATTTCAAAATAGTCCACACGCTTCTAACTAGCCCTTTTCTTTTTCTCCAACCTTCTTTTCTTTCTAAGTGGGACGGATTTCACTTCGAATCCTACTAATAAGTTGAATCGGTGTTTGTACATCATTCCTTCACCAATATAAGTTTCTTATTGTCAACAACACCATAAAGCGTACCCAAATAGTCCACACGCTCCTAACTAGCCCTTTTCTTTCTCTCCAACCTTCTTATCTTTCTAAGTGGGACGGATTTCACTTCGAATCCTACTAATAAGTTGAATCGGTGTTTGTACATCATTCCTTCTCCATTATAAGACTATTATGGAGAAAACACTACAAACCACTTCAAAATAGTCCACACGCTCCTAACTAGCCCTTTTCATTCTCTCTAACCATCTTTTCTTTCTAATTGGGACGGATTTCACTTCGAATCCTACTAATAAGTTGAATCGGTGTTTGTACATCATTCCATCTCCATTATAACACAATTGTGGACAAAACAGTACAAACCATTTCAAACTAGTCCACACGCTCCTAACTAGCCCTTTTCTTTCTCTCCAACCTTCTTTTCTTTCTAAGTGGGACGGATTTCACTTCGAATCCTACTAATAAGTTGAATCGGTGTTTGTACATCATTCATTCTCCATTATAACACAATTGTGGACAAAACAGTACAAACCATTTCAAATTAGTCCACACGCTCCTAACTAGCCCTTTTCTTTCTCTCCAACCTTCTTTTCTTTCTAAGTGGGACGGATTTCACTTCGAAGCCTACTAATAAGTGGAATCGGTGTTTGTACATCATTCCTTCACCAATATAAGTTTCTTATTGTCAACAACACCATAAAGCGTACCGAAATAGTCCACACGCTCTTAACTAGCCCTTTTCTTTCTCTCCAACCTTCTTATCTTTCTAAGTGGGACGGATTTCACTTCGAATCCTACTAATAAGTTGAATCGGTGTTTGTACATCATTCCTTCTCCATTATAACACAATTGTGGACAAAACAGTACAAACCATTTCAAAATAGTCCACACGCTCCTAACTAGCCCTTTTCTTTCTCTCCAACCTTCTTATCTTTCTAAGTGGGACGGATTTCACTTCGAATCTTACTAATATGTTGAATCGGTGTTTGTACATCATTCCTTCTCCATTATAAGACTATTGTGGATAAAACACTACAAACCATTCCAAAATAGTCCACACGCTCCTAACTAGACCTTTTCTTTTTCTCCAACCTTCTTTTCTTTCTAAGTGGGACGGATTTCACTTCGAATCCTACTAATAAGTTGAATCGGTGTTTGTACATCATTCCTTCACCAATATAAGTTTCTTATTGTCAACAACACCATAAAGCGTAGCGAAATAGTCCACACGCTCCTAACTAGCCCTTTTCTTTCTCTCCAACCTTCTTATCTTTCTTAGTGGGACGGATTTCACTTCGAATCCTACTAATAATTGAATCGGTGTTTGTACATCATTCTTTCTCCATTATAAGACAATTGTGGAGAAAACAGTACAAACCATTTCAAAATAGTCCACACTCTCCTAACTAGACCTTTTCTTTTTCTCCAACCTTCTTTTCTTTCTAAGTGGGACGGATTTCACTTCGAATCCTACTAATAAGTTGAATCGGTGTTTGTACATCATTCCTTCACCAATATAAGTATCTTATTGTCAACAACACCATAAAGCATTCCCAAATAGTCCACACGCTCCTAACTAGCCAATTTCTTTCTCTCCAACCTTCTTATCTTTCTAAGTGGGACGGATTTCACTTCGAATCCTACTAATAAGTTGAATCGGTGTTTGTACATCATTCATTCTCCATTATAACACAATTGTGGACAAAACAGTACAAACCATTTCAAATTAGTCCACACGCTCCTAACTAGCCCTTTTCTTTCTCTCCAACCTTCTTATCTTTCTAAGTGGGACGGATTTCACTTCGAATCCTACTAATAAGTTGAATCGGTGTTTGTACATCATTCCTTCTCCATTATAACACAATTGTGGACAAAACAGTACAAACCATTTCAAATTAGTCCACACGCTCCTAACTAGCCCTTTTCTTTCTCTCCAACCTTCTTTTCTTTCTAAGTGGGACGGATTTCACTTCGAAGCCTACTAATAAGTTGAATCGGTGTTTGTACATCATTCCTTCACCAATATAAGTTTCTTATTGTCAACAACACCATAAAGCGTACCGAAATAGTCCACACGCTCTTAACTAGCCCTTTTCTTTCTCTCCAACCTTCTTATCTTTCTAAGTGGGACGGATTTCACTTCGAATCCTACTAATAAGTTGAATCGGTGTTTGTACATCATTCCTTCTCCATTATAACACAATTGTGGACAAAACAGTACAAACCATTTCAAAATAGTCCACACGCTCCTAACTAGCCCTTTTCTTTCTCTCCAACCTTCTTATCTTTCTAAGTGGGACGGATTTCACTTCGAATCTTACTAATATGTTGAATCGGTGTTTGTACATCATTCCTTCTCCATTATAAGACTATTGTGGATAAAACACTACAAACCATTCCAAAATAGTCCACACGCTCCTAACTAGACCTTTTCTTTTTCTCCAACCTTCTTTTCTTTCTAAGTGGGACGGATTTCACTTCGAATCCTACTAATAAGTTGAATCGGTGTTTGTACATCATTCCTTCACCAATATAAGTTTCTTATTGTCAACAACACCATAAAGCGTAGCGAAATAGTCCACACGCTCCTAACTAGCCCTTTTCTTTCTCTCCAACCTTCTTATCTTTCTTAGTGGGACGGATTTCACTTCGAATCCTACTAATAATTGAATCGGTGTTTGTACATCATTCTTTCTCCATTATAAGACAATTGTGGAGAAAACAGTACAAACCATTTCAAAATAGTCCACACTCTCCTAACTAGACCTTTTCTTTTTCTCCAACCTTCTTTTCTTTCTAAGTGGGACGGATTTCACTTCGAATCCTACTAATAAGTTGAATCGGTGTTTGTACATCATTCCTTCTCCATTATAACACAATTGTGGACAAAACAGTACAAACCATTTCAAATTAGTCCACACGCTCCTAACTAGCCCTTTTCTTTCTCTCCAACCTTCTTATCTTTCTAAGTGGGACGGATTTCACTTCGAATCCTACTAATAAGTTGAATCGGTGTTTGTACATCATTCCTTCTCCATTATAACACAATTGTGGACAAAACAGTACAAACCATTTCAAAATAGTCCACACGCTCCTAACTAGCCCTTTTCTTTCTCTCCCACCTTCTTTTCTTTCTAAGTGGGACGGATATCACTTCGAATCCTACTAATAAGTTGAATCGGTGTTTGTACATCATTCCTTCACCAATATAAGTTTCTTATTGTCAACAACACCATAAAGCGTACCGAAATAGTCCACACGCTCCTAACTAGCCCTTTTCTTTCTCTCCAACCTTCTTATCTTTCTAAGTGGGACGGATTTCACTTCGAATCCTACTAATAAGTTGAATCGGTGTTTGTACATCATTCCTTCTCCATTATAACATAATTGTGGACAAAACAGTACAAACCATTTCAAAATAGTCCACACGCTCCTAACTAGCCCTTTTCTTTCTCTCCAACCTTCTTATCTTTCTAAGTGGGACGGATTTCACTTCGAATCTTACTAATATGTTGAATCGGTGTTTGTACATCATTCCTTCTCCATTATAAGACTATTGTGGATAAAACACTACAAACCATTCCAAAATAGTCCACACGCTCCTAACTAGCCCTTTTCTTTCTCTCCAACCTTCTTTTCTTTCTAAGTGGGACGGATTTCACTTCGAATCCTACTAATAAGTTGAATCGGTGTTTGTACTTCATTCATTCACCAATATATGTTTCTTATTGTCAACAACACCATAAAGCGTACCGAAATAGTCCACACGCTCCTAACTAGCCCTTTTCTTTCTCTCCAACCTTCTTATCTTTCTAAGTGGGACGGATTTCACTTCGAATCCTACTAATAAGTTGAATCGGTGTTTGTACATCATTCCTTCTCCATTATAACACAATTGTGGACAAAACAGTACAAACCATTCCAAAATAGTCCACACGCTCCTAACTAGCCCTTTTCTTTCTCTCCAACCTTCTTATCTTTCTAAGTGGGACGGATTTCACTTCGAATCCTACTAATAAGTTGAATCGGTGTTTGTACATCATTCCTTCTCCATTATAACACAATTGAGGACAAAACAGTACAAACCATTTCAAAATAGTCCACACGCTCCTAACTAGCCCTTTTCTTTCTCTCCCACCTTCTTTTCTTTCTAAGTGGGACGGATATCACTTCGAATCCTACTAATAAGTTGAATCGGTGTTTGTACATCATTCCTTCACCAATATAAGTTTCTTATTGTCAACAACACCATAAAGCGTACCGAAATAGTCCACACGCTCCTAACTAGCCCTTTTCTTTCTCTCCAACCTTCTTATCTTTCTAAGTGGGACGGATTTCACTTCGAATCCTACTAATAAGTTGAATCGGTGTTTGTACATCATTCCTTCTCCATTATAACATAATTGTGGACAAAACAGTACAAACCATTTCAAAATAGTCCACACGCTCCTAACTAGCCCTTTTCTTTCTCTCCAACCTTCTTATCTTTCTAAGTGGGACGGATTTCACTTCGAATCTTACTAATATGTTGAATCGGTGTTTGTACATCATTCCTTCTCCATTATAAGACTATTGTGGATAAAACACTACAAACCATTCCAAAATAGTCCACACGCTCCTAACTAGCCCTTTTCTTTCTCTCCAACCTTCTTTTCTTTCTAAGTGGGACGGATTTCACTTCGAATCCTACTAATAAGTTGAATCGGTGTTTGTACTTCATTCATTCACCAATATAAGTTTCTTATTGTCAACAACACCATAAAGCGTACCGAAATAGTCCACACGCTCCTAACTAGCCCTTTTCTTTCTCTCCAACCTTCTTATCTTTCTAAGTGGGACGGATTTCACTTCGAATCCTACTAATAAGTTGAATCGGTGTTTGTACATCATTCCTTCTCCATTATAACACAATTGTGGACAAAACAGTACAAACCATTCCAAAATAGTCCACACGCTCCTAACTAGCCCTTTTCTTTCTCTCCAACCTTCTTTTCTTTCTAACTGGGACGGATTTCACTTCGAATCCTACTAATAAGTTGAATCGGTGTTTGTACATCATTCCTTCACCAATATAAGTTTCTTATTGTCAACAACACCATAAAGCGTACCGAAATAGTCCACACACTCGTAACTAGCCCTTTTCTTTCTCTCCAACCTTCTTATCTTTTTAAGTGGGACGAATTACTTCGAATCCTACTAATAAGTTGAATCGGTGTTTGTACATCATTCCTTCTCCATTATAAAACAATTGTGGACAAAACACTACAAACTATTCCAAAATAGTCCACACGCTCCTAACTAGCTCTTTTCTTTCTCTCCACCTTTTTTTTCTTTCTAAGTGAGAAGGATTTCATTCGAATCGTCCTATAAGTTGAATCGGTGATTGTACATCATTCATTCACCAATATAAGTTTCTTATTGTCAACAACACCATAAAGCGTACCGAAATAGTCCACGCGCTCCTAATTAGCCCTTTTCTTTCTCTCTAACCTTCTTATCTTTCTAAGTGGGAAGGATTTCACTTCGAATCCTACTAATAAGTTGAATCGGTGTTTGTACATCATTCCTTCTCTATTATAAGCCTATTGTGGATAAAACAGTACAAACCATTTCAAAATAGTCCACACGCTTCTAACTAGCCCTTTTCTTTTTCTCCAACCTTCTTTTCTTTCTAAGTGGGACGGATTTCACTTCGAATCCTACTAATAAGTTGAATCGGTGTTTGTACATCATTCCTTCACCAATATAAGTTTCTTATTGTCAACAACACCATAAAGCGTACCGAAATAGTCCACACGCTCCTAACTAGCCCTTTTCTTTCTCTCCAACCTTCTTATCTTTCTAAGTGGGACGGATTTCACTTCGAATCCTACTAATAAGTTGAATCGGTGTTTGTACATCATTCCTTCTCCATTATAACACAATTGTGGACAAAACAGTACAAACCATTCCAAAATAGTCCACACGCTCCTAACTAGCCCTTTTCTTTCTCTCCAACCTTCTTTTCTTTCTAAGTGGGACGGATTTCACTTCGAATCCTACTAATAAGTTGAATCGGTGTTTGTACATCATTCCTTCACCAATATAAGTATCTTATTGTCAACAACACCATAAAGCATTCCAAAATAGTCCACACGCTCCTAACTAGCCAATTTCTTTCTCTCCAACCTTCTTATCTTTCTAAGTGGGACGGATTTCACTTCGAATCCTACTAATAAGTTGAATCGGTGTTTGTACATCATTCATTCTCCATTATAACACAATTGTGGACAAAACAGTACAAACCATTTCAAATTAGTCCACACGCTCCTAACTAGCCCTTTTCTTTCTCTCCAACCTTCTTATCTTTCTAAGTGGGACGGATTTCACTTCGAATCCTACTAATAAGTTGAATCGGTGTTTGTACATCATTCCTTCTCCATTATAACATAATTGTGGACAAAACAGTACAAACCATTTCAAAATAGTCCACACGCTCCTAACTAGCCATTTTCTTTCTCTCCAACCTTCTTATCTTTCTAAGTGGGACGGATTTCACTTCGAATCTTACTAATATGTTGAATCGGTGTTTGTACATCATTCCTTCTCCATTATAAGACTATTGTGGATAAAACACTACAAACCATTCCAAAATAGTCCACACGCTCCTAACTAGCCCTTTTCTTTCTCTCCAACCTTCTTTTCTTTCTAAGTGGGACGGATTTCACTTCGAATCCTACTAATAAGTTGAATCGGTGTTTGTACTTCATTCATTCACCAATATAAGTTTCTTATTGTCAACAACACCATAAAGCGTACCGAAATAGTCCACACGCTCCTAACTAGCCCTTTTCTTTCTCTCCAACCTTCTTATCTTTCTAAGTGGGACGGATTTCACTTCGAATCCTACTAATAAGTTGAATCGGTGTTTGTACATCATTCCTTCTCCATTATAACACAATTGTGGACAAAACAGTACAAACCATTCCAAAATAGTCCACACGCTCCTAACTAGCCCTTTTCTTTCTCTCCAACCTTCTTTTCTTTCTAACTGGGACGGATTTCACTTCGAATCCTACTAATAAGTTGAATCGGTGTTTGTACATCATTCCTTCACCAATATAAGTTTCTTATTGTCAACAACACCATAAAGCGTACCGAAATAGTCCACACACTCGTAACTAGCCCTTTTCTTTCTCTCCAACCTTCTTATCTTTTTAAGTGGGACGAATTACTTCGAATCCTACTAATAAGTTGAATCGGTGTTTGTACATCATTCCTTCTCCATTATAAAACAATTGTGGACAAAACACTACAAACTATTCCAAAATAGTCCACACGCTCCTAACTAGCTCTTTTCTTTCTCTCCACCTTTTTTTTCTTTCTAAGTGAGAAGGATTTCATTCGAATCGTCCTATAAGTTGAATCGGTGATTGTACATCATTCATTCACCAATATAAGTTTCTTATTGTCAACAACACCATAAAGCGTACCGAAATAGTCCACGCGCTCCTAATTAGCCCTTTTCTTTCTCTCTAACCTTCTTATCTTTATAAGTGGGAAGGATTTCACTTCGAATCCTACTAATAAGTTGAATCGGTGTTTGTACATCATTCCTTCTCTATTATAAGCCTATTGTGGATAAAACAGTACAAACCATTTCAAAATAGTCCACACGCTTCTAACTAGCCCTTTTCTTTTTCTCCAACCTTCTTTTCTTTCTAAGTGGGACGGATTTCACTTCGAATCCTACTAATAAGTTGAATCGGTGTTTGTACATCATTCCTTCACCAATATAAGTTTCTTATTGTCAACAACACCATAAAGCGTACCCAAATAGTCCACACGCTCCTAACTAGCCCTTTTCTTTCTCTCCAACCTTCTTATCTTTCTAAGTGGGACGGATTTCACTTCGAATCCTACTAATAAGTTGAATCGGTGTTTGTACATCATTCCTTCTCCATTATAAGACTATTATGGAGAAAACACTACAAACCACTTCAAAATAGTCCACACGCTCCTAACTAGCCCTTTTCATTCTCTCTAACCATCTTTTCTTTCTAATTGGGACGGATTTCACTTCGAATCCTACTAATAAGTTGAATCGGTGTTTGTAC
The DNA here is from genome assembly GCA_963922005.1 of Cornus suecica. Lineage (NCBI taxonomy): Eukaryota > Viridiplantae > Streptophyta > Magnoliopsida > Cornales > Cornaceae > Cornus > Cornus suecica. The sequence continues at coordinate 47,314,995 of OY998239.1, forward strand.
ATCATTCCATCTCCATTATAACACAATTGTGGACAAAACAGTACAAACCATTTCAAACTAGTCCACACGCTCCTAACTAGCCCTTTTCTTTCTCTCCAACCTTCTTTTCTTTCTAAGTGGGACGGATTTCACTTCGAATCCTACTAATAAGTTGAATCGGTGTTTGTACATCATTCATTCTCCATTATAACACAATTGTGGACAAAACAGTACAAACCATTTCAAATTAGTCCACACGCTCCTAACTAGCCCTTTTCTTTCTCTCCAACCTTCTTTTCTTTCTAAGTGGGACGGATTTCACTTCGAAGCCTACTAATAAGTGGAATCGGTGTTTGTACATCATTCCTTCACCAATATAAGTTTCTTATTGTCAACAACACCATAAAGCGTACCGAAATAGTCCACACGCTCTTAACTAGCCCTTTTCTTTCTCTCCAACCTTCTTATCTTTCTAAGTGGGACGGATTTCACTTCGAATCCTACTAATAAGTTGAATCGGTGTTTGTACATCATTCCTTCTCCATTATAACACAATTGTGGACAAAACAGTACAAACCATTTCAAAATAGTCCACACGCTCCTAACTAGCCCTTTTCTTTCTCTCCAACCTTCTTATCTTTCTAAGTGGGACGGATTTCACTTCGAATCTTACTAATATGTTGAATCGGTGTTTGTACATCATTCCTTCTCCATTATAAGACTATTGTGGATAAAACACTACAAACCATTCCAAAATAGTCCACACGCTCCTAACTAGACCTTTTCTTTTTCTCCAACCTTCTTTTCTTTCTAAGTGGGACGGATTTCACTTCGAATCCTACTAATAAGTTGAATCGGTGTTTGTACATCATTCCTTCACCAATATAAGTTTCTTATTGTCAACAACACCATAAAGCGTAGCGAAATAGTCCACACGCTCCTAACTAGCCCTTTTCTTTCTCTCCAACCTTCTTATCTTTCTTAGTGGGACGGATTTCACTTCGAATCCTACTAATAATTGAATCGGTGTTTGTACATCATTCTTTCTCCATTATAAGACAATTGTGGAGAAAACAGTACAAACCATTTCAAAATAGTCCACACTCTCCTAACTAGACCTTTTCTTTTTCTCCAACCTTCTTTTCTTTCTAAGTGGGACGGATTTCACTTCGAATCCTACTAATAAGTTGAATCGGTGTTTGTACATCATTCCTTCACCAATATAAGTATCTTATTGTCAACAACACCATAAAGCATTCCAAAATAGTCCACACGCTCCTAACTAGCCAATTTCTTTCTCTCCAACCTTCTTATCTTTCTAAGTGGGACGGATTTCACTTCGAATCCTACTAATAAGTTGAATCGGTGTTTGTACATCATTCATTCTCCATTATAACACAATTGTGGACAAAACAGTACAAACCATTTCAAATTAGTCCACACGATCCTAACTAGCCCTTTTCTTTCTCTCCAACCTTCTTATCTTTCTAAGTGGGACGGATTTCACTTCGAATCCTACTAATAAGTTGAATCGGTGTTTGTACATCATTCCTTCTCCATTATAACACAATTGTGGACAAAACAGTACAAACCATTTCAAATTAGTCCACACGCTCCTAACTAGCCCTTTTCTTTCTCTCCAACCTTCTTTTCTTTCTAAGTGGGACGGATTTCACTTCGAAGCCTACTAATAAGTTGAATCGGTGTTTGTACATCATTCCTTCACCAATATAAGTTTCTTATTGTCAACAACACCATAAAGCGTACCGAAATAGTCCACACGCTCTTAACTAGCCCTTTTCTTTCTCTCCAACCTTCTTATCTTTCTAAGTGGGACGGATTTCACTTCGAATCCTACTAATAAGTTGAATCGGTGTTTGTACATCATTCCTTCTCCATTATAACACAATTGTGGACAAAACAGTACAAACCATTTCAAAATAGTCCACACGCTCCTAACTAGCCCTTTTCTTTCTCTCCAACCTTCTTATCTTTCTAAGTGGGACGGATTTCACTTCGAATCTTACTAATATGTTGAATCGGTGTTTGTACATCATTCCTTCTCCATTATAAGACTATTGTGGATAAAACACTACAAACCATTCCAAAATAGTCCACACGCTCCTAACTAGACCTTTTCTTTTTCTCCAACCTTCTTTTCTTTCTAAGTGGGACGGATTTCACTTCGAATCCTACTAATAAGTTGAATCGGTGTTTGTACATCATTCCTTCACCAATATAAGTTTCTTATTGTCAACAACACCATAAAGCGTAGCGAAATAGTCCACACGCTCCTAACTAGCCCTTTTCTTTCTCTCCAACCTTCTTATCTTTCTTAGTGGGACGGATTTCACTTCGAATCCTACTAATAATTGAATCGGTGTTTGTACATCATTCTTTCTCCATTATAAGACAATTGTGGAGAAAACAGTACAAACCATTTCAAAATAGTCCACACTCTCCTAACTAGACCTTTTCTTTTTCTCCAACCTTCTTTTCTTTCTAAGTGGGACGGATTTCACTTCGAATCCTACTAATAAGTTGAATCGGTGTTTGTACATCATTCCTTCACCAATATAAGTATCTTATTGTCAACAACACCATAAAGCATTCCAAAATAGTCCACACGCTCCTAACTAGCCAATTTCTTTCTCTCCAACCTTCTTATCTTTCTAAGTGGGACGGATTTCACTTCGAATCCTACTAATAAGTTGAATCGGTGTTTGTACATCATTCATTCTCCATTATAACACAATTGTGGACAAAACAGTACAAACCATTTCAAATTAGTCCACACGCTCCTAACTAGCCCTTTTCTTTCTCTCCAACCTTCTTATCTTTCTAAGTGGGACGGATTTCACTTCGAATCCTACTAATAAGTTGAATCGGTGTTTGTACATCATTCCTTCTCCATTATAACATAATTGTGGACAAAACAGTACAAACCATTTCAAAATAGTCCACACGCTCCTAACTAGCCCTTTTCTTTCTCTCCAACCTTCTTATCTTTCTAAGTGGGACGGATTTCACTTCGAATCTTACTAATATGTTGAATCGGTGTTTGTACATCATTCCTTCTCCATTATAAGACTATTGTGGATAAAACACTACAAACCATTCCAAAATAGTCCACACGCTCCTAACTAGCCCTTTTCTTTCTCTCCAACCTTCTTTTCTTTCTAAGTGGGACGGATTTCACTTCGAATCCTACTAATAAGTTGAATCGGTGTTTGTACTTCATTCATTCACCAATATAAGTTTCTTATTGTCAACAACACCATAAAGCGTACCGAAATAGTCCACACGCTCCTAACTAGCCCTTTTCTTTCTCTCCAACCTTCTTATCTTTCTAAGTGGGACGGATTTCACTTCGAATCCTACTAATAAGTTGAATCGGTGTTTGTACATCATTCCTTCTCCATTATAACATAATTGTGGACAAAACAGTACAAACCATTTCAAATTAGTCCACACGCTCCTAACTAGCCATTTTCTTTCTCTCCAACCTTCTTATCTTTCTAAGTGGGACGGATTTCACTTCGAATCTTACTAATATGTTGAATCGGTGTTTGTACATCATTCCTTCTCCATTATAAGACTATTGTGGATAAAACACTACAAACCATTCCAAAATAGTCCACACGCTCCTAACTAGCCCTTTTCTTTCTCTCCAACCTTCTTTTCTTTCTAACTGGGACGGATTTCACTTCGAATCCTACTAATAAGTTGAATCGGTGTTTGTACATCATTCCTTCACCAATATAAGTTTCTTATTGTCAACAACACCATAAAGCGTACCGAAATAGTCCACACACTCGTAACTAGCCCTTTTCTTTCTCTCCAACCTTCTTATCTTTTTAAGTGGGACGAATTACTTCGAATCCTACTAATAAGTTGAATCGGTGTTTGTACATCATTCCTTCTCCATTATAAAACAATTGTGGACAAAACACTACAAACTATTCCAAAATAGTCCACACGCTCCTAACTAGCTCTTTTCTTTCTCTCCACCTTTTTTTTCTTTCTAAGTGAGAAGGATTTCATTCGAATCGTCCTATAAGTTGAATCGGTGATTGTACATCATTCATTCACCAATATAAGTTTCTTATTGTCAACAACACCATAAAGCGTACCGAAATAGTCCACGCGCTCCTAATTAGCCCTTTTCTTTCTCTCTAACCTTCTTATCTTTATAAGTGGGAAGGATTTCACTTCGAATCCTACTAATAAGTTGAATCGGTGTTTGTACATCATTCCTTCTCTATTATAAGCCTATTGTGGATAAAACAGTACAAACCATTTCAAAATAGTCCACACGCTTCTAACTAGCCCTTTTCTTTTTCTCCAACCTTCTTTTCTTTCTAAGTGGGACGGATTTCACTTCGAATCCTACTAATAAGTTGAATCGGTGTTTGTACATCATTCCTTCACCAATATAAGTTTCTTATTGTCAACAACACCATAAAGCGTACCCAAATAGTCCACACGCTCCTAACTAGCCCTTTTCTTTCTCTCCAACCTTCTTATCTTTCTAAGTGGGACGGATTTCACTTCGAATCCTACTAATAAGTTGAATCGGTGTTTGTACATCATTCCTTCTCCATTATAAGACTATTATGGAGAAAACACTACAAACCACTTCAAAATAGTCCACACGCTCCTAACTAGCCCTTTTCATTCTCTCTAACCATCTTTTCTTTCTAATTGGGACGGATTTCACTTCGAATCCTACTAATAAGTTGAATCGGTGTTTGTACATCATTCCATCTCCATTATAACACAATTGTGGACAAAACAGTACAAACCATTTCAAACTAGTCCACACGCTCCTAACTAGCCCTTTTCTTTCTCTCCAACCTTCTTTTCTTTCTAAGTGGGACGGATTTCACTTCGAATCCTACTAATAAGTTGAATCGGTGTTTGTACATCATTCATTCTCCATTATAACACAATTGTGGACAAAACAGTACAAACCATTTCAAATTAGTCCACACGCTCCTAACTAGCCCTTTTCTTTCTCTCCAACCTTCTTTTCTTTCTAAGTGGGACGGATTTCACTTCGAAGCCTACTAATAAGTGGAATCGGTGTTTGTACATCATTCCTTCACCAATATAAGTTTCTTATTGTCAACAACACCATAAAGCGTACCGAAATAGTCCACACGCTCTTAACTAGCCCTTTTCTTTCTCTCCAACCTTCTTATCTTTCTAAGTGGGACGGATTTCACTTCGAATCCTACTAATAAGTTGAATCGGTGTTTGTACATCATTCCTTCTCCATTATAAGACTATTATGGAGAAGACACTACAAACCACTTCAAAATAGTCCACACGCTCCTAACTAGCCCTTTTCATTCTCTCTAACCATCTTTTCTTTCTAATTGGGACGGATTTCACTTCGAATCCTACTAATAAGTTGAATCGGTGTTTGTACATCATTCCATCTCCATTATAACACAATTGTGGACAAAACAGTACAAACCATTTCAAACTAGTCCACACGCTCCTAACTAGCCCTTTTCTTTCTCTCCAACCTTCTTTTCTTTCTAAGTGGGACGGATTTCACTTCGAATCCTACTAATAAGTTGAATCGGTGTTTGTACATCATTCATTCTCCATTATAACACAATTGTGGACAAAACAGTACAAACCATTTCAAATTAGTCCACACGCTCCTAACTAGCCCTTTTCTTTCTCTCCAACCTTCTTTTCTTTCTAAGTGGGACGGATTTCACTTCGAAGCCTACTAATAAGTGGAATCGGTGTTTGTACATCATTCCTTCACCAATATAAGTTTCTTATTGTCAACAACACCATAAAGCGTACCGAAATAGTCCACACGCTCTTAACTAGCCCTTTTCTTTCTCTCCAACCTTCTTATCTTTCTAAGTGGGACGGATTTCACTTCGAATCCTACTAATAAGTTGAATCGGTGTTTGTACATCATTCCTTCTCCATTATAACACAATTGTGGACAAAACAGTACAAACCATTTCAAAATAGTCCACACGCTCCTAACTAGCCCTTTTCTTTCTCTCCAACCTTCTTATCTTTCTAAGTGGGACGGATTTCACTTCGAATCTTACTAATATGTTGAATCGGTGTTTGTACATCATTCCTTCTCCATTATAAGACTATTGTGGATAAAACACTACAAACCATTCCAAAATAGTCCACACGCTCCTAACTAGACCTTTTCTTTTTCTCCAACCTTCTTTTCTTTCTAAGTGGGACGGATTTCACTTCGAATCCTACTAATAAGTTGAATCGGTGTTTGTACATCATTCCTTCACCAATATAAGTTTCTTATTGTCAACAACACCATAAAGCGTAGCGAAATAGTCCACACGCTCCTAACTAGCCCTTTTCTTTCTCTCCAACCTTCTTATCTTTCTTAGTGGGACGGATTTCACTTCGAATCCTACTAATAATTGAATCGGTGTTTGTACATCATTCTTTCTCCATTATAAGACAATTGTGGAGAAAACAGTACAAACCATTTCAAAATAGTCCACACTCTCCTAACTAGACCTTTTCTTTTTCTCCAACCTTCTTTTCTTTCTAAGTGGGACGGATTTCACTTCGAATCCTACTAATAAGTTGAATCGGTGTTTGTACATCATTCCTTCACCAATATAAGTATCTTATTGTCAACAACACCATAAAGCATTCCAAAATAGTCCACACGCTCCTAACTAGCCAATTTCTTTCTCTCCAACCTTCTTATCTTTCTAAGTGGGACGGATTTCACTTCGAATCCTACTAATAAGTTGAATCGGTGTTTGTACATCATTCATTCTCCATTATAACACAATTGTGGACAAAACAGTACAAACCATTTCAAATTAGTCCACACGCTCCTAACTAGCCCTTTTCTTTCTCTCCAACCTTCTTATCTTTCTAAGTGGGACGGATTTCACTTCGAATCCTACTAATAAGTTGAATCGGTGTTTGTACATCATTCCTTCTCCATTATAACACAATTGTGGACAAAACAGTACAAACCATTTCAAATTAGTCCACACGCTCCTAACTAGCCCTTTTCTTTCTCTCCAACCTTCTTTTCTTTCTAAGTGGGACGGATTTCACTTCGAAGCCTACTAATAAGTTGAATCGGTGTTTGTACATCATTCCTTCACCAATATAAGTTTCTTATTGTCAACAACACCATAAAGCGTACCGAAATAGTCCACACGCTCTTAACTAGCCCTTTTCTTTCTCTCCAACCTTCTTATCTTTCTAAGTGGGACGGATTTCACTTCGAATCCTACTAATAAGTTGAATCGGTGTTTGTACATCATTCCTTCTCCATTATAACACAATTGTGGACAAAACAGTACAAACCATTTCAAAATAGTCCACACGCTCCTAACTAGCCCTTTTCTTTCTCTCCAACCTTCTTATCTTTCTAAGTGGGACGGATTTCACTTCGAATCTTACTAATATGTTGAATCGGTGTTTGTACATCATTCCTTCTCCATTATAAGACTATTGTGGATAAAACACTACAAACCATTCCAAAATAGTCCACACGCTCCTAACTAGACCTTTTCTTTTTCTCCAACCTTCTTTTCTTTCTAAGTGGGACGGATTTCACTTCGAATCCTACTAATAAGTTGAATCGGTGTTTGTACATCATTCCTTCACCAATATAAGTTTCTTATTGTCAACAACACCATAAAGCGTAGCGAAATAGTCCACACGCTCCTAACTAGCCCTTTTCTTTCTCTCCAACCTTCTTATCTTTCTTAGTGGGACGGATTTCACTTCGAATCCTACTAATAATTGAATCGGTGTTTGTACATCATTCTTTCTCCATTATAAGACAATTGTGGAGAAAACAGTACAAACCATTTCAAAATAGTCCACACTCTCCTAACTAGACCTTTTCTTTTTCTCCAACCTTCTTTTCTTTCTAAGTGGGACGGATTTCACTTCGAATCCTACTAATAAGTTGAATCGGTGTTTGTACATCATTCCTTCACCAATATAAGTATCTTATTGTCAACAACACCATAAAGCATTCCAAAATAGTCCACACGCTCCTAACTAGCCAATTTCTTTCTCTCCAACCTTCTTATCTTTCTAAGTGGGACGGATTTCACTTCGAATCCTACTAATAAGTTGAATCGGTGTTTGTACATCATTCATTCTCCATTATAACACAATTGTGGACAAAACAGTACAAACCATTTCAAATTAGTCCACACGCTCCTAACTAGCCCTTTTCTTTCTCTCCAACCTTCTTATCTTTCTAAGTGGGACGGATTTCACTTCGAATCCTACTAATAAGTTGAATCGGTGTTTGTACATCATTCCTTCTCCATTATAACATAATTGTGGACAAAACAGTACAAACCATTTCAAAATAGTCCACACGCTCCTAACTAGCCCTTTTCTTTCTCTCCAACCTTCTTATCTTTCTAAGTGGGACGGATTTCACTTCGAATCTTACTAATATGTTGAATCGGTGTTTGTACATCATTCCTTCTCCATTATAAGACTATTGTGGATAAAACACTACAAACCATTCCAAAATAGTCCACACGCTCCTAACTAGCCCTTTTCTTTCTCTCCAACCTTCTTTTCTTTCTAAGTGGGACGGATTTCACTTCGAATCCTACTAATAAGTTGAATCGGTGTTTGTACTTCATTCATTCACCAATATAAGTTTCTTATTGTCAACAACACCATAAAGCGTACCGAAATAGTCCACACGCTCCTAACTAGCCCTTTTCTTTCTCTCCAACCTTCTTATCTTTCTAAGTGGGACGGATTTCACTTCGAATCCTACTAATAAGTTGAATCGGTGTTTGTACATCATTCCTTCTCCATTATAACACAATTGTGGACAAAACAGTACAAACCATTCCAAAATAGTCCACACGCTCCTAACTAGCCCTTTTCTTTCTCTCCAACCTTCTTTTCTTTCTAACTGGGACGGATTTCACTTCGAATCCTACTAATAAGTTGAATCGGTGTTTGTACATCATTCCTTCACCAATATAAGTTTCTTATTGTCAACAACACCATAAAGCGTACCGAAATAGTCCACACACTCGTAACTAGCCCTTTTCTTTCTCTCCAACCTTCTTATCTTTTTAAGTGGGACGAATTACTTCGAATCCTACTAATAAGTTGAATCGGTGTTTGTACATCATTCCTTCTCCATTATAAAACAATTGTGGACAAAACACTACAAACTATTCCAAAATAGTCCACACGCTCCTAACTAGCTCTTTTCTTTCTCTCCACCTTTTTTTTCTTTCTAAGTGAGAAGGATTTCATTCGAATCGTCCTATAAGTTGAATCGGTGATTGTACATCATTCATTCACCAATATAAGTTTCTTATTGTCAACAACACCATAAAGCGTACCGAAATAGTCCACGCGCTCCTAATTAGCCCTTTTCTTTCTCTCTAACCTTCTTATCTTTATAAGTGGGAAGGATTTCACTTCGAATCCTACTAATAAGTTGAATCGGTGTTTGTACATCATTCCTTCTCTATTATAAGCCTATTGTGGATAAAACAGTACAAACCATTTCAAAATAGTCCACACGCTTCTAACTAGCCCTTTTCTTTTTCTCCAACCTTCTTTTCTTTCTAAGTGGGACGGATTTCACTTCGAATCCTACTAATAAGTTGAATCGGTGTTTGTACATCATTCCTTCTCCATTATAAGACTATTGTGGATAAAACACTACAAACCATTCCAAAATAGTCCACACGCTCCTAACTAGCCCTTTTCTTTCTCTCCAACCTTCTTTTCTTTCTAAGTGGGACGGATTTCACTTCGAATCCTACTAATAAGTTGAATCGGTGTTTGTACATCATTCATTCTCCATTATAACACAATTGTGGACAAAACAGTACAAACCATTTCAAATTAGTCCACACGCTCCTAACTAGCCCTTTTCTTTCTCTCCAACCTTCTTTTCTTTCTAAGTGGGACGGATTTCACTTCGAAGCCTACTAATAAGTGGAATCGGTGTTTGTACATCATTCCTTCACCAATATAAGTTTCTTATTGTCAACAACACCATAAAGCGTACCGAAATAGTCCACACGCTCTTAACTAGCCCTTTTCTTTCTCTCCAACCTTCTTATCTTTCTAAGTGGGACGGATTTCACTTCGAATCCTACTAATAAGTTGAATCGGTGTTTGTACATCATTCCTTCTCCATTATAACACAATTGTGGACAAAACAGTACAAACCATTTCAAAATAGTCCACACGCTCCTAACTAGCCCTTTTCTTTCTCTCCAACCTTCTTATCTTTCTAAGTGGGACGGATTTCACTTCGAATCTTACTAATATGTTGAATCGGTGTTTGTACATCATTCCTTCTCCATTATAAGACTATTGTGGATAAAACACTACAAACCATTCCAAAATAGTCCACACGCTCCTAACTAGACCTTTTCTTTTTCTCCAACCTTCTTTTCTTTCTAAGTGGGACGGATTTCACTTCGAATCCTACTAATAAGTTGAATCGGTGTTTGTACATCATTCCTTCACCAATATAAGTTTCTTATTGTCAACAACACCATAAAGCGTAGCGAAATAGTCCACACGCTCCTAACTAGCCCTTTTCTTTCTCTCCAACCTTCTTATCTTTCTTAGTGGGACGGATTTCACTTCGAATCCTACTAATAATTGAATCGGTGTTTGTACATCATTCTTTCTCCATTATAAGACAATTGTGGAGAAAACAGTACAAACCATTTCAAAATAGTCCACACTCTCCTAACTAGACCTTTTCTTTTTCTCCAACCTTCTTTTCTTTCTAAGTGGGACGGATTTCACTTCGAATCCTACTAATAAGTTGAATCGGTGTTTGTACATCATTCCTTCACCAATATAATTATCTTATTGTCAACAACACCATAAAGCATTCCAAAATAGTCCACACGCTCCTAACTAGCCAATTTCTTTCTCTCCAACCTTCTTATCTTTCTAAGTGGGACGGATTTCACTTCGAATCCTACTAATAAGTTGAATCGGTGTTTGTACATCATTCATTCTCCATTATAACACAATTGTGGACAAAACAGTACAAACCATTTCAAATTAGTCCACACGCTCCTAACTAGCCCTTTTCTTTCTCTCCAACCTTCTTATCTTTCTAAGTGGGACGGATTTCACTTCGAATCCTACTAATAAGTTGAATCGGTGTTTGTACATCATTCCTTCTCCATTATAACACAATTGTGGACAAAACAGTACAAACCATTTCAAATTAGTCCACACGCTCCTAACTAGCCCTTTTCTTTCTCTCCAACCTTCTTTTCTTTCTAAGTGGGACGGATTTCACTTCGAAGCCTACTAATAAGTTGAATCGGTGTTTGTACATCATTCCTTCACCAATATAAGTTTCTTATTGTCAACAACACCATAAAGCGTACCGAAATAGTCCACACGCTCTTAACTAGCCCTTTTCTTTCTCTCCAACCTTCTTATCTTTCTAAGTGGGACGGATTTCACTTCGAATCCTACTAATAAGTTGAATCGGTGTTTGTACATCATTCCTTCTCCATTATAACACAATTGTGGACAAAACAGTACAAACCATTTCAAAATAGTCCACACGCTCCTAACTAGCCCTTTTCTTTCTCTCCAACCTTCTTATCTTTCTAAGTGGGACGGATTTCACTTCGAATCTTACTAATATGTTGAATCGGTGTTTGTACATCATTCCTTCTCCATTATAAGACTATTGTGGATAAAACACTACAAACCATTCCAAAATAGTCCACACGCTCCTAACTAGACCTTTTCTTTTTCTCCAACCTTCTTTTCTTTCTAAGTGGGACGGATTTCACTTCGAATCCTACTAATAAGTTGAATCGGTGTTTGTACATCATTCCTTCACCAATATAAGTTTCTTATTGTCAACAACACCATAAAGCGTAGCGAAATAGTCCACACGCTCCTAACTAGCCCTTTTCTTTCTCTCCAACCTTCTTATCTTTCTTAGTGGGACGGATTTCACTTCGAATCCTACTAATAATTGAATCGGTGTTTGTACATCATTCTTTCTCCATTATAAGACAATTGTGGAGAAAACAGTACAAACCATTTCAAAATAGTCCACACTCTCCTAACTAGACCTTTTCTTTTTCTCCAACCTTCTTTTCTTTCTAAGTGGGACGGATTTCACTTCGAATCCTACTAATAAGTTGAATCGGTGTTTGTACATCATTCCTTCACCAATATAAGTATCTTATTGTCAACAACACCATAAAGCATTCCAAAATAGTCCACACGCTCCTAACTAGCCAATTTCTTTCTCTCCAACCTTCTTATCTTTCTAAGTGGGACGGATTTCACTTCGAATCCTACTAATAAGTTGAATCGGTGTTTGTACATCATTCATTCTCCATTATAACACAATTGTGGACAAAACAGTACAAACCATTTCAAATTAGTCCACACGCTCCTAACTAGCCCTTTTCTTTCTCTCCAACCTTCTTATCTTTCTAAGTGGGACGGATTTCACTTCGAATCCTACTAATAAGTTGAATCGGTGTTTGTACATCATTCCTTCTCCATTATAACACAATTGTGGACAAAACAGTACAAACCATTTCAAAATAGTCCACACGCTCCTAACTAGCCCTTTTCTTTCTCTCCAACCTTCTTATCTTTCTAAGTGGGACGGATTTCACTTCGAATCTTACTAATATGTTGAATCGGTGTTTGTACATCATTCCTTCTCCATTATAAGACTATTGTGGATAAAACACTACAAACCATTCCAAAATAGTCCACACGCTCCTAACTAGACCTTTTCTTTTTCTCCAACCTTCTTTTCTTTCTAAGTGGGACGGATTTCACTTCGAATCCTACTAATAAGTTGAATCGGTGTTTGTACATCATTCCTTCACCAATATAAGTTTCTTATTGTCAACAACACCATAAAGCGTAGCGAAATAGTCCACACGCTCCTAACTAGCCCTTTTCTTTCTCTCCAACCTTCTTATCTTTCTTAGTGGGACGGATTTCACTTCGAATCCTACTAATAATTGAATCGGTGTTTGTACATCATTCTTTCTCCATTATAAGACAATTGTGGAGAAAACAGTACAAACCATTTCAAAATAGTCCACACTCTCCTAACTAGACCTTTTCTTTTTCTCCAACCTTCTTTTCTTTCTAAGTGGGACGGATTTCACTTCGAATCCTACTAATAAGTTGAATCGGTGTTTGTACATCATTCCTTCACCAATATAAGTATCTTATTGTCAACAACACCATAAAGCATTCCAAAATAGTCCACACGCTCCTAACTAGCCAATTTCTTTCTCTCCAACCTTCTTATCTTTCTAAGTGGGACGGATTTCACTTCGAATCCTACTAATAAGTTGAATCGGTGTTTGTACATCATTCATTCTCCATTATAACACAATTGTGGACAAAACAGTACAAACCATTTCAAATTAGTCCACACGCTCCTAACTAGCCCTTTTCTTTCTCTCCAACCTTCTTATCTTTCTAAGTGGGACGGATTTCACTTCGAATCCTACTAATAAGTTGAATCGGTGTTTGTACATCATTCCTTCTCCATTATAACATAATTGTGGACAAAACAGTACAAACCATTTCAAAATAGTCCACACGCTCCTAACTAGCCCTTTTCTTTCTCTCCAACCTTCTTATCTTTCTAAGTGGGACGGATTTCACTTCGAATCTTACTAATATGTTGAATCGGTGTTTGTACATCATTCCTTCTCCATTATAAGACTATTGTGGATAAAACACTACAAACCATTCCAAAATAGTCCACACGCTCCTAACTAGCCCTTTTCTTTCTCTCCAACCTTCTTTTCTTTCTAAGTGGGACGGATTTCACTTCGAATCCTACTAATAAGTTGAATCGGTGTTTGTACATCATTCATTCACCAATATAAGTTTCTTATTGTCAACAACACCATAAAGCGTAGCGAAATAGTCCACACGCTCCTAACTAGCCCTTTTCTTTCTCTCCAACCTTCTTATCTTTCTTAGTGGGACGGATTTCACTTCGAATCCTACTAATAATTGAATCGGTGTTTGTACATCATTCTTTCTCCATTATAAGACAATTGTGGAGAAAACAGTACAAACCATTTCAAAATAGTCCACACTCTCCTAACTAGACCTTTTCTTTTTCTCCAACCTTCTTTTCTTTCTAAGTGGGACGGATTTCACTTCGAATCCTACTAATAAGTTGAATCGGTGTTTGTACATCATTCCTTCACCAATATAAGTATCTTATTGTCAACAACACCATAAAGCATTCCAAAATAGTCCACACGCTCCTAACTAGCCAATTTCTTTCTCTCCAACCTTCTTATCTTTCTAAGTGGGACGGATTTCACTTCGAATCCTACTAATAAGTTGAATCGGTGTTTGTACATCATTCATTCTCCATTATAACACAATTGTGGACAAAACAGTACAAACCATTTCAAATTAGTCCACACGCTCCTAACTAGCCCTTTTCTTTCTCTCCAACCTTCTTATCTTTCTAAGTGGGACGGATTTCACTTCGAATCCTACTAATAAGTTGAATCGGTGTTTGTACATCATTCCTTCTCCATTATAACATAATTGTGGACAAAACAGTACAAACCATTTCAAAATAGTCCACACGCTCCTAACTAGCCCTTTTCTTTCTCTCCAACCTTCTTATCTTTCTAAGTGGGACGGATTTCACTTCGAATCTTACTAATATGTTGAATCGGTGTTTGTACATCATTCCTTCTCCATTATAAGACTATTGTGGATAAAACACTACAAACCATTCCAAAATAGTCCACACGCTCCTAACTAGCCCTTTTCTTTCTCTCCAACCTTCTTTTCTTTCTAAGTGGGACGGATTTCACTTCGAATCCTACTAATAAGTTGAATCGGTGTTTGTACTTCATTCATTCACCAATATAAGTTTCTTATTGTCAACAACACCATAAAGCGTACCGAAATAGTCCACACGCTCCTAACTAGCCCTTTTCTTTCTCTCCAACCTTCTTATCTTTCTAAGTGGGACGGATTTCACTTCGAATCCTACTAATAAGTTGAATCGGTGTTTGTACATCATTCCTTCTCCATTATAACACAATTGTGGACAAAACAGTACAAACCATTCCAAAATAGTCCACACGCTCCTAACTAGCCCTTTTCTTTCTCTCCAACCTTCTTTTCTTTCTAACTGGGACGGATTTCACTTCGAATCCTACTAATAAGTTGAATCGGTGTTTGTACATCATTCCTTCACCAATATAAGTTTCTTATTGTCAACAACACCATAAAGCGTACCGAAATAGTCCACACACTCGTAACTAGCCCTTTTCTTTCTCTCCAACCTTCTTATCTTTTTAAGTGGGACGAATTACTTCGAATCCTACTAATAAGTTGAATCGGTGTTTGTACATCATTCCTTCTCCATTATAAAACAATTGTGGACAAAACACTACAAACTATTCCAAAATAGTCCACACGCTCCTAACTAGCTCTTTTCTTTTTCTCCACCTTTTTTTTCTTTCTAAGTGAGAAGGATTTCATTCGAATCGTCCTATAAGTTGAATCGGTGATTGTACATCATTCATTCACCAATATAAGTTTCTTATTGTCAACAACACCATAAAGCGTACCGAAATAGTCCACGCGCTCCTAATTAGCCCTTTTCTTTCTCTCTAACCTTCTTATCTTTATAAGTGGGAAGGATTCCACTTCGAATCCTACTAATAAGTTGAATCGGTGTTTGTACATCATTCCTTCTCTATTATAAGCCTATTGTGGATAAAACAGTACAAACCATTTCAAAATAGTCCACACGCTTCTAACTAGCCCTTTTCTTTTTCTCCAACCTTCTTTTCTTTCTAAGTGGGACGGATTTCACTTCGAATCCTACTAATAAGTTGAATCGGTGTTTGTACATCATTCCTTCACCAATATAAGTTTCTTATTGTCAACAACACCATAAAGCGTACCCAAATAGTCCACACGCTCCTAATTAGCCCTTTTCTTTCTCTCCAACCTTCTTATCTTTCTAAGTGGGACGGATTTCACTTCGAATCCTACTAATAAGTTGAATCGGTGTTTGTACATCATTCCTTCTCCATTATAACACAATTGTGGACAAAACAGTACAAACCATTTCAAATTAGTCCACACGCTCCTAACTAGCCCTTTTCTTTCTCTCCAACCTTCTTTTCTTTCTAAGTGGGACGGATTTCACTTCGAAGCCTACTAATAAGTTGAATCGGTGTTTGTACATCATTCCTTCACCAATATAAGTTTCTTATTGTCAACAACACCATAAAGCGTACCGAAATAGTCCACACGCTCTTAACTAGCCCTTTTCTTTCTCTCCAACCTTCTTATCTTTCTAAGTGGGACGGATTTCACTTCGAATCCTACTAATAAGTTGAATCGGTGTTTGTACATCATTCCTTCTCCATTATAACACAATTGTGGACAAAACAGTACAAACCATTTCAAAATAGTCCACACGCTCCTAACTAGCCCTTTTCTTTCTCTCCAACCTTCTTATCTTTCTAAGTGGGACGGATTTCACTTCGAATCTTACTAATATGTTGAATCGGTGTTTGTACATCATTCCTTCTCCATTATAAGACTATTGTGGATAAAACACTACAAACCATTCCAAAATAGTCCACACGCTCCTAACTAGACCTTTTCTTTTTCTCCAACCTTCTTTTCTTTCTAAGTGGGACGGATTTCACTTCGAATCCTACTAATAAGTTGAATCGGTGTTTGTACATCATTCCTTCACCAATATAAGTTTCTTATTGTCAACAACACCATAAAGCGTAGCGAAATAGTCCACACGCTCCTAACTAGCCCTTTTCTTTCTCTCCAACCTTCTTATCTTTCTTAGTGGGACGGATTTCACTTCGAATCCTACTAATAATTGAATCGGTGTTTGTACATCATTCTTTCTCCATTATAAGACAATTGTGGAGAAAACAGTACAAACCATTTCAAAATAGTCCACACTCTCCTAACTAGACCTTTTCTTTTTCTCCAACCTTCTTTTCTTTCTAAGTGGGACGGATTTCACTTCGAATCCTACTAATAAGTTGAATCGGTGTTTGTACATCATTCCTTCACCAATATAAGTATCTTATTGTCAACAACACCATAAAGCATTCCAAAATAGTCCACACGCTCCTAACTAGCCAATTTCTTTCTCTCCAACCTTCTTATCTTTCTAAGTGGGACGGATTTCACTTCGAATCCTACTAATAAGTTGAATCGGTGTTTGTACATCATTCATTCTCCATTATAACACAATTGTGGACAAAACAGTACAAACCATTTCAAATTAGTCCACACGCTCCTAACTAGCCCTTTTCTTTCTCTCCAACCTTCTTATCTTTCTAAGTGGGACGGATTTCACTTCGAATCCTACTAATAAGTTGAATCGGTGTTTGTACATCATTCCTTCTCCATTATAACATAATTGTGGACAAAACAGTACAAACCATTTCAAAATAGTCCACACGCTCCTAACTAGCCCTTTTCTTTCTCTCCAACCTTCTTATCTTTCTAAGTGGGACGGATTTCACTTCGAATCTTACTAATATGTTGAATCGGTGTTTGTACATCATTCCTTCTCCATTATAAGACTATTGTGGATAAAACACTACAAACCATTCCAAAATAGTCCACACGCTCCTAACTAGCCCTTTTCTTTCTCTCCAACCTTCTTTTCTTTCTAAGTGGGACGGATTTCACTTCGAATCCTACTAATAAGTTGAATCGGTGTTTGTACATCATTCATTCACCAATATAAGTTTCTTATTGTCAACAACACCATAAAGCGTAGCGAAATAGTCCACACGCTCCTAACTAGCCCTTTTCTTTCTCTCCAACCTTCTTATCTTTCTTAGTGGGACGGATTTCACTTCGAATCCTACTAATAATTGAATCGGTGTTTGTACATCATTCTTTCTCCATTATAAGACAATTGTGGAGAAAACAGTACAAACCATTTCAAAATAGTCCACACTCTCCTAACTAGACCTTTTCTTTTTCTCCAACCTTCTTTTCTTTCTAAGTGGGACGGATTTCACTTCGAATCCTACTAATAAGTTGAATCGGTGTTTGTACATCATTCCTTCACCAATATAAGTATCTTATTGTCAACAACACCATAAAGCATTCCAAAATAGTCCACACGCTCCTAACTAGCCAATTTCTTTCTCTCCAACCTTCTTATCTTTCTAAGTGGGACGGATTTCACTTCGAATCCTACTAATAAGTTGAATCGGTGTTTGTACATCATTCATTCTCCATTATAACACAATTGTGGACAAAACAGTACAAACCATTTCAAATTAGTCCACACGCTCCTAACTAGCCCTTTTCTTTCTCTCCAACCTTCTTATCTTTCTAAGTGGGACGGATTTCACTTCGAATCCTACTAATAAGTTGAATCGGTGTTTGTACATCATTCCTTCTCCATTATAACATAATTGTGGACAAAACAGTACAAACCATTTCAAAATAGTCCACACGCTCCTAACTAGCCCTTTTCTTTCTCTCCAACCTTCTTATCTTTCTAAGTGGGACGGATTTCACTTCGAATCTTACTAATATGTTGAATCGGTGTTTGTACATCATTCCTTCTCCATTATAAGACTATTGTGGATAAAACACTACAAACCATTCCAAAATAGTCCACACGCTCCTAACTAGCCCTTTTCTTTCTCTCCAACCTTCTTTTCTTTCTAAGTGGGACGGATTTCACTTCGAATCCTACTAATAAGTTGAATCGGTGTTTGTACTTCATTCATTCACCAATATAAGTTTCTTATTGTCAACAACACCATAAAGCGTACCGAAATAGTCCACACGCTCCTAACTAGCCCTTTTCTTTCTCTCCAACCTTCTTATCTTTCTAAGTGGGACGGATTTCACTTCGAATCCTACTAATAAGTTGAATCGGTGTTTGTACATCATTCCTTCTCCATTATAACACAATTGTGGACAAAACAGTACAAACCATTCCAAAATAGTCCACACGCTCCTAACTAGCCCTTTTCTTTCTCTCCAACCTTCTTTTCTTTCTAACTGGGACGGATTTCACTTCGAATCCTACTAATAAGTTGAATCGGTGTTTGTACATCATTCCTTCACCAATATAAGTTTCTTATTGTCAACAACACCATAAAGCGTACCGAAATAGTCCACACACTCGTAACTAGCCCTTTTCTTTCTCTCCAACCTTCTTATCTTTTTAAGTGGGACGAATTACTTCGAATCCTACTAATAAGTTGAATCGGTGTTTGTACATCATTCCTTCTCCATTATAAAACAATTGTGGACAAAACACTACAAACTATTCCAAAATAGTCCACACGCTCCTAACTAGCTCTTTTCTTTTTCTCCACCTTTTTTTTCTTTCTAAGTGAGAAGGATTTCATTCGAATCGTCCTATAAGTTGAATCGGTGATTGTACATCATTCATTCACCAATATAAGTTTCTTATTGTCAACAACACCATAAAGCGTACCGAAATAGTCCACGCGCTCCTAATTAGCCCTTTTCTTTCTCTCTAACCTTCTTATCTTTATAAGTGGGAAGGATTCCACTTCGAATCCTACTAATAAGTTGAATCGGTGTTTGTACATCATTCCTTCTCTATTATAAGCCTATTGTGGATAAAACAGTACAAACCATTTCAAAATAGTCCACACGCTTCTAACTAGCCCTTTTCTTTTTCTCCAACCTTCTTTTCTTTCTAAGTGGGACGGATTTCACTTCGAATCCTACTAATAAGTTGAATCGGTGTTTGTACATCATTCCTTCACCAATATAAGTTTCTTATTGTCAACAACACCATAAAGCGTACCCAAATAGTCCACACGCTCCTAATTAGCCCTTTTCTTTCTCTCCAACCTTCTTATCTTTCTAAGTGGGACGGATTTCACTTCGAATCCTACTAATAAGTTGAATCGGTGTTTGTACATCATTCCTTCTCCATTATAAGACTATTATGGAGAAAACACTACAAACCACTTCAAAATAGTCCACACGCTCCTAACTAGCCCTTTTCATTCTCTCTAACCATCTTTTCTTTCTAATTGGGACGGATTTCACTTCGAATCCTACTAATAAGTTGAATCGGTGTTTGTACATCATTCCATCTCCATTATAACACAATTGTGGACAAAACAGTACAAACCATTTCAAACTAGTCCACACGCTCCTAACTAGCCCTTTTCTTTCTCTCCAACCTTCTTTTCTTTCTAAGTGGGACGGATTTCACTTCGAATCCTACTAATAAGTTGAATCGGTGTTTGTACATCATTCATTCTCCATTATAACACAATTGTGGACAAAACAGTACAAACCATTTCAAATTAGTCCACACGCTCCTAACTAGCCCTTTTTTTTCTCTCCAACCTTCTTTTCTTTCTAAGTGGGACGGATTTCACTTCGAAGCCTACTAATAAGTGGAATCGGTGTTTGTACATCATTCCTTCACCAATATAAGTTTCTTATTGTCAACAACACCATAAAGCGTACCGAAATAGTCCACACGCTCTTAACTAGCCCTTTTCTTTCTCTCCAACCTTCTTATCTTTCTAAGTGGGACGGATTTCACTTCGAATCCTACTAATAAGTTGAATCGGTGTTTGTACATCATTCCTTCTCCATTATAACACAATTGTGGACAAAACAGTACAAACCATTTCAAAATAGTCCACACGCTCCTAACTAGCCCTTTTCTTTCTCTCCAACCTTCTTATCTTTCTAAGTGGGACGGATTTCACTTCGAATCTTACTAATATGTTGAATCGGTGTTTGTACATCATTCCTTCTCCATTATAAGACTATTGTGGATAAAACACTACAAACCATTCCAAAATAGTCCACACGCTCCTAACTAGACCTTTTCTTTTTCTCCAACCTTCTTTTCTTTCTAAGTGGGACGGATTTCACTTCGAATCCTACTAATAAGTTGAATCGGTGTTTGTACATCATTCCTTCACCAATATAAGTTTCTTATTGTCAACAACACCATAAAGCGTTGCGAAATAGTCCACACGCTCCTAACTAGCCCTTTTCTTTCTCTCCAACCTTCTTATCTTTCTTAGTGGGACGGATTTCACTTCGAATCCTACTAATAATTGAATCGGTGTTTGTACATCATTCTTTCTCCATTATAAGACAATTGTGGAGAAAACAGTACAAACCATTTCAAAATAGTCCACACTCTCCTAACTAGACCTTTTCTTTTTCTCCAACCTTCTTTTCTTTCTAAGTGGGACGGATTTCACTTCGAATCCTACTAATAAGTTGAATCGGTGTTTGTACATCATTCCTTCACCAATATAAGTATCTTATTGTCAACAACACCATAAAGCATTCCAAAATAGTCCACACGCTCCTAACTAGCCAATTTCTTTCTCTCCAACCTTCTTATCTTTCTAAGTGGGACGGATTTCACTTCGAATCCTACTAATAAGTTGAATCGGTGTTTGTACATCATTCATTCTCCATTATAACACAATTGTGGACAAAACAGTACAAACCATTTCAAATTAGTCCACACGCTCCTAACTAGCCCTTTTCTTTCTCTCCAACCTTCTTATCTTTCTAAGTGGGACGGATTTCACTTCGAATCCTACTAATAAGTTGAATCGGTGTTTGTACATCATTCCTTCTCCATTATAACACAATTGTGGACAAAACAGTACAAACCATTTCAAATTAGTCCACACGCTCCTAACTAGCCCTTTTCTTTCTCTCCAACCTTCTTTTCTTTCTAAGTGGGACGGATTTCACTTCGAAGCCTACTAATAAGTTGAATCGGTGTTTGTACATCATTCCTTCACCAATATAAGTTTCTTATTGTCAACAACACCATAAAGCGTACCGAAATAGTCCACACGCTCTTAACTAGCCCTTTTCTTTCTCTCCAACCTTCTTATCTTTCTAAGTGGGACGGATTTCACTTCGAATCCTACTAATAAGTTGAATCGGTGTTTGTACATCATTCCTTCTCCATTATAACACAATTGTGGACAAAACAGTACAAACCATTTCAAAATAGTCCACACGCTCCTAACTAGCCCTTTTCTTTCTCTCCAACCTTCTTATCTTTCTAAGTGGGACGGATTTCACTTCGAATCTTACTAATATGTTGAATCGGTGTTTGTACATCATTCCTTCTCCATTATAAGACTATTGTGGATAAAACACTACAAACCATTCCAAAATAGTCCACACGCTCCTAACTAGACCTTTTCTTTTTCTCCAACCTTCTTTTCTTTCTAAGTGGGACGGATTTCACTTCGAATCCTACTAATAAGTTGAATCGGTGTTTGTACATCATTCCTTCACCAATATAAGTTTCTTATTGTCAACAACACCATAAAGCGTAGCGAAATAGTCCACACGCTCCTAACTAGCCCTTTTCTTTCTCTCCAACCTTCTTATCTTTCTTAGTGGGACGGATTTCACTTCGAATCCTACTAATAATTGAATCGGTGTTTGTACATCATTCTTTCTCCATTATAAGACAATTGTGGAGAAAACAGTACAAACCATTTCAAAATAGTCCACACACTCCTAACTAGACCTTTTCTTTTTCTCCAACCTTCTTTTCTTTCTAAGTGGGACGGATTTCACTTCGAATCCTACTAATAAGTTGAATCGGTGTTTGTACATCATTCCTTCACCAATATAAGTATCTTATTGTCAACAACACCATAAAGCATTCCAAAATAGTCCACACGCTCCTAACTAGCCAATTTCTTTCTCTCCAACCTTCTTATCTTTCTAAGTGGGACGGATTTCACTTCGAATCCTACTAATAAGTTGAATCGGTGTTTGTACATCATTCATTCTCCATTATAACACAATTGTGGACAAAACAGTACAAACCATTTCAAATTAGTCCACACGCTCCTAACTAGCCCTTTTCTTTCTCTCCAACCTTCTTATCTTTCTAAGTGGGACGGATTTCACTTCGAATCCTACTAATAAGTTGAATCGGTGTTTGTACATCATTCCTTCTCCATTATAACATAATTGTGGACAAAACAGTACAAACCATTTCAAAATAGTCCACACGCTCCTAACTAGCCCTTTTCTTTCTCTCCAACCTTCTTATCTTTCTAAGTGGGACGGATTTCACTTCGAATCTTACTAATATGTTGAATCGGTGTTTGTACATCATTCCTTCTCCATTATAAGACTATTGTGGATAAAACACTACAAACCATTCCAAAATAGTCCACACGCTCCTAACTAGCCCTTTTCTTTCTCTCCAACCTTCTTTTCTTTCTAAGTGGGACGGATTTCACTTCGAATCCTACTAATAAGTTGAATCGGTGTTTGTACTTCATTCATTCACCAATATAAGTTTCTTATTGTCAACAACACCATAAAGCGTACCGAAATAGTCCACACGCTCCTAACTAGCCCTTTTCTTTCTCTCCAACCTTCTTATCTTTCTAAGTGGGACGGATTTCACTTCGAATCCTACTAATAAGTTGAATCGGTGTTTGTACATCATTCCTTCTCCATTATAACACAATTGTGGACAAAACAGTACAAACCATTCCAAAATAGTCCACACGCTCCTAACTAGCCCTTTTCTTTCTCTCCAACCTTCTTTTCTTTCTAACTGGGACGGATTTCACTTCGAATCCTACTAATAAGTTGAATCGGTGTTTGTACATCATTCCTTCACCAATATAAGTTTCTTATTGTCAACAACACCATAAAGCGTACCGAAATAGTCCACACACTCGTAACTAGCCCTTTTCTTTCTCTCCAACCTTCTTATCTTTTTAAGTGGGACGAATTACTTCGAATCCTACTAATAAGTTGAATCGGTGTTTGTACATCATTCCTTCTCCATTATAAAACAATTGTGGACAAAACACTACAAACTATTCCAAAATAGTCCACACGCTCCTAACTAGCTCTTTTCTTTCTCTCCACCTTTTTTTTCTTTCTAAGTGAGAAGGATTTCATTCGAATCGTCCTATAAGTTGAATCGGTGATTGTACATCATTCATTCACCAATATAAGTTTCTTATTGTCAACAACACCATAAAGCGTACCGAAATAGTCCACGCGCTCCTAATTAGCCCTTTTCTTTCTCTCTAACCTTCTTATCTTTCTAAGTGGGAAGGATTTCACTTCGAATCCTACTAATAAGTTGAATCGGTGTTTGTACATCATTCCTTCTCTATTATAAGCCTATTGTGGATAAAACAGTACAAACCATTTCAAAATAGTCCACACGCTTCTAACTAGCCCTTTTCTTTTTCTCCAACCTTCTTTTCTTTCTAAGTGGGACGGATTTCACTTCGAATCCTACTAATAAGTTGAATCGGTGTTTGTACATCATTCCTTCACCAATATAAGTTTCTTATTGTCAACAACACCATAAAGCGTACCGAAATAGTCCACACGCTCCTAACTAGCCCTTTTCTTTCTCTCCAACCTTCTTATCTTTCTAAGTGGGACGGATTTCACTTCGAATCCTACAAATAAGTTGAATCGGTGTTTGTACATCATTCCTTCTCCATTATAAGACTATTATGGAGAAAACACTACAAACCACTTCAAAATAGTCCACACGCTCCTAACTAGCCCTTTTCATTCTCTCTAACCATCTTTTCTTTCTAATTGGGACGGATTTCACTTCGAATCCTACTAATAAGTTGAATCGGTGTTTGTACATCATTCCATCTCCATTATAACACAATTGTGGACAAAACAGTACAAACCATTTCAAACTAGTCCACACGCTCCTAACTAGCCCTTTTCTTTCTCTCCAACCTTCTTTTCTTTCTAAGTGGGACGGATTTCACTTCGAATCCTACTAATAAGTTGAATCGGTGTTTGTACATCATTCATTCTCCATTATAACACAATTGTGGACAAAACAGTACAAACCATTTCAAATTAGTCCACACGCTCCTAACTAGCCCTTTTCTTTCTCTCCAACCTTCTTTTCTTTCTAAGTGGGACGGATTTCACTTCGAAGCCTACTAATAAGTGGAATCGGTGTTTGTACATCATTCCTTCACCAATATAAGTTTCTTATTGTCAACAACACCATAAAGCGTACCGAAATAGTCCACACGCTCTTAACTAGCCCTTTTCTTTCTCTCCAACCTTCTTATCTTTCTAAGTGGGACGGATTTCACTTCGAATCCTACTAATAAGTTGAATCGGTGTTTGTACATCATTCATTCTCCATTATAACACAATTGTGGACAAAACAGTACAAACCATTTCAAATTAGTCCACACGCTCCTAACTAGCCCTTTTCTTTCTCTCCAACCTTCTTATCTTTCTAAGTGGGACGGATTTCACTTCGAATCCTACTAATAAGTTGAATCGGTGTTTGTACATCATTCCTTCTCCATTATAACATAATTGTGGACAAAACAGTACAAACCATTTCAAAATAGTCCACACGCTCCTAACTAGCCCTTTTCTTTCTCTCCAACCTTCTTATCTTTCTAAGTGGGACGGATTTCACTTCGAATCTTACTAATATGTTGAATCGGTGTTTGTACATCATTCCTTCTCCATTATAAGACTATTGTGGATAAAACACTACAAACCATTCCAAAATAGTCCAAACGCTCCTAACTAGCCCTTTTCTTTCTCTCCAACCTTCTTTTCTTTCTAAGTGGGACGGATTTCACTTCGAATCCTACTAATAAGTTGAATCGGTGTTTGTACTTCATTCATTCACCAATATAAGTTTCTTATTGTCAACAACACCATAAAGCGTACCGAAATAGTCCACACGCTCCTAACTAGCCCTTTTCTTTCTCTCCAACCTTCTTATCTTTCTAAGTGGGACGGATTTCACTTCGAATCCTACTAATAAGTTGAATCGGTGTTTGTACATCATTCCTTCTCCATTATAACACAATTGTGGACAAAACAGTACAAACCATTCCAAAATAGTCCACACGCTCCTAACTAGCCCTTTTCTTTCTCTCCAACCTTCTTTTCTTTCTAACTGGGACGGATTTCACTTCGAATCCTACTAATAAGTTGAATCGGTGTTTGTACATCATTCCTTCACCAATATAAGTTTCTTATTGTCAACAACACCATAAAGCGTACCGAAATAGTCCACACACTCGTAACTAGCCCTTTTCTTTCTCTCCAACCTTCTTATCTTTTTAAGTGGGACGAATTACTTCGAATCCTACTAATAAGTTGAATCGGTGTTTGTACATCATTCCTTCTCCATTATAAAACAATTGTGGACAAAACACTACAAACTATTCCAAAATAGTCCACACGCTCCTAACTAGCTCTTTTCTTTCTCTCCACCTTTTTTTTCTTTCTAAGTGAGAAGGATTTCATTCGAATCGTCCTATAAGTTGAATCGGTGATTGTACATCATTCATTCACCAATATAAGTTTCTTATTGTCAACAACACCATAAAGCGTACCGAAATAGTCCACGCGCTCCTAATTAGCCCTTTTCTTTCTCTCTAACCTTCTTATCTTTCTAAGTGGGAAGGATTTCACTTCGAATCCTACTAATAAGTTGAATCGGTGTTTGTACATCATTCCTTCTCTATTATAAGCCTATTGTGGATAAAACAGTACAAACCATTTCAAAATAGTCCACACGCTTCTAACTAGCCCTTTTCTTTTTCTCCAACCTTCTTTTCTTTCTAAGTGGGACGGATTTCACTTCGAATCCTACTAATAAGTTGAATCGGTGTTTGTACATCATTCCTTCACCAATATAAGTTTCTTATTGTCAACAACACCATAAAGCGTACCGAAATAGTCCACACGCTCCTAACTAGCCCTTTTCTTTCTCTCCAACCTTCTTATCTTTCTAAGTGGGACGGATTTCACTTCGAATCCTACAAATAAGTTGAATCGGTGTTTGTACATCATTCCTTCTCCATTATAAGACTATTATGGAGAAAACACTACAAACCACTTCAAAATAGTCCACACGCTCCTAACTAGCCCTTTTCATTCTCTCTAACCATCTTTTCTTTCTAATTGGGACGGATTTCACTTCGAATCCTACTAATAAGTTGAATCGGTGTTTGTACATCATTCCATCTCCATTATAACACAATTGTGGACAAAACAGTACAAACCATTTCAAACTAGTCCACACGCTCCTAACTAGCCCTTTTCTTTCTCTCCAACCTTCTTTTCTTTCTAAGTGGGACGGATTTCACTTCGAATCCTACTAATAAGTTGAATCGGTGTTTGTACATCATTCATTCTCCATTATAACACAATTGTGGACAAAACAGTACAAACCATTTCAAATTAGTCCACACGCTCCTAACTAGCCCTTTTCTTTCTCTCCAACCTTCTTTTCTTTCTAAGTGGGACGGATTTCACTTCGAAGCCTACTAATAAGTGGAATCGGTGTTTGTACATCATTCCTTCACCAATATAAGTTTCTTATTGTCAACAACACCATAAAGCGTACCGAAATAGTCCACACGCTCTTAACTAGCCCTTTTCTTTCTCTCCAACCTTCTTATCTTTCTAAGTGGGACGGATTTCACTTCGAATCCTACTAATAAGTTGAATCGGTGTTTGTACAACATTCCTTCTCCATTATAACACAATTGTGGACAAAACAGTACAAACCATTTCAAAATAGTCCACACGCTCCTAACTAGCCCTTTTCTTTCTCTCCAACCTTCTTATCTTTCTAAGTGGGACGGATTTCACTTCGAATCTTACTAATATGTTGAATCGGTGTTTGTACATCATTCCTTCTCCATTATAAGACTATTGTGGATAAAACACTACAAACCATTCCAAAATAGTCCACACGCTCCTAACTAGACCTTTTCTTTTTCTCCAACCTTCTTTTCTTTCTAAGTGGGACGGATTTCACTTCGAATCCTACTAATAAGTTGAATCGGTGTTTGTACATCATTCCTTCACCAATATAAGTTTCTTATTGTCAACAACACCATAAAGCGTAGCGAAATAGTCCACACGCTCCTAACTAGCCCTTTTCTTTCTCTCCAACCTTCTTATCTTTCTTAGTGGGACGGATTTCACTTCGAATCCTACTAATAATTGAATCGGTGTTTGTACATCATTCTTTCTCCATTATAAGACAATTGTGGAGAAAACAGTACAAACCATTTCAAAATAGTCCACACTCTCCTAACTAGACCTTTTCTTTTTCTCCAACCTTCTTTTCTTTCTAAGTGGGACGGATTTCACTTCGAATCCTACTAATAAGTTGAATCGGTGTTTGTACATCATTCCTTCACCAATATAAGTATCTTATTGTCAACAACACCATAAAGCATTCCAAAATAGTCCACACGCTCCTAACTAGCCAATTTCTTTCTCTCCAACCTTCTTATCTTTCTAAGTGGGACGGATTTCACTTCGAATCCTACTAATAAGTTGAATCGGTGTTTGTACATCATTCATTCTCCATTATAACACAATTGTGGACAAAACAGTACAAACCATTTCAAATTAGTCCACACGCTCCTAACTAGCCCTTTTCTTTCTCTCCAACCTTCTTATCTTTCTAAGTGGGACGGATTTCACTTCGAATCTTACTAATATGTTGAATCGGTGTTTGTACATCATTCCTTCTCCATTATAAGACTATTATGGATAAAACACTACAAACCATTCCAAAATAGTCCACACGCTCCTAACTAGCCCTTTTCTTTCTCTCCAACCTTCTTTTCTTTCTAAGTGGGACGGATTTCACTTCGAATCCTACTAATAAGTTGAATCGGTGTTTGTACTTCATTCATTCACCAATATAAGTTTCTTATTGTCAACAACACCATAAAGCGTACCGAAATAGTCCACACGCTCCTAACTAGCCCTTTTCTTTCTCTCCAACCTTCTTATCTTTCTAAGTGGGACGGATTTCACTTCGAATCCTACTAATAAGTTGAATCGGTGTTTGTACATCATTCCTTCTCCATTATAACACAATTGTGGACAAAACAGTACAAACCATTCCAAAATAGTCCACACGCTCCTAACTAGCCCTTTTCTTTCTCTCCAACCTTCTTTTCTTTCTAACTGGGACGGATTTCACTTCGAATCCTACTAATAAGTTGAATCGGTGTTTGTACATCATTCCTTCACCAATATAAGTTTCTTATTGTCAACAACACCATAAAGCGTACCGAAATAGTCCACACACTCGTAACTAGCCCTTTTCTTTCTCTCCAACCTTCTTATCTTTTTAAGTGGGACGAATTACTTCGAATCCTACTAATAAGTTGAATCGGTGTTTGTACATCATTCCTTATCCATTATAAAACAATTGTGGACAAAACACTACAAACTATTCCAAAATAGTCCACACGCTCCTAACTAGCTCTTTTCTTTCTCTCCACCTTTTTTTTCTTTCTAAGTGAGAAGGATTTCATTCGAATCGTCCTATAAGTTGAATCGGTGATTGTACATCATTCATTCACCTATATAAGTTTCTTATTGTCAACAACACCATAAAGCGTACCGAAATAGTCCACGCGCTCCTAATTAGCCCTTTTCTTTCTCTCTAACCTTCTTATCTTTCTAAGTGGGAAGGATTTCACTTCGAATCCTACTAATAAGTTGAATCGGTGTTTGTACATCATTCCTTCTCTATTATAAGCCTATTGTGGATAAAACAGTACAAACCATTTCAAAATAGTCCACACGCTTCTAACTAGCCCTTTTCTTTTTCTCCAACCTTCTTTTCTTTCTAAGTGGGACGGATTTCACTTCGAATCCTACTAATAAGTTGAATCGGTGTTTGTACATCATTCCTTCACCAATATAAGTTTCTTATTGTCAACAACACCATAAAGCGTACCGAAATAGTCCACACGCTCCTAACTAGCCCTTTTCTTTCTCTCCAACCTTCTTATCTTTCTAAGTGGGACGGATTTCACTTCGAATCCTACAAATAAGTTGAATCGGTGTTTGTACATCATTCCTTCTCCATTATAAGACTATTATGGAGAAAACACTACAAACCACTTCAAAATAGTCCACACGCTCCTAACTAGCCCTTTTCATTCTCTCTAACCATCTTTTCTTTCTAATTGGGACGGATTTCACTTCGAATCCTACTAATAAGTTGAATCGGTGTTTGTACATCATTCCTTCTCTATTATAAGCCTATTGTGGATAAAACAGTACAAACCATTTCAAAATAGTCCACACGCTTCTAACTAGCCCTTTTCTTTTTCTCCAACCTTCTTTTCTTTCTAAGTGGGACGGATTTCACTTCGAATCCTACTAATAAGTTGAATCGGTGTTTGTACATCATTCCTTCACCAATATAAGTTTCTTATTGTCAACAACACCATAAAGCGTACCGAAATAGTCCACACGCTCCTAACTAGCCCTTTTCTTTCTCTCCAACCTTCTTATCTTTCTAAGTGGGACGGATTTCACTTCGAATCCTACAAATAAGTTGAATCGGTGTTTGTACATCATTCCTTCTCCATTATAAGACTATTGTGGATAAAACACTACAAACCATTCCAAAATAGTCCACACGCTCCTAACTAGACCTTTTCTTTTTCTCCAACCTTCTTTTCTTTCTAAGTGGGACGGATTTCACTTCGAATCCTACTAATAAGTTGAATCGGTGTTTGTACATCATTCCTTCACCAATATAAGTTTCTTATTGTCAACAACACCATAAAGCGTAGCGAAATAGTCCACACGCTCCTAACTAGCCCTTTTCTTTCTCTCCAACCTTCTTATCTTTCTTAGTGGGACGGATTTCATTTCGAATCCTACTAATAATTGAATCGGTGTTTGTACATCATTCTTTCTCCATTATAAGACAATTGTGGAGAAAACAGTACAAACCATTTCAAAATAGTCCACACTCTCCTAACTAGACCTTTTCTTTTTCTCCAACCTTCTTTTCTTTCTAAGTGGGACGGATTTCACTTCGAATCCTACTAATAAGTTGAATCGGTGTTTGTACATCATTCCTTCACCAATATAAGTATCTTATTGTCAACAACACCATAAAGCATTCCAAAATAGTCCACACGCTCCTAACTAGCCAATTTCTTTCTCTCCAACCTTCTTATCTTTCTAAGTGGGACGGATTTCACTTCGAATCCTACTAATAAGTTGAATCGGTGTTTGTACATCATTCATTCTCCATTATAACACAATTGTGGACAAAACAGTACAAACCATTTCAAATTAGTCCACACGCTCCTAACTAGCCCTTTTCTTTCTCTCCAACCTTCTTATCTTTCTAAGTGGGACGGATTTCACTTCGAATCCTACTAATAAGTTGAATCGGTGTTTGTACATCATTCCTTCTCCATTATAACACAATTGTGGACAAAACAGTACAAACCATTTCAAATTAGTCCACACGCTCCTAACTAGCCCTTTTCTTTCTCTCCAACCTTCTTTTCTTTCTAAGTGGGACGGATTTCACTTCGAAGCCTACTAATAAGTTGAATCGGTGTTTGTACATCATTCCTTCACCAATATAAGTTTCTTATTGTCAACAACACCATAAAGCGTACCGAAATAGTCCACACGCTCTTAACTAGCCCTTTTCTTTCTCTCCAACCTTCTTATCTTTCTAAGTGGGACGGATTTCACTTCGAATCCTACTAATAAGTTGAATCGGTGTTTGTACATCATTCCTTCTCCATTATAACACAATTGTGGACAAAACAGTACAAACCATTTCAAAATAGTCCACACGCTCCTAACTAGCCCTTTTCTTTCTCTCCAACCTTCTTATCTTTCTAAGTGGGACGGATTTCACTTCGAATCTTACTAATATGTTGAATCGGTGTTTGTACATCATTCCTTCTCCATTATAAGACTATTGTGGATAAAACACTACAAACCATTCCAAAATAGTCCACACGCTCCTAACTAGACCTTTTCTTTTTCTCCAACCTTCTTTTCTTTCTAAGTGGGACGGATTTCACTTCGAATCCTACTAATAAGTTGAATCGGTGTTTGTACATCATTCCTTCACCAATATAAGTTTCTTATTGTCAACAACACCATAAAGCGTAGCGAAATAGTCCACACGCTCCTAACTAGCCCTTTTCTTTCTCTCCAACCTTCTTATCTTTCTTAGTGGGACGGATTTCACTTCGAATCCTACTAATAATTGAATCGGTGTTTGTACATCATTCTTTCTCCATTATAAGACAATTGTGGAGAAAACAGTACAAACCATTTCAAAATAGTCCACACACTCCTAACTAGACCTTTTCTTTTTCTCCAACCTTCTTTTCTTTCTAAGTGGGACGGATTTCACTTCGAATCCTACTAATAAGTTGAATCGGTGTTTGTACATCATTCCTTCACCAATATAAGTATCTTATTGTCAACAACACCATAAAGCATTCCAAAATAGTCCACACGCTCCTAACTAGCCAATTTCTTTCTCTCCAACCTTCTTATCTTTCTAAGTGGGACGGATTTCACTTCGAATCCTACTAATAAGTTGAATCGGTGTTTGTACATCATTCATTCTCCATTATAACACAATTGTGGACAAAACAGTACAAACCATTTCAAATTAGTCCACACGCTCCTAACTAGCCCTTTTCTTTCTCTCCAACCTTCTTATCTTTCTAAGTGGGATGGATTTCACTTCGAATCCTACTAATAAGTTGAATCGGTGTTTGTACATCATTCCTTCTCCATTATAACATAATTGTGGACAAAACAGTACAAACCATTTCAAAATAGTCCACACGCTCCTAACTAGCCCTTTTCTTTCTCTCCAACCTTCTTATCTTTCTAAGTGGGACGGATTTCACTTCGAATCTTACTAATATGTTGAATCGGTGTTTGTACATCATTCCTTCTCCATTATAAGACTATTGTGGATAAAACACTACAAACCATTCCAAAATAGTCCACACGCTCCTAACTAGCCCTTTTCTTTCTCTCCAACCTTCTTTTCTTTCTAAGTGGGACGGATTTCACTTCGAATCCTACTAATAAGTTGAATCGGTGTTTGTACTTCATTCATTCACCAATATAAGTTTCTTATTGTCAACAACACCATAAAGCGTACCGAAATAGTCCACACGCTCCTAACTAGCCCTTTTCTTTCTCTCCAACCTTCTTATCTTTCTAAGTGGGACGGATTTCACTTCGAATCCTACTAATAAGTTGAATCGGTGTTTGTACATCATTCCTTCTCCATTATAACACAATTGTGGACAAAACAGTACAAACCATTCCAAAATAGTCCACACGCTCCTAACTAGCCCTTTTCTTTCTCTCCAACCTTCTTTTCTTTCTAACTGGGACGGATTTCACTTCGAATCCTACTAATAAGTTGAATCGGTGTTTGTACATCATTCCTTCACCAATATAAGTTTCTTATTGTCAACAACACCATAAAGCGTACCGAAATAGTCCACACACTCGTAACTAGCCCTTTTCTTTCTCTCCAACCTTCTTATCTTTTTAAGTGGGACGAATTACTTCGAATCCTACTAATAAGTTGAATCGGTGTTTGTACATCATTCCTTCTCCATTATAAAACAATTGTGGACAAAACACTACAAACTATTCCAAAATAGTCCACACGCTCCTAACTAGCTCTTTTTTTTCTCTCCATCTTTTTTTTCTTTCTAAGTGAGAAGGATTTCATTCGAATCGTCCTATAAGTTGAATCGGTGATTGTACATCATTCATTCACCAATATAAGTTTCTTATTGTCAACAACACCATAAAGCGTACCGAAATAGTCCACGCGCTCCTAATTAGCCCTTTTCTTTCTCTCTAACCTTCTTATCTTTCTAAGTGGGAAGGATTTCACTTCGAATCCTACTAATAAGTTGAATCGGTGTTTGTACATCATTCCTTCTCTATTATAAGCCTATTGTGGATAAAACAGTACAAACCATTTCAAAATAGTCCACACGCTTCTAACTAGCCCTTTTCTTTTTCTCCAACCTTCTTTTCTTTCTAAGTGGGACGGATTTCACTTCGAATCCTACTAATAAGTTGAATCGGTGTTTGTACATCATTCCTTCACCAATATAAGTTTCTTATTGTCAACAACACCATAAAGCGTACCGAAATAGTCCACACGCTCCTAACTAGCCCTTTTCTTTCTCTCCAACCTTCTTATCTTTCTAAGTGGGACGGATTTCACTTCGAATCCTACAAATAAGTTGAATCGGTGTTTGTACATCATTCCTTCTCCATTATAAGACTATTATGGAGAAAACACTACAAACCACTTCAAAATAGTCCACACGCTCCTAACTAGCCCTTTTCATTCTCTCTAACCATCTTTTCTTTCTAATTGGGACGGATTTCACTTCGAATCCTACTAATAAGTTGAATCGGTGTTTGTACATCATTCCATCTCCATTATAACACAATTGTGGACAAAACAGTACAAACCATTTCAAACTAGTCCACACGCTCCTAACTAGCCATTTTCTTTCTCTCCAACCTTCTTTTCTTTCTAAGTGGGACGGATTTCACTTCGAATCCTACTAATAAGTTGAATCGGTGTTTGTACATCATTCATTCTCCATTATAACACAATTGTGGACAAAACAGTACAAACCATTTCAAATTAGTCCACACGCTCCTAACTAGCCCTTTTCTTTCTCTCCAACCTTCTTATCTTTCTAAGTGGGACGGATTTCACTTCGAATCTTACTAATATGTTGAATCGGTGTTTGTACATCATTCCTTCTCCATTATAAGACAATTGTGGATAAAACACTACAAACCATTCCAAAATAGTCCACACGCTCCTAACTAGACCTTTTCTTTTTCTCCAACCTTCTTTTCTTTCTAAGTGGGACGGATTTCACTTCGAATCCTACTAATAAGTTGAATCGGTGTTTGTACATCATTCCTTCACCAATATAAGTATCTTATTGTCAACAACACCATAAAGCATTCCAAAATAGTCCACACGCTCCTAACTAGCCAATTTCTTTCTCTCCAACCTTCTTATCTTTCTAAGTGGGACGGATTTCACTTCGAATCCTACTAATAAGTTGAATCGGTGTTTGTACATCATTCATTCTCCATTATAACACAATTGTGGACAAAACAGTACAAACCATTTCAAATTAGTCCACACGCTCCTAACTAGCCCTTTTCTTTCTCTCCAACCTTCTTATCTTTCTAAGTGGGACGGATTTCACTTCGAATCCTACTAATAAGTTGAATCGGTGTTTGTACATCATTCCTTCTCCATTATAACACAATTGTGGACAAAACAGTACAAACCATTTCAAATTAGTCCACACGCTCCTAACTAGCCCTTTTCTTTCTCTCCAACCTTCTTTTCTTTCTAAGTGGGACGGATTTCACTTCGAAGCCTACTAATAAGTTGAATCGGTGTT
The DNA here is from genome assembly GCA_963922005.1 of Cornus suecica. NCBI lineage: Eukaryota > Viridiplantae > Streptophyta > Magnoliopsida > Cornales > Cornaceae > Cornus > Cornus suecica. The sequence continues at coordinate 47,350,340 of OY998239.1, forward strand.
TGTACATCATTCCTTCACCAATATAAGTTTCTTATTGTCAACAACACCATAAAGCGTACCGAAATAGTCCACACGCTCTTAACTAGCCCTTTTCTTTCTCTCCAACCTTCTTATCTTTCTAAGTGGGACGGATTTCACTTCGAATCCTACTAATAAGTTGAATCGGTGTTTGTACATCATTCCTTCTCCATTATAACACAATTGTGGACAAAACAGTACAAACCATTTCAAAATAGTCCACACGCTCCTAACTAGCCCTTTTCTTTCTCTCCAACCTTCTTATCTTTCTAAGTGGGACGGATTTCACTTCGAATCTTACTAATATGTTGAATCGGTGTTTGTACATCATTCCTTCTCCATTATAAGACTATTGTGGATAAAACACTACAAACCATTCCAAAATAGTCCACACGCTCCTAACTAGACCTTTTCTTTTTCTCCAACCTTCTTTTCTTTCTAAGTGGGACGGATTTCACTTCGAATCCTACTAATAAGTTGAATCGGTGTTTGTACATCATTCCTTCACCAATATAAGTATCTTATTGTCAACAACACCATAAAGCATTCCAAAATAGTCCACACGCTCCTAACTAGCCAATTTCTTTCTCTCCAACCTTCTTATCTTTCTAAGTGGGACGGATTTCACTTCGAATCCTACTAATAAGTTGAATCGGTGTTTGTACATCATTCCTTCTCCATTATAACACAATTGTGGACAAAACAGTACAAACCATTTCAAATTAGTCCACACGCTCCTAACTAGCCCTTTTCTTTCTCTCCAACCTTCTTTTCTTTCTAAGTGGGACGGATTTCACTTCGAAGCCTACTAATAAGTTGAATCGGTGTTTGTACATCATTCCTTCACCAATATAAGTTTCTTATTGTCAACAACACCATAAAGCGTACCGAAATAGTCCACACGCTCTTAACTAGCCCTTTTCTTTCTCTCCAACCTTCTTATCTTTCTAAGTGGGACGGATTTCACTTCGAATCCTACTAATAAGTTGAATCGGTGTTTGTACATCATTCCTTCTCCATTATAACACAATTGTGGACAAAACAGTACAAACCATTTCAAAATAGTCCACACGCTCCTAACTAGCCCTTTTCTTTCTCTCCAACCTTCTTATCTTTCTAAGTGGGACGGATTTCACTTCGAATCTTACTAATATGTTGAATCGGTGTTTGTACATCATTCCTTCTCCATTATAAGACTATTGTGGATAAAACACTACAAACCATTCCAAAATAGTCCACACGCTCCTAACTAGACCTTTTCTTTTTCTCCAACCTTCTTTTCTTTCTAAGTGGGACGGATTTCACTTCGAATCCTACTAATAAGTTGAATCGGTGTTTGTACATCATTCCTTCACCAATATAAGTTTCTTATTGTCAACAACACCATAAAGCGTAGCGAAATAGTCCACACGCTCCTAACTAGCCCTTTTCTTTCTCTCCAACCTTCTTATCTTTCTTAGTGGGACGGATTTCATTTCGAATCCTACTAATAATTGAATCGGTGTTTGTACATCATTCTTTCTCCATTATAAGACAATTGTGGAGAAAACAGTACAAACCATTTCAAAATAGTCCACACTCTCCTAACTAGACCTTTTCTTTTTCTCCAACCTTCTTTTCTTTCTAAGTGGGACGGATTTCACTTCGAATCCTACTAATAAGTTGAATCGGTGTTTGTACATCATTCCTTCACCAATATAAGTATCTTATTGTCAACAACACCATAAAGCATTCCAAAATAGTCCACACGCTCCTAACTAGCCAATTTCTTTCTCTCCAACCTTCTTATCTTTCTAAGTGGGACGGATTTCACTTCGAATCCTACTAATAAGTTGAATCGGTGTTTGTACATCATTCATTCTCCATTATAACACAATTGTGGACAAAACAGTACAAACCATTTCAAATTAGTCCACACGCTCCTAACTAGCCCTTTTCTTTCTCTCCAACCTTCTTATCTTTCTAAGTGGGACGGATTTCACTTCGAATCCTACTAATAAGTTGAATCGGTGTTTGTACATCATTCCTTCTCCATTATAACACAATTGTGGACAAAACAGTACAAACCATTTCAAATTAGTCCACACGCTCCTAACTAGCCCTTTTCTTTCTCTCCAACCTTCTTTTCTTTCTAAGTGGGACGGATTTCACTTCGAAGCCTACTAATAAGTTGAATCGGTGTTTGTACATCATTCCTTCACCAATATAAGTTTCTTATTGTCAACAACACCATAAAGCGTACCGAAATAGTCCACACGCTCTTAACTAGCCCTTTTCTTTCTCTCCAACCTTCTTATCTTTCTAAGTGGGACGGATTTCACTTCGAATCCTACTAATAAGTTGAATCGGTGTTTGTACATCATTCCTTCTCCATTATAACACAATTGTGGACAAAACAGTACAAACCATTTCAAAATAGTCCACACGCTCCTAACTAGCCCTTTTCTTTCTCTCCAACCTTCTTATCTTTCTAAGTGGGACGGATTTCACTTCGAATCTTACTAATATGTTGAATCGGTGTTTGTACATCATTCCTTCTCCATTATAAGACTATTGTGGATAAAACACTACAAACCATTCCAAAATAGTCCACACGCTCCTAACTAGACCTTTTCTTTTTCTCCAACCTTCTTTTCTTTCTAAGTGGGACGGATTTCACTTCGAATCCTACTAATAAGTTGAATCGGTGTTTGTACATCATTCCTTCACCAATATAAGTTTCTTATTGTCAACAACACCATAAAGCGTAGCGAAATAGTCCACACGCTCCTAACTAGCCCTTTTCTTTCTCTCCAACCTTCTTATCTTTCTTAGTGGGACGGATTTCACTTCGAATCCTACTAATAATTGAATCGGTGTTTGTACATCATTCTTTCTCCATTATAAGACAATTGTGGAGAAAACAGTACAAACCATTTCAAAATAGTCCACACACTCCTAACTAGACCTTTTCTTTTTCTCCAACCTTCTTTTCTTTCTAAGTGGGACGGATTTCACTTCGAATCCTACTAATAAGTTGAATCGGTGTTTGTACATCATTCCTTCACCAATATAAGTATCTTATTGTCAACAACACCATAAAGCATTCCAAAATAGTCCACACGCTCCTAACTAGCCAATTTCTTTCTCTCCAACCTTCTTATCTTTCTAAGTGGGACGGATTTCACTTCGAATCCTACTAATAAGTTGAATCGGTGTTTGTACATCATTCATTCTCCATTATAACACAATTGTGGACAAAACAGTACAAACCATTTCAAATTAGTCCACACGCTCCTAACTAGCCCTTTTCTTTCTCTCCAACCTTCTTATCTTTCTAAGTGGGATGGATTTCACTTCGAATCCTACTAATAAGTTGAATCGGTGTTTGTACATCATTCCTTCTCCATTATAACATAATTGTGGACAAAACAGTACAAACCATTTCAAAATAGTCCACACGCTCCTAACTAGCCCTTTTCTTTCTCTCCAACCTTCTTATCTTTCTAAGTGGGACGGATTTCACTTCGAATCTTACTAATATGTTGAATCGGTGTTTGTACATCATTCCTTCTCCATTATAAGACTATTGTGGATAAAACACTACAAACCATTCCAAAATAGTCCACACGCTCCTAACTAGCCCTTTTCTTTCTCTCCAACCTTCTTTTCTTTCTAAGTGGGACGGATTTCACTTCGAATCCTACTAATAAGTTGAATCGGTGTTTGTACTTCATTCATTCACCAATATAAGTTTCTTATTGTCAACAACACCATAAAGCGTACCGAAATAGTCCACACGCTCCTAACTAGCCCTTTTCTTTCTCTCCAACCTTCTTATCTTTCTAAGTGGGACGGATTTCACTTCGAATCCTACTAATAAGTTGAATCGGTGTTTGTACATCATTCCTTCTCCATTATAACACAATTGTGGACAAAACAGTACAAACCATTCCAAAATAGTCCACACGCTCCTAACTAGCCCTTTTCTTTCTCTCCAACCTTCTTTTCTTTCTAACTGGGACGGATTTCACTTCGAATCCTACTAATAAGTTGAATCGGTGTTTGTACATCATTCCTTCACCAATATAAGTTTCTTATTGTCAACAACACCATAAAGCGTACCGAAATAGTCCACACACTCGTAACTAGCCCTTTTCTTTCTCTCCAACCTTCTTATCTTTTTAAGTGGGACGAATTACTTCGAATCCTACTAATAAGTTGAATCGGTGTTTGTACATCATTCCTTCTCCATTATAAAACAATTGTGGACAAAACACTACAAACTATTCCAAAATAGTCCACACGCTCCTAACTAGCTCTTTTTTTTCTCTCCATCTTTTTTTTCTTTCTAAGTGAGAAGGATTTCATTCGAATCGTCCTATAAGTTGAATCGGTGATTGTACATCATTCATTCACCAATATAAGTTTCTTATTGTCAACAACACCATAAAGCGTACCGAAATAGTCCACGCGCTCCTAATTAGCCCTTTTCTTTCTCTCTAACCTTCTTATCTTTCTAAGTGGGAAGGATTTCACTTCGAATCCTACTAATAAGTTGAATCGGTGTTTGTACATCATTCCTTCTCTATTATAAGCCTATTGTGGATAAAACAGTACAAACCATTTCAAAATAGTCCACACGCTTCTAACTAGCCCTTTTCTTTTTCTCCAACCTTCTTTTCTTTCTAAGTGGGACGGATTTCACTTCGAATCCTACTAATAAGTTGAATCGGTGTTTGTACATCATTCCTTCACCAATATAAGTTTCTTATTGTCAACAACACCATAAAGCGTACCGAAATAGTCCACACGCTCCTAACTAGCCCTTTTCTTTCTCTCCAACCTTCTTATCTTTCTAAGTGGGACGGATTTCACTTCGAATCCTACAAATAAGTTGAATCGGTGTTTGTACATCATTCCTTCTCCATTATAAGACTATTATGGAGAAAACACTACAAACCACTTCAAAATAGTCCACACGCTCCTAACTAGCCCTTTTCATTCTCTCTAACCATCTTTTCTTTCTAATTGGGACGGATTTCACTTCGAATCCTACTAATAAGTTGAATCGGTGTTTGTACATCATTCCATCTCCATTATAACACAATTGTGGACAAAACAGTACAAACCATTTCAAACTAGTCCACACGCTCCTAACTAGCCATTTTCTTTCTCTCCAACCTTCTTTTCTTTCTAAGTGGGACGGATTTCACTTCGAATCCTACTAATAAGTTGAATCGGTGTTTGTACATCATTCATTCTCCATTATAACACAATTGTGGACAAAACAGTACAAACCATTTCAAATTAGTCCACACGCTCCTAACTAGCCCTTTTCTTTCTCTCCAACCTTCTTATCTTTCTAAGTGGGACGGATTTCACTTCGAATCTTACTAATATGTTGAATCGGTGTTTGTACATCATTCCTTCTCCATTATAAGACAATTGTGGATAAAACACTACAAACCATTCCAAAATAGTCCACACGCTCCTAACTAGACCTTTTCTTTTTCTCCAACCTTCTTTTCTTTCTAAGTGGGACGGATTTCACTTCGAATCCTACTAATAAGTTGAATCGGTGTTTGTACATCATTCCTTCACCAATATAAGTATCTTATTGTCAACAACACCATAAAGCATTCCAAAATAGTCCACACGCTCCTAACTAGCCAATTTCTTTCTCTCCAACCTTCTTATCTTTCTAAGTGGGACGGATTTCACTTCGAATCCTACTAATAAGTTGAATCGGTGTTTGTACATCATTCATTCTCCATTATAACACAATTGTGGACAAAACAGTACAAACCATTTCAAATTAGTCCACACGCTCCTAACTAGCCCTTTTCTTTCTCTCCAACCTTCTTATCTTTCTAAGTGGGACGGATTTCACTTCGAATCCTACTAATAAGTTGAATCGGTGTTTGTACATCATTCCTTCTCCATTATAACACAATTGTGGACAAAACAGTACAAACCATTTCAAATTAGTCCACACGCTCCTAACTAGCCCTTTTCTTTCTCTCCAACCTTCTTTTCTTTCTAAGTGGGACGGATTTCACTTCGAAGCCTACTAATAAGTTGAATCGGTGTTTGTACATCATTCCTTCACCAATATAAGTTTCTTATTGTCAACAACACCATAAAGCGTACCGAAATAGTCCACACGCTCTTAACTAGCCCTTTTCTTTCTCTCCAACCTTCTTATCTTTCTAAGTGGGACGGATTTCACTTCGAATCCTACTAATAAGTTGAATCGGTGTTTGTACATCATTCCTTCTCCATTATAACACAATTGTGGACAAAACAGTACAAACCATTTCAAAATAGTCCACACGCTCCTAACTAGCCCTTTTCTTTCTCTCCAACCTTCTTATCTTTCTAAGTGGGACGGATTTCACTTCGAATCTTACTAATATGTTGAATCGGTGTTTGTACATCATTCCTTCTCCATTATAAGACTATTGTGGATAAAACACTACAAACCATTCCAAAATAGTCCACACGCTCCTAACTAGACCTTTTCTTTTTCTCCAACCTTCTTTTCTTTCTAAGTGGGACGGATTTCACTTCGAATCCTACTAATAAGTTGAATCGGTGTTTGTACATCATTCCTTCACCAATATAAGTATCTTATTGTCAACAACACCATAAAGCATTCCAAAATAGTCCACACGCTCCTAACTAGCCAATTTCTTTCTCTCCAACCTTCTTATCTTTCTAAGTGGGACGGATTTCACTTCGAATCCTACTAATAAGTTGAATCGGTGTTTGTACATCATTCCTTCTCCATTATAACACAATTGTGGACAAAACAGTACAAACCATTTCAAATTAGTCCACACGCTCCTAACTAGCCCTTTTCTTTCTCTCCAACCTTCTTTTCTTTCTAAGTGGGACGGATTTCACTTCGAAGCCTACTAATAAGTTGAATCGGTGTTTGTACATCATTCCTTCACCAATATAAGTTTCTTATTGTCAACAACACCATAAAGCGTACCGAAATAGTCCACACGCTCTTAACTAGCCCTTTTCTTTCTCTCCAACCTTCTTATCTTTCTAAGTGGGACGGATTTCACTTCGAATCCTACTAATAAGTTGAATCGGTGTTTGTACATCATTCCTTCTCCATTATAACACAATTGTGGACAAAACAGTACAAACCATTTCAAAATAGTCCACACGCTCCTAACTAGCCCTTTTCTTTCTCTCCAACCTTCTTATCTTTCTAAGTGGGACGGATTTCACTTCGAATCTTACTAATATGTTGAATCGGTGTTTGTACATCATTCCTTCTCCATTATAAGACTATTGTGGATAAAACACTACAAACCATTCCAAAATAGTCCACACGCTCCTAACTAGACCTTTTCTTTTTCTCCAACCTTCTTTTCTTTCTAAGTGGGACGGATTTCACTTCGAATCCTACTAATAAGTTGAATCGGTGTTTGTACATCATTCCTTCACCAATATAAGTTTCTTATTGTCAACAACACCATAAAGCGTAGCGAAATAGTCCACACGCTCCTAACTAGCCCTTTTCTTTCTCTCCAACCTTCTTATCTTTCTTAGTGGGACGGATTTCACTTCGAATCCTACTAATAATTGAATCGGTGTTTGTACATCATTCTTTCTCCATTATAAGACAATTGTGGAGAAAACAGTACAAACCATTTCAAAATAGTCCACACTCTCCTAACTAGACCTTTTCTTTTTCTCCAACCTTCTTTTCTTTCTAAGTGGGACGGATTTCACTTCGAATCCTACTAATAAGTTGAATCGGTGTTTGTACATCATTCCTTCACCAATATAAGTATCTTATTGTCAACAACACCATAAAGCATTCCAAAATAGTCCACACGCTCCTAACTAGCCAATTTCTTTCTCTCCAACCTTCTTATCTTTCTAAGTGGGACGGATTTCACTTCGAATCCTACTAATAAGTTGAATCGGTGTTTGTACATCATTCATTCTCCATTATAACACAATTGTGGACAAAACAGTACAAACCATTTCAAATTAGTCCACACGCTCCTAACTAGCCCTTTTCTTTCTCTCCAACCTTCTTATCTTTCTAAGTGGGACGGATTTCACTTCGAATCCTACTAATAAGTTGAATCGGTGTTTGTACATCATTCCTTCTCCATTATAACACAATTGTGGACAAAACAGTACAAACCATTTCAAATTAGTCCACACGCTCCTAACTAGCCCTTTTCTTTCTCTCCAACCTTCTTTTCTTTCTAAGTGGGACGGATTTCACTTCGAAGCCTACTAATAAGTTGAATCGGTGTTTGTACATCATTCCTTCACCAATATAAGTTTCTTATTGTCAACAACACCATAAAGCGTACCGAAATAGTCCACACGCTCTTAACTAGCCCTTTTCTTTCTCTCCAACCTTCTTATCTTTCTAAGTGGGACGGATTTCACTTCGAATCCTACTAATAAGTTGAATCGGTGTTTGTACATCATTCCTTCTCCATTATAACACAATTGTGGACAAAACAGTACAAACCATTTCAAAATAGTCCACACGCTCCTAACTAGCCCTTTTCTTTCTCTCCAACCTTCTTATCTTTCTAAGTGGGACGGATTTCACTTCGAATCTTACTAATATGTTGAATCGGTGTTTGTACATCATTCCTTCTCCATTATAAGACTATTGTGGATAAAACACTACAAACCATTCCAAAATAGTCCACACGCTCCTAACTAGACCTTTTCTTTTTCTCCAACCTTCTTTTCTTTCTAAGTGGGACGGATTTCACTTCGAATCCTACTAATAAGTTGAATCGGTGTTTGTACATCATTCCTTCACCAATATAAGTTTCTTATTGTCAACAACACCATAAAGCGTAGCGAAATAGTCCACACGCTCCTAACTAGCCCTTTTCTTTCTCTCCAACCTTCTTATCTTTCTTAGTGGGACGGATTTCACTTCGAATCCTACTAATAATTGAATCGGTGTTTGTACATCATTCTTTCTCCATTATAAGACAATTGTGGAGAAAACAGTACAAACCATTTCAAAATAGTCCACACACTCCTAACTAGACCTTTTCTTTTTCTCCAACCTTCTTTTCTTTCTAAGTGGGACGGATTTCACTTCGAATCCTACTAATAAGTTGAATCGGTGTTTGTACATCATTCCTTCACCAATATAAGTATCTTATTGTCAACAACACCATAAAGCATTCCAAAATAGTCCACACGCTCCTAACTAGCCAATTTCTTTCTCTCCAACCTTCTTATCTTTCTAAGTGGGACGGATTTCACTTCGAATCCTACTAATAAGTTGAATCGGTGTTTGTACATCATTCATTCTCCATTATAACACAATTGTGGACAAAACAGTACAAACCATTTCAAATTAGTCCACACGCTCCTAACTAGCCCTTTTCTTTCTCTCCAACCTTCTTATCTTTCTAAGTGGGATGGATTTCACTTCGAATCCTACTAATAAGTTGAATCGGTGTTTGTACATCATTCCTTCTCCATTATAACATAATTGTGGACAAAACAGTACAAACCATTTCAAAATAGTCCACACGCTCCTAACTAGCCCTTTTCTTTCTCTCCAACCTTCTTATCTTTCTAAGTGGGACGGATTTCACTTCGAATCTTACTAATATGTTGAATCGGTGTTTGTACATCATTCCTTCTCCATTATAAGACTATTGTGGATAAAACACTACAAACCATTCCAAAATAGTCCACACGCTCCTAACTAGCCCTTTTCTTTCTCTCCAACCTTCTTTTCTTTCTAAGTGGGACGGATTTCACTTCGAATCCTACTAATAAGTTGAATCGGTGTTTGTACTTCATTCATTCACCAATATAAGTTTCTTATTGTCAACAACACCATAAAGCGTACCGAAATAGTCCACACGCTCCTAACTAGCCCTTTTCTTTCTCTCCAACCTTCTTATCTTTCTAAGTGGGACGGATTTCACTTCGAATCCTACTAATAAGTTGAATCGGTGTTTGTACATCATTCCATCTCCATTATAACACAATTGTGGACAAAACAGTACAAACCATTTCAAACTAGTCCACACGCTCCTAACTAGCCCTTTTCTTTCTCTCCAACCTTCTTTTCTTTCTAAGTGGGACGGATTTCACTTCGAATCCTACTAATAAGTTGAATCGGTGTTTGTACATCATTCATTCTCCATTATAACACAATTGTGGACAAAACAGTACAAACCATTTCAAATTAGTCCACACGCTCCTAACTAGCCCTTTTCTTTCTCTCCAACCTTCTTTTCTTTCTAAGTGGGACGGATTTCACTTCGAAGCCTACTAATAAGTGGAATCGGTGTTTGTACATCATTCCTTCACCAATATAAGTTTCTTATTGTCAACAACACCATAAAGCGTACCGAAATAGTCCACACGCTCTTAACTAGCCCTTTTCTTTCTCTCCAACCTTCTTATCTTTCTAAGTGGGACGGATTTCACTTCGAATCCTACTAATAAGTTGAATCGGTGTTTGTACATCATTCATTCTCCATTATAACACAATTGTGGACAAAACAGTACAAACCATTTCAAATTAGTCCACACGCTCCTAACTAGCCCTTTTCTTTCTCTCCAACCTTCTTATCTTTCTAAGTGGGACGGATTTCACTTCGAATCCTACTAATAAGTTGAATCGGTGTTTGTACATCATTCCTTCTCCATTATAACATAATTGTGGACAAAACAGTACAAACCATTTCAAAATAGTCCACACGCTCCTAACTAGCCCTTTTCTTTCTCTCCAACCTTCTTATCTTTCTAAGTGGGACGGATTTCACTTCGAATCTTACTAATATGTTGAATCGGTGTTTGTACATCATTCCTTCTCCATTATAAGACTATTGTGGATAAAACACTACAAACCATTCCAAAATAGTCCAAACGCTCCTAACTAGCCCTTTTCTTTCTCTCCAACCTTCTTTTCTTTCTAAGTGGGACGGATTTCACTTCGAATCCTACTAATAAGTTGAATCGGTGTTTGTACTTCATTCATTCACCAATATAAGTTTCTTATTGTCAACAACACCATAAAGCGTACCGAAATAGTCCACACGCTCCTAACTAGCCCTTTTCTTTCTCTCCAACCTTCTTATCTTTCTAAGTGGGACGGATTTCACTTCGAATCCTACTAATAAGTTGAATCGGTGTTTGTACATCATTCCTTCTCCATTATAACACAATTGTGGACAAAACAGTACAAACCATTCCAAAATAGTCCACACGCTCCTAACTAGCCCTTTTCTTTCTCTCCAACCTTCTTTTCTTTCTAACTGGGACGGATTTCACTTCGAATCCTACTAATAAGTTGAATCGGTGTTTGTACATCATTCCTTCACCAATATAAGTTTCTTATTGTCAACAACACCATAAAGCGTACCGAAATAGTCCACACACTCGTAACTAGCCCTTTTCTTTCTCTCCAACCTTCTTATCTTTTTAAGTGGGACGAATTACTTCGAATCCTACTAATAAGTTGAATCGGTGTTTGTACATCATTCCTTCTCCATTATAAAACAATTGTGGACAAAACACTACAAACTATTCCAAAATAGTCCACACGCTCCTAACTAGCTCTTTTCTTTCTCTCCACCTTTTTTTTCTTTCTAAGTGAGAAGGATTTCATTCGAATCGTCCTATAAGTTGAATCGGTGATTGTACATCATTCATTCACCAATATAAGTTTCTTATTGTCAACAACACCATAAAGCGTACCGAAATAGTCCACGCGCTCCTAATTAGCCCTTTTCTTTCTCTCTAACCTTCTTATCTTTCTAAGTGGGAAGGATTTCACTTCGAATCCTACTAATAAGTTGAATCGGTGTTTGTACATCATTCCTTCTCTATTATAAGCCTATTGTGGATAAAACAGTACAAACCATTTCAAAATAGTCCACACGCTTCTAACTAGCCCTTTTCTTTTTCTCCAACCTTCTTTTCTTTCTAAGTGGGACGGATTTCACTTCGAATCCTACTAATAAGTTGAATCGGTGTTTGTACATCATTCCTTCACCAATATAAGTTTCTTATTGTCAACAACACCATAAAGCGTACCGAAATAGTCCACACGCTCCTAACTAGCCCTTTTCTTTCTCTCCAACCTTCTTATCTTTCTAAGTGGGACGGATTTCACTTCGAATCCTACAAATAAGTTGAATCGGTGTTTGTACATCATTCCTTCTCCATTATAAGACTATTATGGAGAAAACACTACAAACCACTTCAAAATAGTCCACACGCTCCTAACTAGCCCTTTTCATTCTCTCTAACCATCTTTTCTTTCTAATTGGGACGGATTTCACTTCGAATCCTACTAATAAGTTGAATCGGTGTTTGTACATCATTCCATCTCCATTATAACACAATTGTGGACAAAACAGTACAAACCATTTCAAACTAGTCCACACGCTCCTAACTAGCCCTTTTCTTTCTCTCCAACCTTCTTTTCTTTCTAAGTGGGACGGATTTCACTTCGAATCCTACTAATAAGTTGAATCGGTGTTTGTACATCATTCATTCTCCATTATAACACAATTGTGGACAAAACAGTACAAACCATTTCAAATTAGTCCACACGCTCCTAACTAGCCCTTTTCTTTCTCTCCAACCTTCTTTTCTTTCTAAGTGGGACGGATTTCACTTCGAAGCCTACTAATAAGTGGAATCGGTGTTTGTACATCATTCCTTCACCAATATAAGTTTCTTATTGTCAACAACACCATAAAGCGTACCGAAATAGTCCACACGCTCTTAACTAGCCCTTTTCTTTCTCTCCAACCTTCTTATCTTTCTAAGTGGGACGGATTTCACTTCGAATCCTACTAATAAGTTGAATCGGTGTTTGTACATCATTCCTTCTCCATTATAACACAATTGTGGACAAAACAGTACAAACCATTTCAAAATAGTCCACACGCTCCTAACTAGCCCTTTTCTTTCTCTCCAACCTTCTTATCTTTCTAAGTGGGACGGATTTCACTTCGAATCTTACTAATATGTTGAATCGGTGTTTGTACATCATTCCTTCTCCATTATAAGACTATTGTGGATAAAACACTACAAACCATTCCAAAATAGTCCACACGCTCCTAACTAGACCTTTTCTTTTTCTCCAACCTTCTTTTCTTTCTAAGTGGGACGGATTTCACTTCGAATCCTACTAATAAGTTGAATCGGTGTTTGTACATCATTCCTTCACCAATATAAGTTTCTTATTGTCAACAACACCATAAAGCGTAGCGAAATAGTCCACACGCTCCTAACTAGCCCTTTTCTTTCTCTCCAACCTTCTTATCTTTCTTAGTGGGACGGATTTCACTTCGAATCCTACTAATAATTGAATCGGTGTTTGTACATCATTCTTTCTCCATTATAAGACAATTGTGGAGAAAACAGTACAAACCATTTCAAAATAGTCCACACTCTCCTAACTAGACCTTTTCTTTTTCTCCAACCTTCTTTTCTTTCTAAGTGGGACGGATTTCACTTCGAATCCTACTAATAAGTTGAATCGGTGTTTGTACATCATTCCTTCACCAATATAAGTATCTTATTGTCAACAACACCATAAAGCATTCCAAAATAGTCCACACGCTCCTAACTAGCCAATTTCTTTCTCTCCAACCTTCTTATCTTTCTAAGTGGGACGGATTTCACTTCGAATCCTACTAATAAGTTGAATCGGTGTTTGTACATCATTCATTCTCCATTATAACACAATTGTGGACAAAACAGTACAAACCATTTCAAATTAGTCCACACGCTCCTAACTAGCCCTTTTCTTTCTCTCCAACCTTCTTATCTTTCTAAGTGGGACGGATTTCACTTCGAATCCTACTAATAAGTTGAATCGGTGTTTGTACATCATTCCTTCTCCATTATAACACAATTGTGGACAAAACAGTACAAACCATTTCAAATTAGTCCACACGCTCCTAACTAGCCCTTTTCTTTCTCTCCAACCATCTTTTCTTTCTAAGTGGGACGGATTTCACTTCGAAGCCTACTAATAAGTTGAATCGGTGTTTGTACATCATTCCTTCAGCAATATAAGTTTCTTATTGTCAACAACACCATAAAGCGTACCGAAATAGTCCACACGCTCTTAACTAGCCCTTTTCTTTCTCTCCAACCTTCTTATCTTTCTAAGTGGGACGGATTTCACTTCGAATCCTACTAATAAGTTGAATCGGTGTTTGTACATCATTCCTTCTCCATTATAACACAATTGTGGACAAAACAGTACAAACCATTTCAAAATAGTCCACACGCTCCTAACTAGCCCTTTTCTTTCTCTCCAACCTTCTTATCTTTCTAAGTGGGACGGATTTCACTTCGAATCTTACTAATATGTTGAATCGGTGTTTGTACATCATTCCTTCTCCATTATAAGACTATTGTGGATAAAACACTACAAACCATTCCAAAATAGTCCACACGCTCCTAACTAGACCTTTTCTTTTTCTCCAACCTTCTTTTCTTTCTAAGTGGGACGGATTTCACTTCGAATCCTACTAATAAGTTGAATCGGTGTTTGTACATCATTCCTTCACCAATATAAGTTTCTTATTGTCAACAACACCATAAAGCGTAGCGAAATAGTCCACACGCTCCTAACTAGCCCTTTTCTTTCTCTCCAACCTTCTTATCTTTCTTAGTGGGACGGATTTCACTTCGAATCCTACTAATAATTGAATCGGTGTTTGTACATCATTCTTTCTCCATTATAAGACAATTGTGGAGAAAACAGTACAAACCATTTCAAAATAGTCCACACACTCCTAACTAGACCTTTTCTTTTTCTCCAACCTTCTTTTCTTTCTAAGTGGGACGGATTTCACTTCGAATCCTACTAATAAGTTGAATCGGTGTTTGTACATCATTCCTTCACCAATATAAGTTTCTTATTGTCAACAACACCATAAAGCGTAGCGAAATAGTCCACACGCTCCTAACTAGCCCTTTTCTTTCTCTCCAACCTTCTTATCTTTCTTAGTGGGACGGATTTCACTTCGAATCCTACTAATAATTGAATCGGTGTTTGTACATCATTCTTTCTCCATTATAAGACAATTGTGGAGAAAACAGTACAAACCATTTCAAAATAGTCCACACACTCCTAACTAGACCTTTTCTTTTTCTCCAACCTTCTTTTCTTTCTAAGTGGGACGGATTTCACTTCGAATCCTACTAATAAGTTGAATCGGTGTTTGTACATCATTCCTTCACCAATATAAGTATCTTATTGTCAACAACACCATAAAGCATTCCAAAATAGTCCACACGCTCCTAACTAGCCAATTTCTTTCTCTCCAACCTTCTTATCTTTCTAAGTGGGACGGATTTCACTTCGAATCCTACTAATAAGTTGAATCGGTGTTTGTACATCATTCATTCTCCATTATAACACAATTGTGGACAAAACAGTACAAACCATTTCAAATTAGTCCACACGCTCCTAACTAGCCCTTTTCTTTCTCTCCAACCTTCTTATCTTTCTAAGTGGGACGGATTTCACTTCGAATCCTACTAATAAGTTGAATCGGTGTTTGTACATCATTCCTTCTCCATTATAACATAATTGTGGACAAAACAGTACAAACCATTTCAAAATAGTCCACACGCTCCTAACTAGCCCTTTTCTTTCTCTCCAACCTTCTTATCTTTCTAAGTGGGACGGATTTCACTTCGAATCTTACTAATATGTTGAATCGGTGTTTGTACATCATTCCTTCTCCATTATAAGACTATTGTGGATAAAACACTACAAACCATTCCAAAATAGTCCACACGCTCCTAACTAGCCCTTTTCTTTCTCTCCAACCTTCTTTTCTTTCTAAGTGGGACGGATTTCACTTCGAATCCTACTAATAAGTTGAATCGGTGTTTGTACTTCATTCATTCACCAATATAAGTTTCTTATTGTCAACAACACCATAAAGCGTACCGAAATAGTCCACACGCTCCTAACTAGCCCTTTTCTTTCTCTCCAACCTTCTTATCTTTCTAAGTGGGACGGATTTCACTTCGAATCCTACTAATAAGTTGAATCGGTGTTTGTACATCATTCCTTCTCCATTATAACACAATTGTGGACAAAACAGTACAAACCATTCCAAAATAGTCCACACGCTCCTAACTAGCCCTTTTCTTTCTCTCCAACCTTCTTATCTTTCTAAGTGGGACGGATTTCACTTCGAATCCTACTAATAAGTTGAATCGGTGTTTGTACATCATTCCTTCTCCATTATAACACAATTGTGGACAAAACAGTACAAACCATTTCAAAATAGTCCACACGCTCCTAACTAGCCCTTTTCTTTCTCTCCAACCTTCTTATCTTTCTAAGTGGGACGGATTTCACTTCGAATCTTACTAATATGTTGAATCGGTGTTTGTACATCATTCCTTCTCCATTATAAGACTATTGTGGATAAAACACTACAAACCATTCCAAAATAGTCCACACGCTCCTAACTAGACCTTTTCTTTTTCTCCAACCTTCTTTTCTTTCTAAGTGGGACGGATTTCACTTCGAATCCTACTAATAAGTTGAATCGGTGTTTGTACATCATTCCTTCACCAATATAAGTTTCTTATTGTCAACAACACCATAAAGCGTAGCGAAATAGTCCACACGCTCCTAACTAGCCCTTTTCTTTCTCTCCAACCTTCTTATCTTTCTTAGTGGGACGGATTTCACTTCGAATCCTACTAATAATTGAATCGGTGTTTGTACATCATTCTTTCTCCATTATAAGACAATTGTGGAGAAAACAGTACAAACCATTTCAAAATAGTCCACACACTCCTAACTAGACCTTTTCTTTTTCTCCAACCTTCTTTTCTTTCTAAGTGGGACGGATTTCACTTCGAATCCTACTAATAAGTTGAATCGGTGTTTGTACATCATTCCTTCACCAATATAAGTTTCTTATTGTCAACAACACCATAAAGCGTAGCGAAATAGTCCACACGCTCCTAACTAGCCCTTTTCTTTCTCTCCAACCTTCTTATCTTTCTTAGTGGGACGGATTTCACTTCGAATCCTACTAATAATTGAATCGGTGTTTGTACATCATTCTTTCTCCATTATAAGACAATTGTGGAGAAAACAGTACAAACCATTTCAAAATAGTCCACACACTCCTAACTAGACCTTTTCTTTTTCTCCAACCTTCTTTTCTTTCTAAGTGGGACGGATTTCACTTCGAATCCTACTAATAAGTTGAATCGGTGTTTGTACATCATTCCTTCACCAATATAAGTATCTTATTGTCAACAACACCATAAAGCATTCCAAAATAGTCCACACGCTCCTAACTAGCCAATTTCTTTCTCTCCAACCTTCTTATCTTTCTAAGTGGGACGGATTTCACTTCGAATCCTACTAATAAGTTGAATCGGTGTTTGTACATCATTCATTCTCCATTATAACACAATTGTGGACAAAACAGTACAAACCATTTCAAAATAGTCCACACGCTCCTAACTAGCCCTTTTCTTTCTCTCCAACCTTCTTATCTTTCTAAGTGGGACGGATTTCACTTCGAATCTTACTAATATGTTGAATCGGTGTTTGTACATCATTCCTTCTCCATTATAAGACTATTGTGGATAAAACACTACAAACCATTCCAAAATAGTCCACACGCTCCTAACTAGACCTTTTCTTTTTCTCCAACCTTCTTTTCTTTCTAAGTGGGACGGATTTCACTTCGAATCCTACTAATAAGTTGAATCGGTGTTTGTACATCATTCCTTCACCAATATAAGTTTCTTATTGTCAACAACACCATAAAGCGTAGCGAAATAGTCCACACGCTCCTAACTAGCCCTTTTCTTTCTCTCCAACCTTCTTATCTTTCTTAGTGGGACGGATTTCACTTCGAATCCTACTAATAATTGAATCGGTGTTTGTACATCATTCTTTCTCCATTATAAGACAATTGTGGAGAAAACAGTACAAACCATTTCAAAATAGTCCACACACTCCTAACTAGACCTTTTCTTTTTCTCCAACCTTCTTTTCTTTCTAAGTGGGACGGATTTCACTTCGAATCCTACTAATAAGTTGAATCGGTGTTTGTACATCATTCCTTCACCAATATAAGTTTCTTATTGTCAACAACACCATAAAGCGTAGCGAAATAGTCCACACGCTCCTAACTAGCCCTTTTCTTTCTCTCCAACCTTCTTATCTTTCTTAGTGGGACGGATTTCACTTCGAATCCTACTAATAATTGAATCGGTGTTTGTACATCATTCTTTCTCCATTATAAGACAATTGTGGAGAAAACAGTACAAACCATTTCAAAATAGTCCACACACTCCTAACTAGACCTTTTCTTTTTCTCCAACCTTCTTTTCTTTCTAAGTGGGACGGATTTCACTTCGAATCCTACTAATAAGTTGAATCGGTGTTTGTACATCATTCCTTCACCAATATAAGTATCTTATTGTCAACAACACCATAAAGCATTCCAAAATAGTCCACACGCTCCTAACTAGCCAATTTCTTTCTCTCCAACCTTCTTATCTTTCTAAGTGGGACGGATTTCACTTCGAATCCTACTAATAAGTTGAATCGGTGTTTGTACATCATTCATTCTCCATTATAACACAATTGTGGACAAAACAGTACAAACCATTTCAAATTAGTCCACACGCTCCTAACTAGCCCTTTTCTTTCTCTCCAACCTTCTTATCTTTCTAAGTGGGACGGATTTCACTTCGAATCCTACTAATAAGTTGAATCGGTGTTTGTACATCATTCCTTCTCCATTATAACATAATTGTGGACAAAACAGTACAAACCATTTCAAAATAGTCCACACGCTCCTAACTAGCCCTTTTCTTTCTCTCCAACCTTCTTATCTTTCTAAGTGGGACGGATTTCACTTCGAATCTTACTAATATGTTGAATCGGTGTTTGTACATCATTCCTTCTCCATTATAAGACTATTGTGGATAAAACACTACAAACCATTCCAAAATAGTCCACACGCTCCTAACTAGCCCTTTTCTTTCTCTCCAACCTTCTTTTCTTTCTAAGTGGGACGGATTTCACTTCGAATCCTACTAATAAGTTGAATCGGTGTTTGTACTTCATTCATTCACCAATATAAGTTTCTTATTGTCAACAACACCATAAAGCGTACCGAAATAGTCCACACGCTCCTAACTAGCCCTTTTCTTTCTCTCCAACCTTCTTATCTTTCTAAGTGGGACGGATTTCACTTCGAATCCTACTAATAAGTTGAATCGGTGTTTGTACATCATTCCTTCTCCATTATAACACAATTGTGGACAAAACAGTACAAACCATTCCAAAATAGTCCACACGCTCCTAACTAGCCCTTTTCTTTCTCTCCAACCTTCTTATCTTTCTAAGTGGGACGGATTTCACTTCGAATCCTACTAATAAGTTGAATCGGTGTTTGTACATCATTCCTTCTCCATTATAACACAATTGTGGACAAAACAGTACAAACCATTTCAAAATAGTCCACACGCTCCTAACTAGCCCTTTTCTTTCTCTCCAACCTTCTTATCTTTCTAAGTGGGACGGATTTCACTTCGAATCTTACTAATATGTTGAATCGGTGTTTGTACATCATTCCTTCTCCATTATAAGACTATTGTGGATAAAACACTACAAACCATTCCAAAATAGTCCACACGCTCCTAACTAGACCTTTTCTTTTTCTCCAACCTTCTTTTCTTTCTAAGTGGGACGGATTTCACTTCGAATCCTACTAATAAGTTGAATCGGTGTTTGTACATCATTCCTTCACCAATATAAGTTTCTTATTGTCAACAACACCATAAAGCGTAGCGAAATAGTCCACACGCTCCTAACTAGCCCTTTTCTTTCTCTCCAACCTTCTTATCTTTCTTAGTGGGACGGATTTCACTTCGAATCCTACTAATAATTGAATCGGTGTTTGTACATCATTCTTTCTCCATTATAAGACAATTGTGGAGAAAACAGTACAAACCATTTCAAAATAGTCCACACACTCCTAACTAGACCTTTTCTTTTTCTCCAACCTTCTTTTCTTTCTAAGTGGGACGGATTTCACTTCGAATCCTACTAATAAGTTGAATCGGTGTTTGTACATCATTCCTTCACCAATATAAGTTTCTTATTGTCAACAACACCATAAAGCGTAGCGAAATAGTCCACACGCTCCTAACTAGCCCTTTTCTTTCTCTCCAACCTTCTTATCTTTCTTAGTGGGACGGATTTCACTTCGAATCCTACTAATAATTGAATCGGTGTTTGTACATCATTCTTTCTCCATTATAAGACAATTGTGGAGAAAACAGTACAAACCATTTCAAAATAGTCCACACACTCCTAACTAGACCTTTTCTTTTTCTCCAACCTTCTTTTCTTTCTAAGTGGGACGGATTTCACTTCGAATCCTACTAATAAGTTGAATCGGTGTTTGTACATCATTCCTTCACCAATATAAGTATCTTATTGTCAACAACACCATAAAGCATTCCAAAATAGTCCACACGCTCCTAACTAGCCAATTTCTTTCTCTCCAACCTTCTTATCTTTCTAAGTGGGACGGATTTCACTTCGAATCCTACTAATAAGTTGAATCGGTGTTTGTACATCATTCATTCTCCATTATAACACAATTGTGGACAAAACAGTACAAACCATTTCAAATTAGTCCACACGCTCCTAACTAGCCCTTTTCTTTCTCTCCAACCTTCTTATCTTTCTAAGTGGGACGGATTTCACTTCGAATCCTACTAATAAGTTGAATCGGTGTTTGTACATCATTCCTTCTCCATTATAACATAATTGTGGACAAAACAGTACAAACCATTTCAAAATAGTCCACACGCTCCTAACTAGCCCTTTTCTTTCTCTCCAACCTTCTTATCTTTCTAAGTGGGACGGATTTCACTTCGAATCTTACTAATATGTTGAATCGGTGTTTGTACATCATTCCTTCTCCATTATAAGACTATTGTGGATAAAACACTACAAACCATTCCAAAATAGTCCACACGCTCCTAACTAGCCCTTTTCTTTCTCTCCAACCTTCTTTTCTTTCTAAGTGGGACGGATTTCACTTCGAATCCTACTAATAAGTTGAATCGGTGTTTGTACTTCATTCATTCACCAATATAAGTTTCTTATTGTCAACAACACCATAAAGCGTACCGAAATAGTCCACACGCTCCTAACTAGCCCTTTTCTTTCTCTCCAACCTTCTTATCTTTCTAAGTGGGACGGATTTCACTTCGAATCCTACTAATAAGTTGAATCGGTGTTTGTACATCATTCCTTCTCCATTATAACACAATTGTGGACAAAACAGTACAAACCATTCCAAAATAGTCCACACGCTCCTAACTAGCCCTTTTCTTTCTCTCCAACCTTCTTATCTTTCTAAGTGGGACGGATTTCACTTCGAATCCTACTAATAAGTTGAATCGGTGTTTGTACATCATTCCTTCTCCATTATAACACAATTGTGGACAAAACAGTACAAACCATTTCAAAATAGTCCACACGCTCCTAACTAGCCCTTTTCTTTCTCTCCAACCTTCTTATCTTTCTAAGTGGGACGGATTTCACTTCGAATCTTACTAATATGTTGAATCGGTGTTTGTACATCATTCCTTCTCCATTATAAGACTATTGTGGATAAAACACTACAAACCATTCCAAAATAGTCCACACGCTCCTAACTAGACCTTTTCTTTTTCTCCAACCTTCTTTTCTTTCTAAGTGGGACGGATTTCACTTCGAATCCTACTAATAAGTTGAATCGGTGTTTGTACATCATTCCTTCACCAATATAAGTTTCTTATTGTCAACAACACCATAAAGCGTAGCGAAATAGTCCACACGCTCCTAACTAGCCCTTTTCTTTCTCTCCAACCTTCTTATCTTTCTTAGTGGGACGGATTTCACTTCGAATCCTACTAATAATTGAATCGGTGTTTGTACATCATTCTTTCTCCATTATAAGACAATTGTGGAGAAAACAGTACAAACCATTTCAAAATAGTCCACACACTCCTAACTAGACCTTTTCTTTTTCTCCAACCTTCTTTTCTTTCTAAGTGGGACGGATTTCACTTCGAATCCTACTAATAAGTTGAATCGGTGTTTGTACATCATTCCTTCACCAATATAAGTTTCTTATTGTCAACAACACCATAAAGCGTAGCGAAATAGTCCACACGCTCCTAACTAGCCCTTTTCTTTCTCTCCAACCTTCTTATCTTTCTTAGTGGGACGGATTTCACTTCGAATCCTACTAATAATTGAATCGGTGTTTGTACATCATTCTTTCTCCATTATAAGACAATTGTGGAGAAAACAGTACAAACCATTTCAAAATAGTCCACACACTCCTAACTAGACCTTTTCTTTTTCTCCAACCTTCTTTTCTTTCTAAGTGGGACGGATTTCACTTCGAATCCTACTAATAAGTTGAATCGGTGTTTGTACATCATTCCTTCACCAATATAAGTATCTTATTGTCAACAACACCATAAAGCATTCCAAAATAGTCCACACGCTCCTAACTAGCCAATTTCTTTCTCTCCAACCTTCTTATCTTTCTAAGTGGGACGGATTTCACTTCGAATCCTACTAATAAGTTGAATCGGTGTTTGTACATCATTCATTCTCCATTATAACACAATTGTGGACAAAACAGTACAAACCATTTCAAATTAGTCCACACGCTCCTAACTAGCCCTTTTCTTTCTCTCCAACCTTCTTATCTTTCTAAGTGGGACGGATTTCACTTCGAATCCTACTAATAAGTTGAATCGGTGTTTGTACATCATTCCTTCTCCATTATAACATAATTGTGGACAAAACAGTACAAACCATTTCAAAATAGTCCACACGCTCCTAACTAGCCCTTTTCTTTCTCTCCAACCTTCTTATCTTTCTAAGTGGGACGGATTTCACTTCGAATCTTACTAATATGTTGAATCGGTGTTTGTACATCATTCCTTCTCCATTATAAGACTATTGTGGATAAAACACTACAAACCATTCCAAAATAGTCCACACGCTCCTAACTAGCCCTTTTCTTTCTCTCCAACCTTCTTTTCTTTCTAAGTGGGACGGATTTCACTTCGAATCCTACTAATAAGTTGAATCGGTGTTTGTACTTCATTCATTCACCAATATAAGTTTCTTATTGTCAACAACACCATAAAGCGTACCGAAATAGTCCACACGCTCCTAACTAGCCCTTTTCTTTCTCTCCAACCTTCTTATCTTTCTAAGTGGGACGGATTTCACTTCGAATCTTACTAATATGTTGAATCGGTGTTTGTACATCATTCCTTCTCCATTATAAGACTATTGTGGATAAAACACTACAAACCATTCCAAAATAGGCCACACGCTCCTAACTAGACCTTTTCTTTTTCTCCAACCTTCTTTTCTTTCTAAGTGGGACGGATTTCACTTCGAATCCTACTAATAAGTTGAATCGGTGTTTGTACATCATTCCTTCACCAATATAAGTTTCTTATTGTCAACAACACCATAAAGCGTAGCGAAATAGTCCACACGCTCCTAACTAGCCCTTTTCTTTCTCTCCAACCTTCTTATCTTTCTTAGTGGGACGGATTTCACTTCGAATCCTACTAATAATTGAATCGGTGTTTGTACATCATTCTTTCTCCATTATAAGACAATTGTGGAGAAAACAGTACAAACCATTTCAAAATAGTCCACACGCTCCTAACTAGCCCTTTTCTTTCTCTCCAACCTTCTTATCTTTCTAAGTGGGACGGATTTCACTTCGAATCTTACTAATATGTTGAATCGGTGTTTGTACATCATTCCTTCTCCATTATAAGACTATTGTGGATAAAACACTACAAACCATTCCAAAATAGGCCACACGCTCCTAACTAGACCTTTTCTTTTTCTCCAACCTTCTTTTCTTTCTAAGTGGGACGGATTTCACTTCGAATCCTACTAATAAGTTGAATCGGTGTTTGTACATCATTCCTTCACCAATATAAGTTTCTTATTGTCAACAACACCATAAAGCGTAGCGAAATAGTCCACACGCTCCTAACTAGCCCTTTTCTTTCTCTCCAACCTTCTTATCTTTCTTAGTGGGACGGATTTCACTTCGAATCCTACTAATAATTGAATCGGTGTTTGTACATCATTCTTTCTCCATTATAAGACAATTGTGGAGAAAACAGTACAAACCATTTCAAAATAGTCCACACTCTCCTAACTAGACCTTTTCTTTTTCTCCAACCTTCTTTTCTTTCTAAGTGGGACGGATTTCACTTCGAATCCTACTAATAAGTTGAATCGGTGTTTGTACATCATTCCTTCACCAATATAAGTATCTTATTGTCAACAACACCATAAAGCAATCCAAAATAGTCCACACGCTCCTAACTAGCCAATTTCTTTCTCTCCAACCTTCTTATCTTTCTAAGTGGGACGGATTTCACTTCGAATCCTACTAATAAGTTGAATCGGTGTTTGTACATCATTCATTCTCCATTATAACACAATTGTGGACAAAACAGTACAAACCATTTCAAATTAGTCCACACGCTCCTAACTAGCCATTTTCTTTCTCTCCAACCTTCTTATCTTTCTAAGTGGGACGGATTTCACTTCGAATCCTACTAATAAGTTGAATCGGTGTTTGTACATCATTCCTTCTCCATTATAACACAATTGTGGACAAAACAGTACAAACCATTTCAAATTAGTCCACACGCTCCTAACTAGCCCTTTTCTTTCTCTCCAACCTTCTTTTCTTTCTAAGTGGGACGGATTTCACTTCGAAGCCTACTAATAAGTTGAATCGGTGTTTGTACATCATTCCTTCACCAATATAAGTTTCTTATTGTCAACAACACCATAAAGCGTACCGAAATAGTCCACACGCTCTTAACTAGCCCTTTTCTTTCTCTCCAACCTTCTTATCTTTCTAAGTGGGACGGATTTCACTTCGAATCCTACTAATAAGTTGAATCGGTGTTTGTACATCATTCCTTCTCCATTATAACATAATTGTGGACAAAACAGTACAAACCATTTCAAAATAGTCCACACGCTCCTAACTAGCCCTTTTCTTTCTCTCCAACCTTCTTATCTTTCTAAGTGGGACGGATTTCACTTCGAATCTTACTAATATGTTGAATCGGTGTTTGTACATCATTCCTTCTCCATTATAAGACTATTGTGGATAAAACACTACAAACCATTCCAAAATAGTCCACACGCTCCTAACTAGCCCTTTTCTTTCTCTCCAACCTTCTTTTCTTTCTAAGTGGGACGGATTTCACTTCGAATCCTACTAATAAGTTGAATCGGTGTTTGTACTTCATTCATTCACCAATATAAGTTTCTTATTGTCAACAACACCATAAAGCGTACCGAAATAGTCCACACGCTCCTAACTAGCCCTTTTCTTTCTCTCCAACCTTCTTATCTTTCTAAGTGGGACGGATTTCACTTCGAATCCTACTAATAAGTTGAATCGGTGTTTGTACATCATTCCTTCTCCATTATAACACAATTGTGGACAAAACAGTACAAACCATTCCAAAATAGTCCACACGCTCCTAACTAGCCCTTTTCTTTCTCTCCAACCTTCTTATCTTTCTAAGTGGGACGGATTTCACTTCGAATCCTACTAATAAGTTGAATCGGTGTTTGTACATCATTCCTTCACCAATATAAGTTTCTTATTGTCAACAACACCATAAAGCGTAGCGAAATAGTCCACACGCTCCTAACTAGCCCTTTTCTTTCTCTCCAACCTTCTTATCTTTCTTAGTGGGACGGATTTCACTTCGAATCCTACTAATAATTGAATCGGTGTTTGTACATCATTCTTTCTCCATTATAAGACAATTGTGGAGAAAACAGTACAAACCATTTCAAAATAGTCCACACTCTCCTAACTAGACCTTTTCTTTTTCTCCAACCTTCTTTTCTTTCTAAGTGGGACGGATTTCACTTCGAATCCTACTAATAAGTTGAATCGGTGTTTGTACATCATTCCTTCACCAATATAAGTATCTTATTGTCAACAACACCATAAAGCATTCCAAAATAGTCCACACGCTCCTAACTAGCCAATTTCTTTCTCTCCAACCTTCTTATCTTTCTAAGTGGGACGGATTTCACTTCGAATACTACTAATAAGTTGAATCGGTGTTTGTACATCATTCATTCTCCATTATAACACAATTGTGGACAAAACAGTACAAACCATTTCAAATTAGTCCACACGCTCCTAACTAGCCCTTTTCTTTCTCTCCAACCTTCTTATCTTTCTAAGTGGGACGGATTTCACTTCGAATCCTACTAATAAGTTGAATCGGTGTTTGTACATCATTCCTTCTCCATTATAACACAATTGTGGACAAAACAGTACAAACCATTTCAAATTAGTCCACACGCTCCTAACTAGCCCTTTTCTTTCTCTCCAACCTTCTTTTCTTTCTAAGTGGGACGGATTTCACTTCGAAGCCTACTAATAAGTTGAATCGGTGTTTGTACATCATTCCTTCACCAATATAAGTTTCTTATTGTCAACAACACCATAAAGCGTACCGAAATAGTCCACACGCTCTTAACTAGCCCTTTTCTTTCTCTCCAACCTTCTTATCTTTCTAAGTGGGACGGATTTCACTTCGAATCTTACTAATATGTTGAATCGGTGTTTGTACATCATTCCTTCTCCATTATAAGACTATTGTGGATAAAACACTACAAACCATTCCAAAATAGGCCACACGCTCCTAACTAGACCTTTTCTTTTTCTCCAACCTTCTTTTCTTTCTAAGTGGGACGGATTTCACTTCGAATCCTACTAATAAGTTGAATCGGTGTTTGTACATCATTCCTTCACCAATATAAGTTTCTTATTGTCAACAACACCATAAAGCGTAGCGAAATAGTCCACACGCTCCTAACTAGCCCTTTTCTTTCTCTCCAACCTTCTTATCTTTCTTAGTGGGACGGATTTCACTTCGAATCCTACTAATAATTGAATCGGTGTTTGTACATCATTCTTTCTCCATTATAAGACAATTGTGGAGAAAACAGTACAAACCATTTCAAAATAGTCCACACGCTCCTAACTAGCCCTTTTCTTTCTCTCCAACCTTCTTATCTTTCTAAGTGGGACGGATTTCACTTCGAATCTTACTAATATGTTGAATCGGTGTTTGTACATCATTCCTTCTCCATTATAAGACTATTGTGGATAAAACACTACAAACCATTCCAAAATAGGCCACACGCTCCTAACTAGACCTTTTCTTTTTCTCCAACCTTCTTTTCTTTCTAAGTGGGACGGATTTCACTTCGAATCCTACTAATAAGTTGAATCGGTGTTTGTACATCATTCCTTCACCAATATAAGTTTCTTATTGTCAACAACACCATAAAGCGTAGCGAAATAGTCCACACGCTCCTAACTAGCCCTTTTCTTTCTCTCCAACCTTCTTATCTTTCTTAGTGGGACGGATTTCACTTCGAATCCTACTAATAATTGAATCGGTGTTTGTACATCATTCTTTCTCCATTATAAGACAATTGTGGAGAAAACAGTACAAACCATTTCAAAATAGTCCACACTCTCCTAACTAGACCTTTTCTTTTTCTCCAACCTTCTTTTCTTTCTAAGTGGGACGGATTTCACTTCGAATCCTACTAATAAGTTGAATCGGTGTTTGTACATCATTCCTTCACCAATATAAGTATCTTATTGTCAACAACACCATAAAGCAATCCAAAATAGTCCACACGCTCCTAACTAGCCAATTTCTTTCTCTCCAACCTTCTTATCTTTCTAAGTGGGACGGATTTCACTTCGAATCCTACTAATAAGTTGAATCGGTGTTTGTACATCATTCATTCTCCATTATAACACAATTGTGGACAAAACAGTACAAACCATTTCAAATTAGTCCACACGCTCCTAACTAGCCATTTTCTTTCTCTCCAACCTTCTTATCTTTCTAAGTGGGACGGATTTCACTTCGAATCCTACTAATAAGTTGAATCGGTGTTTGTACATCATTCCTTCTCCATTATAACACAATTGTGGACAAAACAGTACAAACCATTTCAAATTAGTCCACACGCTCCTAACTAGCCCTTTTCTTTCTCTCCAACCTTCTTTTCTTTCTAAGTGGGACGGATTTCACTTCGAAGCCTACTAATAAGTTGAATCGGTGTTTGTACATCATTCCTTCACCAATATAAGTTTCTTATTGTCAACAACACCATAAAGCGTACCGAAATAGTCCACACGCTCTTAACTAGCCCTTTTCTTTCTCTCCAACCTTCTTATCTTTCTAAGTGGGACGGATTTCACTTCGAATCCTACTAATAAGTTGAATCGGTGTTTGTACATCATTCCTTCTCCATTATAACATAATTGTGGACAAAACAGTACAAACCATTTCAAAATAGTCCACACGCTCCTAACTAGCCCTTTTCTTTCTCTCCAACCTTCTTATCTTTCTAAGTGGGACGGATTTCACTTCGAATCTTACTAATATGTTGAATCGGTGTTTGTACATCATTCCTTCTCCATTATAAGACTATTGTGGATAAAACACTACAAACCATTCCAAAATAGTCCACACGCTCCTAACTAGCCCTTTTCTTTCTCTCCAACCTTCTTTTCTTTCTAAGTGGGACGGATTTCACTTCGAATCCTACTAATAAGTTGAATCGGTGTTTGTACTTCATTCATTCACCAATATAAGTTTCTTATTGTCAACAACACCATAAAGCGTACCGAAATAGTCCACACGCTCCTAACTAGCCCTTTTCTTTCTCTCCAACCTTCTTATCTTTCTAAGTGGGACGGATTTCACTTCGAATCCTACTAATAAGTTGAATCGGTGTTTGTACATCATTCCTTCTCCATTATAACACAATTGTGGACAAAACAGTACAAACCATTCCAAAATAGTCCACACGCTCCTAACTAGCCCTTTTCTTTCTCTCCAACCTTCTTATCTTTCTAAGTGGGACGGATTTCACTTCGAATCCTACTAATAAGTTGAATCGGTGTTTGTACATCATTCCTTCACCAATATAAGTTTCTTATTGTCAACAACACCATAAAGCGTAGCGAAATAGTCCACACGCTCCTAACTAGCCCTTTTCTTTCTCTCCAACCTTCTTATCTTTCTTAGTGGGACGGATTTCACTTCGAATCCTACTAATAATTGAATCGGTGTTTGTACATCATTCTTTCTCCATTATAAGACAATTGTGGAGAAAACAGTACAAACCATTTCAAAATAGTCCACACTCTCCTAACTAGACCTTTTCTTTTTCTCCAACCTTCTTTTCTTTCTAAGTGGGACGGATTTCACTTCGAATCCTACTAATAAGTTGAATCGGTGTTTGTACATCATTCCTTCACCAATATAAGTATCTTATTGTCAACAACACCATAAAGCATTCCAAAATAGTCCACACGCTCCTAACTAGCCAATTTCTTTCTCTCCAACCTTCTTATCTTTCTAAGTGGGACGGATTTCACTTCGAATACTACTAATAAGTTGAATCGGTGTTTGTACATCATTCATTCTCCATTATAACACAATTGTGGACAAAACAGTACAAACCATTTCAAATTAGTCCACACGCTCCTAACTAGCCCTTTTCTTTCTCTCCAACCTTCTTATCTTTCTAAGTGGGACGGATTTCACTTCGAATCCTACTAATAAGTTGAATCGGTGTTTGTACATCATTCCTTCTCCATTATAACACAATTGTGGACAAAACAGTACAAACCATTTCAAATTAGTCCACACGCTCCTAACTAGCCCTTTTCTTTCTCTCCAACCTTCTTTTCTTTCTAAGTGGGACGGATTTCACTTCGAAGCCTACTAATAAGTTGAATCGGTGTTTGTACATCATTCCTTCACCAATATAAGTTTCTTATTGTCAACAACACCATAAAGCGTACCGAAATAGTCCACACGCTCTTAACTAGCCCTTTTCTTTCTCTCCAACCTTCTTATCTTTCTAAGTGGGACGGATTTCACTTCGAATCCTACTAATAAGTTGAATCGGTGTTTGTACATCATTCCTTCTCCATTATAACACAATTGTGGACAAAACAGTACAAACCATTTCAAAATAGTCCACACGCTCCTAACTAGCCCTTTTCTTTCTCTCCAACCTTCTTATCTTTCTAAGTGGGACGGATTTCACTTCGAATCTTACTAATATGTTGAATCGGTGTTTGTACATCATTCCTTCTCCATTATAAGACTATTGTGGATAAAACACTACAAACCATTCCAAAATAGGCCACACGTTCCTAACTAGACCTTTTCTTTTTCTCCAACCTTCTTTTCTTTCTAAGTGGGACGGATTTCACTTCGAATCCTACTAATAAGTTGAATCGGTGTTTGTACATCATTCCTTCACCAATATAAGTTTCTTATTGTCAACAACACCATAAAGCGTAGCGAAATAGTCCACACGCTCCTAACTAGCCCTTTTCTTTCTCTCCAACCTTCTTATCTTTCTTAGTGGGACGGATTTCACTTCGAATCCTACTAATAATTGAATCGGTGTTTGTACATCATTCTTTCTCCATTATAAGACAATTGTGGAGAAAACAGTACAAACCATTTCAAAATAGTCCACACTCTCCTAACTAGACCTTTTCTTTTTCTCCAACCTTCTTTTCTTTCTAAGTGGGACGGATTTCACTTCGAATCCTACTAATAAGTTGAATCGGTGTTTGTACATCATTCCTTCACCAATATAAGTATCTTATTGTCAACAACACCATAAAGCAATCCAAAATAGTCCACACGCTCCTAACTAGCCAATTTCTTTCTCTCCAACCTTCTTATCTTTCTAAGTGGGACGGATTTCACTTCGAATCCTACTAATAAGTTGAATCGGTGTTTGTACATCATTCATTCTCCATTATAACACAATTGTGGACAAAACAGTACAAACCATTTCAAATTAGTCCACACGCTCCTAACTAGCCCTTTTCTTTCTCTCCAACCTTCTTATCTTTCTAAGTGGGACGGATTTCACTTCGAATCCTACTAATAAGTTGAATCGGTGTTTGTACATCATTCCTTCTCCATTATAACACAATTGTGGACAAAACAGTACAAACCATTTCAAATTAGTCCACACGCTCCTAACTAGCCCTTTTCTTTCTCTCCAACCTTCTTTTCTTTCTAAGTGGGACGGATTTCACTTCGAAGCCTACTAATAAGTTGAATCGGTGTTTGTACATCATTCCTTCACCAATATAAGTTTCTTATTGTCAACAACACCATAAAGCGTACCGAAATAGTCCACACGCTCTTAACTAGCCCTTTTCTTTCTCTCCAACCTTCTTATCTTTCTAAGTGGGACGGATTTCACTTCGAATCCTACTAATAAGTTGAATCGGTGTTTGTACATCATTCCTTCTCCATTATAACATAATTGTGGACAAAACAGTACAAACCATTTCAAAATAGTCCACACGCTCCTAACTAGCCCTTTTCTTTCTCTCCAACCTTCTTATCTTTCTAAGTGGGACGGATTTCACTTCGAATCTTACTAATATGTTGAATCGGTGTTTGTACATCATTCCTTCTCCATTATAAGACTATTGTGGATAAAACACTACAAACCATTCCAAAATAGTCCACACGCTCCTAACTAGCCCTTTTCTTTCTCTCCAACCTTCTTTTCTTTCTAAGTGGGACGGATTTCACTTCGAATCCTACTAATAAGTTGAATCGGTGTTTGTACTTCATTCATTCACCAATATAAGTTTCTTATTGTCAACAACACCATAAAGCGTACCGAAATAGTCCACACGCTCCTAACTAGCCCTTTTCTTTCTCTCCAACCTTCTTATCTTTCTAAGTGGGACGGATTTCACTTCGAATCCTACTAATAAGTTGAATCGGTGTTTGTACATCATTCCTTCTCCATTATAACACAATTGTGGACAAAACAGTACAAACCATTCCAAAATAGTCCACACGCTCCTAACTAGCCCTTTTCTTTCTCTCCAACCTTCTTATCTTTCTAAGTGGGACGGATTTCACTTCGAATCCTACTAATAAGTTGAATCGGTGTTTGTACATCATTCCTTCACCAATATAAGTTTCTTATTGTCAACAACACCATAAAGCGTAGCGAAATAGTCCACACGCTCCTAACTAGCCCTTTTCTTTCTCTCCAACCTTCTTATCTTTCTTAGTGGGACGGATTTCACTTCGAATCCTACTAATAATTGAATCGGTGTTTGTACATCATTCTTTCTCCATTATAAGACAATTGTGGAGAAAACAGTACAAACCATTTCAAAATAGTCCACACTCTCCTAACTAGACCTTTTCTTTTTCTCCAACCTTCTTTTCTTTCTAAGTGGGACGGATTTCACTTCGAATCCTACTAATAAGTTGAATCGGTGTTTGTACATCATTCCTTCACCAATATAAGTATCTTATTGTCAACAACACCATAAAGCATTCCAAAATAGTCCACACGCTCCTAACTAGCCAATTTCTTTCTCTCCAACCTTCTTATCTTTCTAAGTGGGACGGATTTCACTTCGAATACTACTAATAAGTTGAATCGGTGTTTGTACATCATTCATTCTCCATTATAACACAATTGTGGACAAAACAGTACAAACCATTTCAAATTAGTCCACACGCTCCTAACTAGCCCTTTTCTTTCTCTCCAACCTTCTTATCTTTCTAAGTGGGACGGATTTCACTTCGAATCCTACTAATAAGTTGAATCGGTGTTTGTACATCATTCCTTCTCCATTATAACACAATTGTGGACAAAACAGTACAAACCATTTCAAATTAGTCCACACGCTCCTAACTAGCCCTTTTCTTTCTCTCCAACCTTCTTTTCTTTCTAAGTGGGACGGATTTCACTTCGAAGCCTACTAATAAGTTGAATCGGTGTTTGTACATCATTCCTTCACCAATATAAGTTTCTTATTGTCAACAACACCATAAAGCGTACCGAAATAGTCCACACGCTCTTAACTAGCCCTTTTCTTTCTCTCCAACCTTCTTATCTTTCTAAGTGGGACGGATTTCACTTCGAATCCTACTAATAAGTTGAATCGGTGTTTGTACATCATTCCTTCTCCATTATAACACAATTGTGGACAAAACAGTACAAACCATTTCAAAATAGTCCACACGCTCCTAACTAGCCCTTTTCTTTCTCTCCAACCTTCTTATCTTTCTAAGTGGGACGGATTTCACTTCGAATCTTACTAATATGTTGAATCGGTGTTTGTACATCATTCCTTCTCCATTATAAGACTATTGTGGATAAAACACTACAAACCATTCCAAAATAGGCCACACGCTCCTAACTAGACCTTTTCTTTTTCTCCAACCTTCTTTTCTTTCTAAGTGGGACGGATTTCACTTCGAATCCTACTAATAAGTTGAATCGGTGTTTGTACATCATTCCTTCACCAATATAAGTTTCTTATTGTCAACAACACCATAAAGCGTAGCGAAATAGTCCACACGCTCCTAACTAGCCCTTTTCTTTCTCTCCAACCTTCTTATCTTTCTTAGTGGGACGGATTTCACTTCGAATCCTACTAATAATTGAATCGGTGTTTGTACATCATTCTTTCTCCATTATAAGACAATTGTGGAGAAAACAGTACAAACCATTTCAAAATAGTCCACACTCTCCTAACTAGACCTTTTCTTTTTCTCCAACCTTCTTTTCTTTCTAAGTGGGACGGATTTCACTTCGAATCCTACTAATAAGTTGAATCGGTGTTTGTACATCATTCCTTCACCAATATAAGTATCTTATTGTCAACAACACCATAAAGCAATCCAAAATAGTCCACACGCTCCTAACTAGCCAATTTCTTTCTCTCCAACCTTCTTATCTTTCTAAGTGGGACGGATTTCACTTCGAATCCTACTAATAAGTTGAATCGGTGTTTGTACATCATTCATTCTCCATTATAACACAATTGTGGACAAAACAGTACAAACCATTTCAAATTAGTCCACACGCTCCTAACTAGCCCTTTTCTTTCTCTCCAACCTTCTTATCTTTCTAAGTGGGACGGATTTCACTTCGAATCCTACTAATAAGTTGAATCGGTGTTTGTACATCATTCCTTCTCCATTATAACACAATTGTGGACAAAACAGTACAAACCATTTCAAATTAGTCCACACGCTCCTAACTAGCCCTTTTCTTTCTCTCCAACCTTCTTATCTTTCTTAGTGGGACGGATTTCACTTCGAAGCCTACTAATAAGTTGAATCGGTGTTTGTACATCATTCCTTCACCAATATAAGTTTCTTATTGTCAACAACACCATAAAGCGTACCGAAATAGTCCACACGCTCTTAACTAGCCCTTTTCTTTCTCTCCAACCTTCTTATCTTTCTAAGTGGGACGGATTTCACTTCGAATCCTACTAATAAGTTGAATCGGTGTTTGTACATCATTCCTTCTCCATTATAACATAATTGTGGACAAAACAGTACAAACCATTTCAAAATAGTCCACACGCTCCTAACTAGCCCTTTTCTTTCTCTCCAACCTTCTTATCTTTCTAAGTGGGACGGATTTCACTTCGAATCTTACTAATATGTTGAATCGGTGTTTGTACATCATTCCTTCTCCATTATAAGACTATTGTGGATAAAACACTACAAACCATTCCAAAATAGTCCACACGCTCCTAACTAGCCCTTTTCTTTCTCTCCAACCTTCTTTTCTTTCTAAGTGGGACGGATTTCACTTCGAATCCTACTAATAAGTTGAATCGGTGTTTGTACTTCATTCATTCACCAATATAAGTTTCTTATTGTCAACAACACCATAAAGCGTACCGAAATAGTCCACACGCTCCTAACTAGCCCTTTTCTTTCTCTCCAACCTTCTTATCTTTCTAAGTGGGACGGATTTCACTTCGAATCCTACTAATAAGTTGAATCGGTGTTTGTACATCATTCCTTCTCCATTATAACACAATTGTGGACAAAACAGTACAAACCATTCCAAAATAGTCCACACGCTCCTAACTAGCCCTTTTCTTTCTCTCCAACCTTCTTATCTTTCTAAGTGGGACGGATTTCACTTCGAATCCTACTAATAAGTTGAATCGGTGTTTGTACATCATTCCTTCTCCATTATAACACAATTGTGGACAAAACAGTACAAACCATTTCAAAATAGTCCACACGCTCCTAACTAGCCCTTTTCTTTCTCTCCAACCTTCTTATCTTTCTAAGTGGGACGGATTTCACTTCGAATCTTACTAATATGTTGAATCGGTGTTTGTACATCATTCCTTCTCCATTATAAGACTATTGTGGATAAAACACTACAAACCATTCCAAAATAGTCCACACGCTCCTAACTAGACCTTTTCTTTTTCTCCAACCTTCTTTTCTTTCTAAGTGGGACGGATTTCACTTCGAATCCTACTAATAAGTTGAATCGGTGTTTGTACATCATTCCTTCAGCAATATAAGTTTCTTATTGTCAACAACACCATAAAGCGTAGCGAAATAGTCCACACGCTCCTAACTAGCCCTTTTCTTTCTCTCCAACCTTCTTATCTTTCTTAGTGGGACGGATTTCACTTCGAATCCTACTAATAATTGAATCGGTGTTTGTACATCATTCTTTCTCCATTATAAGACAATTGTGGAGAAAACAGTACAAACCATTTCAAAATAGTCCACACTCTCCTAACTAGACCTTTTCTTTTTCTCCAACCTTCTTTTCTTTCTAAGTGGGACGGATTTCACTTCGAATCCTACTAATAAGTTGAATCGGTGTTTGTACATCATTCCTTCACCAATATAAGTATCTTATTGTCAACAACACCATAAAGCATTCCAAAATAGTCCACACGCTCCTAACTAGCCAATTTCTTTCTCTCCAACCTTCTTATCTTTCTAAGTGGGACGGATTTCACTTCGAATCCTACTAATAAGTTGAATCGGTGTTTGTACATCATTCATTCTCCATTATAACACAATTGTGGACAAAACAGTACAAACCATTTCAAATTAGTCCACACGCTCCTAACTAGCCCTTTTCTTTCTCTCCAACCTTCTTATCTTTCTAAGTGGGACGGATTTCACTTCGAATCCTACTAATAAGTTGAATCGGTGTTTGTACATCATTCCTTCTCCATTATAACACAATTGTGGACAAAACAGTACAAACCATTTCAAATTAGTCCACACGCTCCTAACTAGCCCTTTTCTTTCTCTCCAACCTTCTTTTCTTTCTAAGTGGGACGGATTTCACTTCGAAGCCTACTAATAAGTTGAATCGGTGTTTGTACATCATTCCTTCACCAATATAAGTTTCTTATTGTCAACAACACCATAAAGCGTACCGAAATAGTCCACACGCTCTTAACTAGCCCTTTTCTTTCTCTCCAACCTTCTTATCTTTCTAAGTGGGACGGATTTCACTTCGAATCCTACTAATAAGTTGAATCGGTGTTTGTACATCATTCCTTCTCCATTATAACACAATTGTGGACAAAACAGTACAAACCATTTCAAAATAGTCCACACGCTCCTAACTAGCCCTTTTCTTTCTCTCCAACCTTCTTATCTTTCTAAGTGGGACGGATTTCACTTCGAATCTTACTAATATGTTGAATCGGTGTCTGTACATCATTCCTTCTCCATTATAAGACTATTGTGGAAAAAACACTACAAACCATTCCAAAATAGTCCACACGCTCCTAACTAGACCTTTTCTTTTTCTCCAACCTTCTTTTCTTTCTAAGTGGGACGGATTTCACTTCGAATCCTACTAATAAGTTGAATCGGTGTTTGTACATCATTCCTTCACCAATATAAGTTTCTTATTGTCAACAACACCATAAAGCGTAGCGAAATAGTCCACACGCTCCTAACTAGCCCTTTTCTTTCTCTCCAACCTTCTTATCTTTCTTAGTGGGACGGATTTCACTTCGAATCCTACTAATAATTGAATCGGTGTTTGTACATCATTCTTTCTCCATTATAAGACAATTGTGGAGAAAACAGTACAAACCATTTCAAAATAGTCCACACTCTCCTAACTAGACCTTTTCTTTTTCTCCAACCTTCTTTTCTTTCTAAGTGGGACGGATTTCACTTCGAATCCTACTAATAAGTTGAATCGGTGTTTGTACATCATTCCTTCACCAATATAAGTATCTTATTGTCAACAACACCATAAAGCATTCCAAAATAGTCCACACGCTCCTAACTAGCCAATTTCTTTCTCTCCAACCTTCTTATCTTTCTAAGTGGGACGGATTTCACTTCGAATCCTACTAATAAGTTGAATCGGTGTTTGTACATCATTCATTCTCCATTATAACACAATTGTGGACAAAACAGTACAAACCATTTCAAATTAGTCCACACGCTCCTAACTAGCCCTTTTCTTTCTCTCCAACCTTCTTATCTTTCTAAGTGGGACGGATTTCACTTCGAATCCTACTAATAAGTTGAATCGGTGTTTGTACATCATTCCTTCTCCATTATAACACAATTGTGGACAAAACAGTACAAACCATTTCAAATTAGTCCACACGCTCCTAACTAGCCCTTTTCTTTCTCTCCAACCTTCTTATCTTTCTAAGTGGGACGGATTTCACTTCGAATCCTACTAATAAGTTGAATCGGTGTTTGTACTTCATTCATTCACCAATATAAGTTTCTTATTGTCAACAACACCATAAAGCGTACCGAAATAGTCCACACGCTCCTAACTAGCCCTTTTCTTTCTCTCCAACCTTCTTATCTTTCTAAGTGGGACGGATTTCACTTCGAATCCTACTAATAAGTTGAATCGGTGTTTGTACATCATTCCTTCTCCATTATAACACAATTGTGGACAAAACAGTACAAACCATTCCAAAATAGTCCACACGCTCCTAACTAGCCCTTTTCTTTCTCTCCAACCTTCTTTTCTTTCTAACTGGGACGGATTTCACTTCGAATCCTACTAATAAGTTGAATCGGTGTTTGTACATCATTCCTTCACCAATATAAGTTTCTTATTGTCAACAACACCATAAAGCGTACCGAAATAGTCCACACACTCGTAACTAGCCCTTTTCTTTCTCTCCAACCTTCTTATCTTTTTAAGTGGGACGAATTACTTCGAATCCTACTAATAAGTTGAATCGGTGTTTGTACATCATTCCTTCTCCATTATAAAACAATTGTGGACAAAACACTACAAACTATTCCAAAATAGTCCACACGCTCCTAACTAGCTCTTTTCTTTCTCTCCACCTTTTTTTTCTTTCTAAGTGAGAAGGATTTCATTCGAATCGTCCTATAAGTTGAATCGGTGATTGTACATCATTCATTCACCAATATAAGTTTCTTATTGTCAACAACACCATAAAGCGTACCGAAATAGTCCACGCGCTCCTAATTAGCCCTTTTCTTTCTCTCTAACCTTCTTATCTTTCTAAGTGGGAAGGATTTCACTTCGAATCCTACTAATAAGTTGAATCGGTGTTTGTACATCATTCCTTCTCTATTATAAGCCTATTGTGGATAAAACAGTACAAACCATTTCAAAATAGTCCACACGCTTCTAACTAGCCCTTTTCTTTTTCTCCAACCTTCTTTTCTTTCTAAGTGGGACGGATTTCACTTCGAATCCTACTAATAAGTTGAATCGGTGTTTGTACATCATTCCTTCACCAATATAAGTTTCTTATTGTCAACAACACCATAAAGCGTACCGAAATAGTCCACACGCTCCTAACTAGCCCTTTTCTTTCTCTCCAACCTTCTTATCTTTCTAAGTGGGACGGATTTCACTTCGAATCCTACTAATAAGTTGAATCGGTGTTTGTACATCATTCCTTCTCCATTATAAGACTATTATGGAGAAAACACTACAAACCACTTCAAAATAGTCCACACGCTCCTAACTAGCCCTTTTCATTCTCTCTAACCATCTTTTCTTTCTAATTGGGACGGATTTCACTTCGAATCCTACTAATAAGTTGAATCGGTGTTTGTACATCATTCCATCTCCATTATAACACAATTGTGGACAAAACAGTACAAACCATTTCAAACTAGTCCACACGCTCCTAACTAGCCCTTTTCTTTCTCTCCAACCTTCTTTTCTTTCTAAGTGGGACGGATTTCACTTCGAATCCTACTAATAAGTTGAATCGGTGTTTGTACATCATTCATTCTCCATTATAACACAATTGTGGACAAAACAGTACAAACCATTTCAAATTAGTCCACACGCTCCTAACTAGCCCTTTTCTTTCTCTCCAACCTTCTTTTCTTTCTAAGTGGGACGGATTTCACTTCGAAGCCTACTAATAAGTTGAATCGGTGTTTGTACATCATTCCTTCACCAATATAAGTTTCTTATTGTCAACAACACCATAAAGCGTACCGAAATAGTCCACACGCTCTTAACTAGCCCTTTTCTTTCTCTCCAACCTTCTTATCTTTCTAAGTGGGACGGATTTCACTTCGAATCCTACTAATAAGTTGAATCGGTGTTTGTACATCATTCCTTCTCCATTATAACACAATTGTGGACAAAACAGTACAAACCATTTCAAAATAGTCCACACGCTCCTAACTAGCCCTTTTCTTTCTCTCCAACCTTCTTATCTTTCTAAGTGGGACGGATTTCACTTCGAATCCTACTAATAAGTTGAATCGGTGTTTGTACATCATTCCTTCACCAATATAAGTTTCTTATTGTCAACAACACCATAAAGCGTAGCGAAATAGTCCACACGCTCCTAACTAGCCCTTTTCTTTCTCTCCAACCTTCTTATCTTTCTTAGTGGGACGGATTTCACTTCGAATCCTACTAATAATTGAATCGGTGTTTGTACATCATTCTTTCTCCATTATAAGACAATTGTGGAGAAAACAGTACAAACCATTTCAAAATAGTCCACACTCTCCTAACTAGACCTTTTCTTTTTCTCCAACCTTCTTTTCTTTCTAAGTGGGACGGATTTCACTTCGAATCCTACTAATAAGTTGAATCGGTGTTTGTACATCATTCCTTCACCAATATAAGTATCTTATTGTCAACAACACCATAAAGCATTCCAAAATAGTCCACACGCTCCTAACTAGCCAATTTCTTTCTCTCCAACCTTCTTATCTTTCTAAGTGGGACGGATTTCACTTCGAATACTACTAATAAGTTGAATCGGTGTTTGTACATCATTCATTCTCCATTATAACACAATTGTGGACAAAACAGTACAAACCATTTCAAATTAGTCCACACGCTCCTAACTAGCCCTTTTCTTTCTCTCCAACCTTCTTATCTTTCTAAGTGGGACGGATTTCACTTCGAATCCTACTAATAAGTTGAATCGGTGTTTGTACATCATTCCTTCTCCATTATAACACAATTGTGGACAAAACAGTACAAACCATTTCAAATTAGTCCACACGCTCCTAACTAGCCCTTTTCTTTCTCTCCAACCTTCTTTTCTTTCTAAGTGGGACGGATTTCACTTCGAAGCCTACTAATAAGTTGAATCGGTGTTTGTACATCATTCCTTCACCAATATAAGTTTCTTATTGTCAACAACACCATAAAGCGTACCGAAATAGTCCACACGCTCTTAACTAGCCCTTTTCTTTCTCTCCAACCTTCTTATCTTTCTAAGTGGGACGGATTTCACTTCGAATCCTACTAATAAGTTGAATCGGTGTTTGTACATCATTCCTTCTCCATTATAACACAATTGTGGACAAAACAGTACAAACCATTTCAAAATAGTCCACACGCTCCTAACTAGCCCTTTTCTTTCTCTCCAACCTTCTTATCTTTCTAAGTGGGACGGATTTCACTTCGAATCTTACTAATATGTTGAATCGGTGTTTGTACATCATTCCTTCTCCATTATAAGACTATTGTGGATAAAACACTACAAACCATTCCAAAATAGGCCACACGCTCCTAACTAGACCTTTTCTTTTTCTCCAACCTTCTTTTCTTTCTAAGTGGGACGGATTTCACTTCGAATCCTACTAATAAGTTGAATCGGTGTTTGTACATCATTCCTTCACCAATATAAGTTTCTTATTGTCAACAACACCATAAAGCGTAGCGAAATAGTCCACACGCTCCTAACTAGCCCTTTTCTTTCTCTCCAACCTTCTTATCTTTCTTAGTGGGACGGATTTCACTTCGAATCCTACTAATAATTGAATCGGTGTTTGTACATCATTCTTTCTCCATTATAAGACAATTGTGGAGAAAACAGTACAAACCATTTCAAAATAGTCCACACTCTCCTAACTAGACCTTTTCTTTTTCTCCAACCTTCTTTTCTTTCTAAGTGGGACGGATTTCACTTCGAATCCTACTAATAAGTTGAATCGGTGTTTGTACATCATTCCTTCACCAATATAAGTATCTTATTGTCAACAACACCATAAAGCATTCCAAAATAGTCCACACGCTCCTAACTAGCCAATTTCTTTCTCTCCAACCTTCTTATCTTTCTAAGTGGGACGGATTTCACTTCGAATCCTACTAATAAGTTGAATCGGTGTTTGTACATCATTCATTCTCCATTATAACACAATTGTGGACAAAACAGTACAAACCATTTCAAATTAGTCCACACGCTCCTAACTAGCCCTTTTCTTTCTCTCCAACCTTCTTATCTTTCTAAGTGGGACGGATTTCACTTCGAATCCTACTAATAAGTTGAATCGGTGTTTGTACATCATTCCTTCTCCATTATAACACAATTGTGGACAAAACAGTACAAACCATTTCAAATTAGTCCACACGCTCCTAACTAGCCCTTTTCTTTCTCTCCAACCTTCTTTTCTTTCTAAGTGGGACGGATTTCACTTCGAAGCCTACTAATAAGTTGAATCGGTGTTTGTACATCATTCCTTCACCAATATAAGTTTCTTATTGTCAACAACACCATAAAGCGTACCGAAATAGTCCACACGCTCTTAACTAGCCCTTTTCTTTCTCTCCAACCTTCTTATCTTTCTAAGTGGGACGGATTTCACTTCGAATCCTACTAATAAGTTGAATCGGTGTTTGTACATCATTCCTTCTCCATTATAACACAATTGTGGACAAAACAGTACAAACCATTTCAAAATAGTCCACACGCTCCTAACTAGCCCTTTTCTTTCTCTCCAACCTTCTTATCTTTCTAAGTGGGACGGATTTCACTTCGAATCTTACTAATATGTTGAATCGGTGTTTGTACATCATTCCTTCTCCATTATAAGACTATTGTGGATAAAACACTACAAACCATTCCAAAATAGTCCACACGCTCCTAACTAGACCTTTTCTT
The DNA here is from genome assembly GCA_963922005.1 of Cornus suecica. Taxonomy (NCBI): domain Eukaryota; kingdom Viridiplantae; phylum Streptophyta; class Magnoliopsida; order Cornales; family Cornaceae; genus Cornus; species Cornus suecica. Next base: position 47,392,738 of record OY998239.1, read on the forward strand.
TTTCTCCAACCTTCTTTTCTTTCTAAGTGGGACGGATTTCACTTCGAATCCTACTAATAAGTTGAATCGGTGTTTGTACATCATTCCTTCACCAATATAAGTTTCTTATTGTCAACAACACCATAAAGCGTACCGAAATAGTCCACACGCTCCTAACTAGCCCTTTTCTTTCTCTCCAACCTTCTTATCTTTCTAAGTGGGACGGATTTCACTTCGAATCCTACTAATAAGTTGAATCGGTGTTTGTACATCATTCCTTCTCCATTATAAGACTATTATGGAGAAAACACTACAAACCACTTCAAAATAGTCCACACGCTCCTAACTAGCCCTTTTCATTCTCTCTAACCATCTTTTCTTTCTAATTGGGACGGATTTCACTTCGAATCCTACTAATAAGTTGAATCGGTGTTTGTACATCATTCCATCTCCATTATAACACAATTGTGGACAAAACAGTACAAACCATTTCAAACTAGTCCACACGCTCCTAACTAGCCCTTTTCTTTCTCTCCAACCTTCTTTTCTTTCTAAGTGGGACGGATTTCACTTCGAATCCTACTAATAAGTTGAATCGGTGTTTGTACATCATTCATTCTCCATTATAACACAATTGTGGACAAAACAGTACAAACCATTTCAAATTAGTCCACACGCTCCTAACTAGCCCTTTTCTTTCTCTCCAACCTTCTTTTCTTTCTAAGTGGGACGGATTTCACTTCGAAGCCTACTAATAAGTTGAATCGGTGTTTGTACATCATTCCTTCACCAATATAAGTTTCTTATTGTCAACAACACCATAAAGCGTACCGAAATAGTCCACACGCTCTTAACTAGCCCTTTTCTTTCTCTCCAACCTTCTTATCTTTCTAAGTGGGACGGATTTCACTTCGAATCCTACTAATAAGTTGAATCGGTGTTTGTACATCATTCCTTCTCCATTATAACACAATTGTGGACAAAACAGTACAAACCATTTCAAATTAGTCCACACGCTCCTAACTAGCCCTTTTCTTTCTCTCCAACCTTCTTTTCTTTCTAAGTGGGACGGATTTCACTTCGAAGCCTACTAATAAGTTGAATCGGTGTTTGTACATCATTCCTTCACCAATATAAGTTTCTTATTGTCAACAACACCATAAAGCGTACCGAAATAGTCCACACGCTCTTAACTAGCCCTTTTCTTTCTCTCCAACCTTCTTATCTTTCTAAGTGGGACGGATTTCACTTCGAATCTTACTAATATGTTGAATCGGTGTTTGTACATCATTCCTTCTCCATTATAAGACTATTGTGGATAAAACACTACAAACCATTCCAAAATAGTCCACACGCTCCTAACTAGACCTTTTCTTTTTCTCCAACCTTCTTTTCTTTCTAAGTGGGACGGATTTCACTTCGAATCCTACTAATAAGTTGAATCGGTGTTTGTACATCATTCCTTCACCAATATAAGTTTCTTATTGTCAACAACACCATAAAGCGTAGCGAAATAGTCCACACGCTCCTAACTAGCCCTTTTCTTTCTCTCCAACCTTCTTATCTTTCTTAGTGGGACGGATTTCACTTCGAATCCTACTAATAAGTTGAATCAGTGTTTGTACATCATTCCTTCTCCATTATAACACAATTGTGGACAAAACAGTACAAACCATTTCAAATTAGTCCACACGCTCCTAACTAGCCCTTTTCTTTCTCTCCAACCTTCTTTTCTTTCTAAGTGGGACGGATTTCACTTCGAAGCCTACTAATAAGTTGAATCGGTGTTTGTACATCATTCCTTCACCAATATAAGTTTCTTATTGTCAACAACACCATAAAGCGTACCGAAATAGTCCACACGCTCTTAACTAGCCCTTTTCTTTCTCTCCAACCTTCTTATCTTTCTAAGTGGGACGGATTTCACTTCGAATCCTACTAATAAGTTGAATCGGTGTTTGTACATCATTCCTTCTCCATTATAACACAATTGTGGACAAAACAGTACAAACCATTTCAAAATAGTCCACACGCTCCTAACTAGCCCTTTTCTTTCTCTCCAACCTTCTTATCTTTCTAAGTGGGACGGATTTCACTTCGAATCTTACTAATATGTTGAATCAGTGTTTGTACATCATTCCTTCTCCATTATAAGACTATTGTGGATAAAACACTACAAACCATTCCAAAATAGTCCACACGCTCCTAACTAGACCTTTTCTTTTTCTCCAACCTTCTTTTCTTTCTAAGTGGGACGGATTTCACTTCGAATCCTACTAATAAGTTGAATCGGTGTTTGTACATCATTCCTTCACCAATATAAGTTTCTTATTGTCAACAACACCATAAAGCGTACCGAAATAGTCCACACGCTCCTAACTAGCCCTTTTCTTTCTCTCCAACCTTCTTATCTTTCTAAGTGGGACGGATTTCACTTCGAATCCTACTAATAAGTTGAATCGGTGTTTGTACATCATTCCTTCTCCATTATAACACAATTGTGGACAAAACAGTACAAACCATTTCAAAATAGTCCACACGCTCCTAACTAGCCCTTTTCTTTCTCTCCAACCTTCTTATCTTTCTAAGTGGGACGGATTTCACTTCGAATCTTACTAATATGTTGAATCGGTGTTTGTACATCATTCCTTCTCCATTATAAGACTATTGTGGATAAAACACTACAAACCATTCCAAAATAGTCCACACGCTCCTAACTAGACCTTTTCTTTTTCTCCAACCTTCTTTTCTTTCTAAGTGGGACGGATTTCACTTCGAATCCTACTAATAAGTTGAATCGGTGTTTGTACATCATTCCTTCACCAATATAAGTTTCTTATTGTCAACAACACCATAAAGCGTACCGAAATAGTCCACACGCTCCTAACTAGCCCTTTTCTTTCTCTCCAACCTTCTTATCTTTCTAAGTGGGACGGATTTCACTTCGAATCCTACTAATAAGTTGAATCGGTGTTTGTACATCATTCCTTCTCCATTATAACACAATTGTGGACAAAACAGTACAAACCATTTCAAATTAGTCCACACGCTCCTAACTAGCCCTTTTCTTTCTCTCCAACCTTCTTTTCTTTCTAAGTGGGACGGATTTCACTTCGAAGCCTACTAATAAGTTGAATCGGTGTTTGTACATCATTCCTTCACCAATATAAGTTTCTTATTGTCAACAACACCATAAAGCGTACCGAAATAGTCCACACGCTCTTAACTAGCCCTTTTCTTTCTCTCCAACCTTCTTATCTTTCTAAGTGGGACGGATTTCACTTCGAATCCTACTAATAAGTTGAATCGGTGTTTGTACATCATTCCTTCTCCATTATAACACAATTGTGGACAAAACAGTACAAACCATTTCAAAATAGTCCACACGCTCCTAACTAGCCCTTTTCTTTCTCTCCAACCTTCTTATCTTTCTAAGTGGGACGGATTTCACTTCGAATCTTACTAATATGTTGAATCGGTGTTTGTACATCATTCCTTCTCCATTATAAGACTATTGTGGATAAAACACTACAAACCATTCCAAAATAGTCCACACGCTCCTAACTAGACCTTTTCTTTTTCTCCAACCTTCTTTTCTTTCTAAGTGGGACGGATTTCACTTCGAATCCTACTAATAAGTTGAATCGGTGTTTGTACATCATTCCTTCACCAATATAAGTTTCTTATTGTCAACAACACCATAAAGCGTACCGAAATAGTCCACACGCTCCTAACTAGCCCTTTTCTTTCTCTCCAACCTTCTTATCTTTCTAAGTGGGACGAATTTCACTTCGAATCCTACTAATAAGTTGAATCGGTGTTTGTACATCATTCCTTCTCCATTATAAGACTATTATGGAGAAAACACTACAAACCACTTCAAAATAGTCCACACGCTCCTAACTAGCCCTTTTCTTTCTCTCCAACCTTCTTTTCTTTCTAAGTGGGACGGATTTCACTTCGAAGCCTACTAATAAGTTGAATCGGTGTTTGTACATCATTCCTTCACCAATATAAGTTTCTTATTGTCAACAACACCATAAAGCGTACCGAAATAGTCCACACGCTCTTAACTAGCCCTTTTCTTTCTCTCCAACCTTCTTATCTTTCTAAGTGGGACGGATTTCACTTCGAATCCTACTAATAAGTTGAATCGGTGTTTGTACATCATTCCTTCTCCATTATAACACAATTGTGGACAAAACAGTACAAACCATTTCAAAATAGTCCACACGCTCCTAACTAGCCCTTTTCTTTCTCTCCAACCTTCTTATCTTTCTAAGTGGGACGGATTTCACTTCGAATCTTACTAATATGTTGAATCGGTGTTTGTACATCATTCCTTCTCCATTATAAGACTATTGTGGATAAAACACTACAAACCATTCCAAAATAGGCCACACGCTCCTAACTAGACCTTTTCTTTTTCTCCAACCTTCTTTTCTTTCTAAGTGGGACGGATTTCACTTCGAATCCTACTAATAAGTTGAATCGGTGTTTGTACATCATTCCTTCACCAATATAAGTTTCTTATTGTCAACAACACCATAAAGCGTAGCGAAATAGTCCACACGCTCCTAACTAGCCCTTTTCTTTCTCTCCAACCTTCTTATCTTTCTTAGTGGGACGGATTTCACTTCGAATCCTACTAATAATTGAATCGGTGTTTGTACATCATTCTTTCTCCATTATAAGACAATTGTGGAGAAAACAGTACAAACCATTTCAAAATAGTCCACACTCTCCTAACTAGACCTTTTCTTTTTCTCCAACCTTCTTTTCTTTCTAAGTGGGACGGATTTCACTTCGAATCCTACTAATAAGTTGAATCGGTGTTTGTACATCATTCCTTCACCAATATAAGTATCTTATTGTCAACAACACCATAAAGCATTCCAAAATAGTCCACACGCTCCTAACTAGCCAATTTCTTTCTCTCCAACCTTCTTATCTTTCTAAGTGGGACGGATTTCACTTCGAATCCTACTAATAAGTTGAATCGGTGTTTGTACATCATTCATTCTCCATTATAACACAATTGTGGACAAAACAGTACAAACCATTTCAAATTAGTCCACACGCTCCTAACTAGCCCTTTTCTTTCTCTCCAACCTTCTTATCTTTCTAAGTGGGACGGATTTCACTTCGAATCCTACTAATAAGTTGAATCGGTGTTTGTACATCATTCCTTCTCCATTATAACACAATTGTGGACAAAACAGTACAAACCATTTCAAATTAGTCCACACGCTCCTAACTAGCCCTTTTCTTTCTCTCCAACCTTCTTTTCTTTCTAAGTGGGACGGATTTCACTTCGAAGCCTACTAATAAGTTGAATCGGTGTTTGTACATCATTCCTTCACCAATATAAGTTTCTTATTGTCAACAACACCATAAAGCGTACCGAAATAGTCCACACGCTCTTAACTAGCCCTTTTCTTTCTCTCCAACCTTCTTATCTTTCTAAGTGGGACGGATTTCACTTCGAATCCTACTAATAAGTTGAATCGGTGTTTGTACATCATTCCTTCTCCATTATAACACAATTGTGGACAAAACAGTACAAACCATTTCAAAATAGTCCACACGCTCCTAACTAGCCCTTTTCTTTCTCTCCAACCTTCTTATCTTTCTAAGTGGGACGGATTTCACTTCGAATCTTACTAATATGTTGAATCGGTGTTTGTACATCATTCCTTCTCCATTATAAGACTATTGTGGATAAAACACTACAAACCATTCCAAAATAGTCCACACGCTCCTAACTAGACCTTTTCTTTTTCTCCAACCTTCTTTTCTTTCTAAGTGGGACGGATTTCACTTCGAATCCTACTAATAAGTTGAATCGGTGTTTGTACATCATTCCTTCACCAATATAAGTTTCTTATTGTCAACAACACCATAAAGCGTACCGAAATAGTCCACACGCTCCTAACTAGCCCTTTTCTTTCTCTCCAACCTTCTTATCTTTCTAAGTGGGACGGATTTCACTTCGAATCCTACTAATAAGTTGAATCGGTGTTTGTACATCATTCCTTCTCCATTATAACACAATTGTGGACAAAACAGTACAAACCATTTCAAATTAGTCCACACGCTCCTAACTAGCCCTTTTCTTTCTCTCCAACCTTCTTTTCTTTCTAAGTGGGACGGATTTCACTTCGAAGCCTACTAATAAGTTGAATCGGTGTTTGTACATCATTCCTTCACCAATATAAGTTTCTTATTGTCAACAACACCATAAAGCGTACCGAAATAGTCCACACGCTCTTAACTAGCCCTTTTCTTTCTCTCCAACCTTCTTATCTTTCTAAGTGGGACGGATTTCACTTCGAATCCTACTAATAAGTTGAATCGGTGTTTGTACATCATTCCTTCTCCATTATAACACAATTGTGGACAAAACAGTACAAACCATTTCAAAATAGTCCACACGCTCCTAACTAGCCCTTTTCTTTCTCTCCAACCTTCTTATCTTTCTAAGTGGGACGGATTTCACTTCGAATCTTACTAATATGTTGAATCGGTGTTTGTACATCATTCCTTCTCCATTATAAGACTATTGTGGATAAAACACTACAAACCATTCCAAAATAGTCCACACGCTCCTAACTAGACCTTTTCTTTTTCTCCAACCTTCTTTTCTTTCTAAGTGGGACGGATTTCACTTCGAATCCTACTAATAAGTTGAATCGGTGTTTGTACATCATTCCTTCACCAATATAAGTTTCTTATTGTCAACAACACCATAAAGCGTACCGAAATAGTCCACACGCTCCTAACTAGCCCTTTTCTTTCTCTCCAACCTTCTTATCTTTCTAAGTGGGACGGATTTCACTTCGAATCCTACTAATAAGTTGAATCGGTGTTTGTACATCATTCCTTCTCCATTATAAGACTATTATGGAGAAAACACTACAAACCACTTCAAAATAGTCCACACGCTCCTAACTAGCCCTTTTCATTCTCTCTAACCATCTTTTCTTTCTAATTGGGACGGATTTCACTTCGAATCCTACTAATAAGTTGAATCGGTGTTTGTACATCATTCCATCTCCATTATAACACAATTGTGGACAAAACAGTACAAACCATTTCAAACTAGTCCACACGCTCCTAACTAGCCCTTTTCTTTCTCTCCAACCTTCTTTTCTTTCTAAGTGGGACGGATTTCACTTCGAATCCTACTAATAAGTTGAATCGGTGTTTGTACATCATTCATTCTCCATTATAACACAATTGTGGACAAAACAGTACAAACCATTTCAAATTAGTCCACACGCTCCTAACTAGCCCTTTTCTTTCTCTCCAACCTTCTTTTCTTTCTAAGTGGGACGGATTTCACTTCGAAGCCTACTAATAAGTTGAATCGGTGTTTGTACATCATTCCTTCACCAATATAAGTTTCTTATTGTCAACAACACCATAAAGCGTACCGAAATAGTCCACACGCTCTTAACTAGCCCTTTTCTTTCTCTCCAACCTTCTTATCTTTCTAAGTGGGACGGATTTCACTTCGAATCCTACTAATAAGTTGAATCGGTGTTTGTACATCATTCCTTCTCCATTATAACACAATTGTGGACAAAACAGTACAAACCATTTCAAATTAGTCCACACGCTCCTAACTAGCCCTTTTCTTTCTCTCCAACCTTCTTTTCTTTCTAAGTGGGACGGATTTCACTTCGAAGCCTACTAATAAGTTGAATCGGTGTTTGTACATCATTCCTTCACCAATATAAGTTTCTTATTGTCAACAACACCATAAAGCGTACCGAAATAGTCCACACGCTCTTAACTAGCCCTTTTCTTTCTCTCCAACCTTCTTATCTTTCTAAGTGGGACGGATTTCACTTCGAATCCTACTAATAAGTTGAATCGGTGTTTGTACATCATTCCTTCACCAATATAAGTTTCTTATTGTCAACAACACCATAAAGCGTACCGAAATAGTCCACACGCTCTTAACTAGCCCTTTTCTTTCTCTCCAACCTTCTTATCTTTCTAAGTGGGACGGATTTCACTTCGAATCCTACTAATAAGTTGAATCGGTGTTTGTACATCATTCCTTCTCCATTATAACACAATTGTGGACAAAACAGTACAAACCATTTCAAATTAGTCCACACGCTCCTAACTAGCCCTTTTCTTTCTCTCCAACCTTCTTTTCTTTCTAAGTGGGACGGATTTCACTTCGAAGCCTACTAATAAGTTGAATCGGTGTTTGTACATCATTCCTTCACCAATATAAGTTTCTTATTGTCAACAACACCATAAAGCGTACCGAAATAGTCCACACGCTCTTAACTAGCCCTTTTCTTTCTCTCCAACCTTCTTATCTTTCTAAGTGGGACGGATTTCACTTCGAATCCTACTAATAAGTTGAATCGGTGTTTGTACATCATTCCTTCTCCATTATAACACAATTGTGGACAAAACAGTACAAACCATTTCAAAATAGTCCACACGCTCCTAACTAGCCCTTTTCTTTCTCTCCAACCTTCTTATCTTTCTAAGTGGGACGGATTTCACTTCGAATCTTACTAATATGTTGAATCGGTGTTTGTACATCATTCCTTCTCCATTATAAGACTATTGTGGATAAAACACTACAAACCATTCCAAAATAGTCCACACGCTCCTAACTAGACCTTTTCTTTTTCTCCAACCTTCTTTTCTTTCTAAGTGGGACGGATTTCACTTCGAATCCTACTAATAAGTTGAATCGGTGTTTGTACATCATTCCTTCACCAATATAAGTTTCTTATTGTCAACAACACCATAAAGCGTACCGAAATAGTCCACACGCTCCTAACTAGCCCTTTTCTTTCTCTCCAACCTTCTTATCTTTCTAAGTGGGACGGATTTCACTTCGAATCCTACTAATAAGTTGAATCGGTGTTTGTACATCATTCCTTCTCCATTATAAGACTATTATGGAGAAAACACTACAAACCACTTCAAAATAGTCCACACGCTCCTAACTAGCCCTTTTCATTCTCTCTAACCATCTTTTCTTTCTAATTGGGACGGATTTCACTTCGAATCCTACTAATAAGTTGAATCGGTGTTTGTACATCATTCCATCTCCATTATAACACAATTGTGGACAAAACAGTACAAACCATTTCAAACTAGTCCACACGCTCCTAACTAGCCCTTTTCTTTCTCTCCAACCTTCTTTTCTTTCTAAGTGGGACGGATTTCACTTCGAATCCTACTAATAAGTTGAATCGGTGTTTGTACATCATTCATTCTCCATTATAACACAATTGTGGACAAAACAGTACAAACCATTTCAAATTAGTCCACACGCTCCTAACTAGCCCTTTTCTTTCTCTCCAACCTTCTTTTCTTTCTAAGTGGGACGGATTTCACTTCGAAGCCTACTAATAAGTTGAATCGGTGTTTGTACATCATTCCTTCACCAATATAAGTTTCTTATTGTCAACAACACCATAAAGCGTACCGAAATAGTCCACACGCTCTTAACTAGCCCTTTTCTTTCTCTCCAACCTTCTTATCTTTCTAAGTGGGACGGATTTCACTTCGAATCCTACTAATAAGTTGAATCGGTGTTTGTACATCATTCCTTCTCCATTATAACACAATTGTGGACAAAACAGTACAAACCATTTCAAATTAGTCCACACGCTCCTAACTAGCCCTTTTCTTTCTCTCCAACCTTCTTTTCTTTCTAAGTGGGACGGATTTCACTTCGAAGCCTACTAATAAGTTGAATCGGTGTTTGTACATCATTCCTTCACCAATATAAGTTTCTTATTGTCAACAACACCATAAAGCGTACCGAAATAGTCCACACGCTCTTAACTAGCCCTTTTCTTTCTCTCCAACCTTCTTATCTTTCTAAGTGGGACGGATTTCACTTCGAATCCTACTAATAAGTTGAATCGGTGTTTGTACATCATTCCTTCTCCATTATAACACAATTGTGGACAAAACAGTACAAACCATTTCAAAATAGTCCACACGCTCCTAACTAGCCCTTTTCTTTCTCTCCAACCTTCTTATCTTTCTAAGTGGGACGGATTTCACTTCGAATCTTACTAATATGTTGAATCGGTGTTTGTACATCATTCCTTCTCCATTATAAGACTATTGTGGATAAAACACTACAAACCATTCCAAAATAGTCCACACGCTCCTAACTAGACCTTTTCTTTTTCTCCAACCTTCTTTTCTTTCTAAGTGGGACGGATTTCACTTCGAATCCTACTAATAAGTTGAATCGGTGTTTGTACATCATTCCTTCACCAATATAAGTTTCTTATTGTCAACAACACCATAAAGCGTAGCGAAATAGTCCACACGCTCCTAACTAGCCCTTTTCTTTCTCTCCAACCTTCTTATCTTTCTTAGTGGGACGGATTTCACTTCGAATCCTACTAATAATTGAATCGGTGTTTGTACATCATTCTTTCTCCATTATAAGACAATTGTGGAGAAAACAGTACAAACCATTTCAAAATAGTCCACACTCTCCTAACTAGACCTTTTCTTTTTCTCCAACCTTCTTTTCTTTCTAAGTGGGACGGATTTCACTTCGAATCCTACTAATAAGTTGAATCGGTGTTTGTACATCATTCCTTCACCAATATAAGTATCTTATTGTCAACAACACCATAAAGCATTCCAAAATAGTCCACACGCTCCTAACTAGCCAATTTCTTTCTCTCCAACCTTCTTATCTTTCTAAGTGGGACGGATTTCACTTCGAATCCTACTAATAAGTTGAATCGGTGTTTGTACATCATTCATTCTCCATTATAACACAATTGTGGACAAAACAGTACAAACCATTTCAAATTAGTCCACACGCTCCTAACTAGCCCTTTTCTTTCTCTCCAACCTTCTTATCTTTCTAAGTGGGACGGATTTCACTTCGAATCCTACTAATAAGTTGAATCGGTGTTTGTACATCATTCCTTCTCCATTATAACACAATTGTGGACAAAACAGTACAAACCATTTCAAATTAGTCCACACGCTCCTAACTAGCCCTTTTCTTTCTCTCCAACCTTATTTTCTTTCTAAGTGGGACGGATTTCACTTCGAAGCCTACTAATAAGTTGAATCGGTGTTTGTACATCATTCCTTCACCAATATAAGTTTCTTATTGTCAACAACACCATAAAGCGTACCGAAATAGTCCACACGCTCTTAACTAGCCCTTTTCTTTCTCTCCAACCTTCTTATCTTTCTAAGTGGGACGGATTTCACTTCGAATCCTACTAATAAGTTGAATCGGTGTTTGTACATCATTCCTTCTCCATTATAACACAATTGTGGACAAAACAGTACAAACCATTTCAAAATAGTCCACACGCTCCTAACTAGCCCTTTTCTTTCTCTCCAACCTTCTTATCTTTCTAAGTGGGACAGATTTCACTTCGAATCTTACTAATATGTTGAATCGGTGTTTGTACATCATTCCTTCTCCATTATAAGACTATTGTGGATAAAACACTACAAACCATTCCAAAATAGTCCACACGCTCCTAACTAGACCTTTTCTTTTTCTCCAACCTTCTTTTCTTTCTAAGTGGGACGGATTTCACTTCGAATCCTACTAATAAGTTGAATCGGTGTTTGTACATCATTCCTTCACCAATATAAGTTTCTTATTGTCAACAACACCATAAAGCGTAGCGAAATAGTCCACACGCTCCTAACTAGCCCTTTTCTTTCTCTCCAACCTTCTTATCTTTCTTAGTGGGACGGATTTCACTTCGAATCCTACTAATAATTGAATCGGTGTTTGTACATCATTCTTTCTCCATTATAAGACAATTGTGGAGAAAACAGTACAAACCATTTCAAAATAGTCCACACTCTCCTAACTAGACCTTTTCTTTTTCTCCAACCTTCTTTTCTTTCTAAGTGGGACGGATTTCACTTCGAATCCTACTAATAAGTTGAATCGGTGTTTGTACATCATTCCTTCACCAATATAAGTATCTTATTGTCAACAACACCATAAAGCATTCCAAAATAGTCCACACGCTCCTAACTAGCCATTTTCTTTCTCTCCAACCTTCTTATCTTTCTAAGTGGGACGGATTTCACTTCGAATCCTACTAATAAGTTGAATCGGTGTTTGTACATCATTCATTCTCCATTATAACACAATTGTGGACAAAACAGTACAAACCATTTCAAATTAGTCCACACGCTCCTAACTAGCCCTTTTCTTTCTCTCCAACCTTCTTTTCTTTCTAAGTGGGACGGATTTCACTTCGAATCCTACTAATAAGTTGAATCGGTGTTTGTACATCATTCCTTCACCAATATAAGTTTCTTATTGTCAACAACACCATAAAGCATTCCAAAATAGTCCACACGCTCCTAACTAGCCATTTTCTTTCTCTCCAACCTTCTTATCTTTCTAAGTGGGACGGATTTCACTTCGAATCCTACTAATAAGTTGAATCGGTGTTTGTACATCATTCATTCTCCATTATAACACAATTGTGGACAAAACAGTACAAACCATTTCAAATTAGTCCACACGCTCCTAACTAGCCCTTTTCTTTCTCTCCAACCTTCTTTTCTTTCTAAGTGGGACGGATTTCACTTCGAAGCCTACTAATAAGTTGAATCGGTGTTTGTACATCATTCCTTCACCAATATAAGTTTCTTATTGTCAACAACACCATAAAGCGTACCGAAATAGTCCACACGCTCCTAACTAGCCCTTTTCTTTCTCTCCAACCTTCTTATCTTTCTAAGTGGGACGGATTTCACTTCGAATCTTACTAATATGTTGAATCGGTGTTTGTACATCATTCCTTCTCCATTATAAGACTATTGTGGATAAAACACTACAATCCATTCAAAAATAGTCCACACGCTCCTAACTAGCCCTTTTCTTTCTCTCCAACCTTCTTTTCTATCTAAGTGGGACGGATTTCACTTCGACTCCTACTAATAAGTTGAATCGGTGTTTGTACATCATTCATTCACCAATATAAGTTTCTTATTGTCAACAACACCATAAAGCGTAGCGAAATAGTCCACACGCTCCTAACTAGCCCTTTTCTTTCTCTCCAACCATCTTATCTTTCTTAGTGGGACGGATTTCACTTCGAATCCTACTAATAAGTTGAATCGGTGTTTGTACATCATTCCTTCTCCATTATAACACAATTGTGGACAAAACAGTACAAACCATTCCAAAATAGTCCACACGCTCCTAACTAGCCCTTTTCTTTCTCTCCAACCTTCTTTTCTTTCTAACTGGGACGGATTTCACTTCGAATCCTACTAATAAGTTGAATCGGTGTTTGTACATCATTCCTTCTCCATTATAAGACAATTGTGGACAAAACAGTACAAACCATTTCAAAATAGTCCACACTCTCCTAACTAGACCTTTTCTTTTTCTCCAACCTTCTTTTCTTTCTAAATGGGACGGATTTCACTTCGAATCTTACTAATAAGTTGAATCGGTGTTTGTACATCATTCCTTCACCAATATAAGTTTCTTATTGTCAACAACACCATAAAGCATTCCAAAATAGTCCACACGCTCCTAACTAGCCATTTTCTTTCTCTCCAACCTTCTTATCTTTCTAAGTGGGACGGATTTCACTTCGAATCCTACTAATAAGTTGAATCGGTGTTTGTACATCATTCATTCTCCATTATACCACAATTGTGGACAAAACAGTACAAACCATTTCAAATTAGTCCACACGCTCCTAACTAGCCCTTTTCTTTTTCTCCAACCTTCTTTTCTTTCTAAGTGGGACGAATTTCACTTCGAAGCCTACTAATAAGTTGAATCGGTGTTTGTATATCATTCCTTCACCAATATAAGTTTCTTATTGTCAACAACACCATAAAGCGTACCGAAATAGTCCACACGCTCTTAACTAGCCCTTTTCTTTCTCTCCAACCTTCTTATCTTTCTAAGTGGGACGGATTTCACTTCGAATCCTACTAATAAGTTGAATCGGTGTTTGTACATCATTCCTTCTCCATTATAACACAATTGTGGACAAAACAGTACAAACCATTTCAAAATAGTCCACACGCTCCTAACTAGCCCTTTTCTTTCTCTCCAACCTTCTTATCTTTCTAAGTGGGACGGATTTCACTTCGAATCCTACTAATAAGTTGAATCGGTGTTTGTACATCATTCCTTCTCCATTATAACACAATTGTGGACAAAACAGTACAAACCATTTCAAAATAGTCCACACGCTCCTAACTAGCCCTTTTCTTTCTCTCCAACCTTCTTATCTTTCTAAGTGGGACGGATTTCACTTCGAATCTTACTAATATGTTGAATCGGTGTTTGTACATCATTCCTTCTCCATTATAAGACTATTGTGGATAAAACACTACAAACCATTCCAAAATAGTCCACACGCTCCTAACTAGACCTTTTCTTTTTCTCCAACCTTCTTTTCTTTCTAAGTGGGACGGATTTCACTTCGAATCCTACTAATAAGTTGAATCGGTGTTTGTACATCATTCCTTCACCAATATAAGTTTCTTATTGTCAACAACACCATAAAGCGTACCGAAATAGTCCACACGCTCCTAACTATCCCTTTTCTGTCTCTCCAACCTTCTTATCTTTCTAAGTGGGACGGATTTCACTTCGTATCCTACTAATAAGTTGAATCGGTGTTTGTACATCATTCCTTCTCCATTATAAGACTATTGTGGACAAAACACTACAAACTATTCCAAAATAGTCCACACGCTCCTAACTAGCTCTTTTCTTTCTCTCCACCTTTTTTTTCTTTCTAAGTGGGACGGATTTCATTCGAATCGTCCTATAAGTTGAATCGGTGTTTGTACATCATTCATTCACCAATATAAGTTTCTTATTGTCAACAACACCATAAAGCGTACCGAAATAGTCCACGCGCTCCTAATTAGCCCTTTTCTTTCTCTCTAACCTTCTTATCTTTCAAAGTGGGACGGATTTCACTTCGAATCCTACTATTAAGTTGAATCGGTGTTTGTACATCATTCCTTCTCTATTATAAGCGTATTGTGGATAAAACAGTACAAACCATTTCAAAATAGTCCACACGCTCCTAACTAGCCCTTTTCTTTTTCTCCAACCTTCTTTTCTTTCTAAGTGGGACGGATTTCACTTCGAATCCTACTAATAAGTTGAATCGGTAATTGTACATCATTTCTTCACCAATATAAGTTTCTTATTGTCAACAACACCATAAAGCGTACCGAAATAGTCCACACGCTCCTAACTGGCCCTTTTCTTTCTCTCCAACCTTCTTTTCTTTCTAAGTGGGACGGATTTCACTTCGAATCCTACTAATAAGTTGAATCGGTGTTTGTACATCATTCCTTCTCCATTATAAGACTATTGTGGAGAAAACACTACAAACCACTTCAAAATAGTCCACACGCTCCTAACTAGTCCTTTTCATTCTCTCCAACCATCTTTTCTTTCTAAGTGGGACGGATTTCACTTCGAATCCTACTAATAAGTTGAATCGGTTTTTGAACTTCATTCCTTCTCCATTATAACACAATTGTGGACAAAACAGTACAAACCATTTCGAAATAGTCCACACGCTCCTAACTAGCCCTTTTCTTTCTCTCCAACCTTCTTTTCTTTCTAAGTGGGATGGATTTCACTTCGAATCCTACTAATAAGTTGAATCGGTGTTTGTACATCATTCCTTCACCAATATAAGTTTCTTATTGTCAACAACACCATAAAGCATTCCAAAATAGTCCACACGCTCCTAACTAGCCATTTTCTTTCTCTCCAACCTTCTTATCTTTCTAAGTGGGACGGATTTCACTTCGAATCCTACTAATAAGTTGAATCGGTGTTTGTACATCATTCATTCTCCATTATAACACAATTGTGGACAAAACAGTACAAACCATTTCAAATTAGTCCACACGCTCCTAACTAGCCCTTTTCTTTCTCTCCAACCTTCTTTTCTTTCTAAGTGGGACGGATTTCACTTCGAAGCCTACTAATAAGTTGAATCGGTGTTTGTACATCATTCCTTCACCAATATAAGTTTCTTATTGTCAACAACACCATAAAGCGTACCGAAATAGTCCACACGCTCCTAACTAGCCCTTTTCTTTCTCTCCAACCTTCTTATCTTTCTAAGTGGGACGGATTTCACTTCGAATCTTACTAATATGTTGAATCGGTGTTTGTACATCATTCCTTCTCCATTATAAGACTATTGTGGATAAAACACTACAATCCATTCAAAAATAGTCCACACGCTCCTAACTAGCCCTTTTCTTTCTCTCCAACCTTCTTTTCTATCTAAGTGGGACGGATTTCACTTCGACTCCTACTAATAAGTTGAATCGGTGTTTGGACATCATTCATTCACCAATATAAGTTTCTTATTGTCAACAACACCATAAAGCGTAGCGAAATAGTCCACACGCTCCTAACTAGCCCTTTTCTTTCTCTCCAACCATCTTATCTTTCTTAGTGGGACGGATTTCACTTCGAATCCTACTAATAAGTTGAATCGGTGTTTGTACATCATTCCTTCTCCATTATAACACAATTGTGGACAAAACAGTACAAACCATTCCAAAATAGTCCACACGCTCCTAACTAGCCCTTTTCTTTCTCTCCAACCTTCTTTTCTTTCTAACTGGGACGGATTTCACTTCGAATCCTACTAATAAGTTGAATCGGTGTTTGTACATCATTCCTTCTCCATTATAAGACAATTGTGGACAAAACAGTACAAACCATTTCAAAATAGTCCACACTCTCCTAACTAGACCTTTTCTTTTTCTCCAACCTTCTTTTCTTTCTAAATGGGACGGATTTCACTTCGAATCTTACTAATAAGTTGAATCGGTGTTTGTACATCATTCCTTCACCAATATAAGTTTCTTATTGTCAACAACACCATAAAGCATTCCAAAATAGTCCACACGCTCCTAACTAGCCATTTTCTTTCTCTCCAACCTTCTTATCTTTCTAAGTGGGACGGATTTCACTTCGAATCCTACTAATAAGTTGAATCGGTGTTTGTACATCATTCATTCTCCATTATACCACAATTATGGACAAAACAGTACAAACCATTTCAAATTAGTCCACACGCTCCTAACTAGCCCTTTTCTTTCTCTCCAACCTTCTTTTCTTTCTAAGTGGGACGGATTTCACTTCGAAGCCTACTAATAAGTTGAATCGGTGTTTGTATATCATTCCTTCACCAATATAAGTTTCTTATTGTCAACAACACCATAAAGCGTACCGAAATAGTCCACACGCTCTTAACTAGCCCTTTTCTTTCTCTCCAACCTTCTTATCTTTCTAAGTGGGACGGATTTCACTTCGAATCCTACTAATAAGTTGAATCGGTGTTTGTACATCATTCCTTCTCCATTATAACACAATTGTGGACAAAACAGTACAAACCATTTCAAAATAGTCCACACGCTCCTAACTAGCCCTTTTCTTTCTCTCCAACCTTCTTATCTTTCTAAGTGGGACGGATTTCACTTCGAATCTTACTAATATGTTGAATCGGTGTTTGTACATCATTCCTTCTCCATTATAAGACTATTGTGGATAAAACACTACAAACCATTCCAAAATAGTCCACACGCTCCTAACTAGACCTTTTCTTTTTCTCCAACCTTCTTTTCTTTCTAAGTGGGACGGATTTCACTTCGAATCCTACTAATAAGTTGAATCGGTGTTTGTACATCATTCCTTCACCAATATAAGTTTCTTATTGTCAACAACACCATAAAGCGTACCGAAATAGTCCACACGCTCCTAACTATCCCTTTTCTTTCTCTCCAACCTTCTAATCTTTCTAAGTGGGACGGATTTCACTTCGTATCCTACTAATAAGTTGAATCGGTGTTTGTACATCATTCCTTCTCCATTATAAGACTATTGTGGACAAAACACTACAAACTATTCCAAAATAGTCCACACGCTCCTAACTAGCTCTTTTCTTTCTTTCCACCTTTTTTTTCTTTCTAAGTGGGACGGATTTCATTCGAATCGTCCTATAAGTTGAATCGGTGTTTGTACATCATTCATTCACCAATATAAGTTTCTTATTGTCAACAACACCATAAAGCGTACCGAAATAGTCCACGCGCTCCTAATTAGCCCTTTTCTTTCTCTCTAACCTTCTTATCTTTCAAAGTGGGACGGATTTCACTTCGAATCCTACTATTAAGTTGAATCGGTGTTTGTACATCATTCCTTCTCTATTATAAGCGTATTGTGGATAAAACAGTACAAACCATTTCAAAATAGTCCACACGCTCCTAACTAGCCCTTTTCTTTTTCTCCAACCTTCTTTTCTTTCTAAGTGGGACGGATTTCACTTCGAATCCTACTAATAAGTTGAATCGGTGTTTGTACATCATTCCTTCACCAATATAAGTTTCTTATTGTCAACAACACCATAAAGCGTACCGAAATAGTCCACACGCTCTTAACTAGCCCTTTTCTTTCTCTCCAACCTTCTTATCTTTCTAAGTGGGACGGATTTCACTTCGAATCCTACTAATAAGTTGAATCGGTGTTTGTACATCATTCCTTCTCCATTATAACACAATTGTGGACAAAACAGTACAAACCATTTCAAAATAGTCCACACGCTCCTAACTAGCCCTTTTCTTTCTCTCCAACCTTCTTATCTTTCTAAGTGGGACGGATTTCACTTCGAATCTTACTAATATGTTGAATCGGTGTTTGTACATCATTCCTTCTCCATTATAAGACTATTGTGGATAAAACACTACAAACCATTCCAAAATAGTCCACACGCTCCTAACTAGACCTTTTCTTTTTCTCCAACCTTCTTTTCTTTCTAAGTGGGACGGATTTCACTTCGAATCCTACTAATAAGTTGAATCGGTGTTTGTACATCATTCCTTCACCAATATAAGTTTCTTATTGTCAACAACACCATAAAGCGTACCGAAATAGTCCACACGCTCCTAACTATCCCTTTTCTTTCTCTCCAACCTTCTTATCTTTCTAAGTGGGACGGATTTCACTTCGTATCCTACTAATAAGTTGAATCGGTGTTTGTACATCATTCCTTCTCCATTATAAGACTATTGTGGACAAAACACTACAAACTATTCCAAAATAGTCCACACGCTCCTAACTAGCTCTTTTCTTTCTCTCCACCTTTTTTTTCTTTCTAAGTGGGACGGATTTCATTCGAATCGTCCTATAAGTTGAATCGGTGTTTGTACATCATTCATTCACCAATATAAGTTTCTTATTGTCAACAACACCATAAAGCGTACCGAAATAGTCCACGCGCTCCTAATTAGCCCTTTTCTTTCTCTCTAACCTTCTTATCTTTCAAAGTGGGACGGATTTCACTTCGAATCCTACTATTAAGTTGAATCGGTGTTTGTACATCATTCCTTCTCTATTATAAGCGTATTGTGGATAAAACAGTACAAACCATTTCAAAATAGTCCACACGCTCCTAACTAGCCCTTTTCTTTTTCTCCAACCTTCTTTTCTTTCTAAGTGGGACGGATTTCACTTCGAATCCTACTAATAAGTTGAATCGGTAATTGTACATCATTTCTTCACCAATATAAGTTTCTTATTGTCAACAACACCATAAAGCGTACCGAAATAGTCCACACGCTCCTAACTGGCCCTTTTCTTTCTCTCCAACCTTCTTTTCTTTCTAAGTGGGACGGATTTCACTTCGAATCCTACTAATGAGTTGAATCGGTGTTTGTACATCATTCCTTCTCCATTATAAGACTATTGTGGAGAAAACACTACAAACCACTTCAAAATAGTCCACACGCTCCTAACTAGTCCTTTTCATTCTCTCCAACCATCTTTTCTTTCTAAGTGGGACGGATTTCACTTCGAATCCTACTAATAAGTTGAATCGGTTTTTGTACTTCATTCCTTCTCCATTATAACACAATTGTGGACAAAACAGTACAAACCATTTCGAAATAGTCCACACGCTCCTAACTAGCCCTTTTCTTTCTCTCCAACCTTCTTTTCTTTCTAAGTGGGACGGATTTCACTTCGAATCCTACTAATAAGTTGAATCGGTGTTTGTACATCATTCCTTCACCAATATAAGTTTCTTATTGTCAACAACACCATAAAGCGTACCGAAATAGTCCACACGCTCCTAACTAGCCATTTTCTTTCTCTCCAACCTTCTTATCTTTCTAAGTGGGACGGATTTCACTTCGAATCTTACTAATAAGTTGAATCGGTGTTTGTACATCATTCCTTCTCCATTATAAGACTATTGTGGATAAAACACTACAAACAATTTAATAATAGTCCACACGCTCCTAACAAGCCCTTTTCTTTCTCTCCAACCTTCTTTTCTTTCTAACTGGGACGGATTTCACTTCGAATCCTACTAATAAGTAGAATCGGTGTTTGTACATTATTCCTTCACCAATATAAGTTTCTTATTGTCAACAACACCATAAACCGTACCGAAATAGTCCACACGCTCGTAACTAGCCCTTTTCTTTCTCTCCAACCTTCTTATCTTTTTAAGTGGGACGAATTTCACTTCGAATCCTACTAATAAGTTGAATCGGTGTTTGTACATCATTCCTTCTCCATTATAAGACTATTGTGGACAAAACACTACAAACTATTCCAAAATAGTCCACACGCTCCTAACTAGCTCTTTTCTTTCTCTCCACATTTTTTTCTTTCTAAGTGGGACGGATTTCACTTCGAATCCTACTAACAAGTTGAATCGGTGTTTGTACATCATTCCTTCTCCATTATAAGACTATTGTGGAGAAAACACTACAAACCACTTCAAAATAGTCAACACGCTCCTAACAAGCCCTTTTCTTTCTCTCCAACCTTCTTTTCTTTCTAAGTGCGACGGATTTTACTTCGAATCGTACTAATAAGTTGAATCGGTGTTTGTACATCATTCCTTCTCCATTATAACACAATTGTGGACAAAATAGTACAAACCATTTCAAAATAGTCCACACGCTCCTAACTAGCCCTTTTCTTTCTCTCCAACCTTCTTTTCTTTCTAAGTGGGATGGATTTCACTTCGAATCCTACTAATAAGTTGAATCGGTGTTTGTACATCATTCCTTCACCAATATAAGTTTCTTATTGTCAACAACACCATAAAGCATTCCAAAATAGTCCACACGCTCCTAACTAGCCCTTTTCTTTCTCTCCAACCTTCTTTTCTTTCTAAGTGGGACGGATTTCACTTCGAATCCTACTAATAAGTTGAATCGGTGTTTGTACATCATTCCTTCACCAATATAAGTTTCTTATTGTCAACAACACCATAAAGCGTACCGAAATAGTCCACACGCTCCTAACTAGCCCTTTTCTTTCTCTCCAACCTTCTTATCTTTCTGAGTGGGACGGATTTCACTTCGAATCCTACTAATAAGTTGAATCGGTGTTTGTACATCATTCCTTCTCCATTATAAGACTATTGTGGACAAAACACTACAAACTATTCCAAAATAGTCCACACGCTCCTAACTAGCTCTTTTCTTTCTCTCCACCTTTTTTTTCTTTCTAAGTGGGACGGATTTCATTCGAATCGTCCTATAAGTTGAATCGGTGTTTGTACATCATTCATTCACCAATATAAGTTTCTTATTGTCAACAACACCATAAAGCGTACCGAAATAGTCCACGCGCTCCTAATTAGCCCTTTTCTTTCTCTCTAACCTTCTTATCTTTCTAAGTGGGACGGATTTCACTTCGAATCCTACTATTAAGTTGAATCGGTGTTTGTACATCATTCCTTCTCTATTATAAGCGTATTGTGGATAAAACAGTACAAACCATTTCAAAATAGTCCACACGCTCCTAACTAGCCCTTTTCTTTTTCACCAACCTTCTTTTCTTTCTAAGTGGGACGGATTTCACTTCGAATCCTACTAATAAGTTGAATCGGTAATTGTACATCATTCCTTCACCAATATAAGTTTCTTATTGTCAACAACACCATAAAGCATTCCAAAATAGTCCACACGCTCCTAACTAGCCATTTTCTTTCTCTCCAACCTTCTTATCTTTCTAAGTGGGACGGATTTCACTTCGAATCCTACTAATAAGTTGAATCGGTGTTTGTACATCATTCATTCTCCATTATACCACAATTGTGGACAAAACAGTACAAACCATTTCAAATTAGTCCACACGCTCCTAACTAGCCCTTTTCTTTCTCTCCAACCTTCTTTTCTTTCTAAGTGGGACGGATTTCACTTCGAAGCCTACTAATAAGTTGAATCGGTGTTTGTATATCATTCCTTCACCAATATAAGTTTCTTATTGTCAACAACACCATAAAGCGTACCGAAATAGTCCACACGCTCTTAACTAGCCCTTTTCTTTCTCTCCAACCTTCTTATCTTTCTAAGTGGGACGGATTTCACTTCGAATCCTACTAATAAGTTGAATCGGTGTTTGTACATCATTCCTTCTCCATTATAACACAATTGTGGACAAAACAGTACAAACCATTTCAAAATAGTCCACACGCTCTTAACTAGCCCTTTTCTTTCTCTCCAACCTTCTTATCTTTCTAAGTGGGACGGATTTCACTTCGAATCCTACTAATAAGTTGAATCGGTGTTTGTACATCATTCCTTCTCCATTATAACACAATTGTGGACAAAACAGTACAAACCATTTCAAAATAGTCCACACGCTCCTAACTAGCCCTTTTCTTTCTCTCCAACCTTCTTATCTTTCTAAGTGGGACGGATTTCACTTCGAATCTTACTAATATGTTGAATCGGTGTTTGTACATCATTCCTTCTCCATTATAAGACTATTGTGGATAAAACACTACAAACCATTCCAAAATAGTCCACACGCTCCTAACTAGACCTTTTCTTTTTCTCCAACCTTCTTTTCTTTCTAAGTGGGACGGATTTCACTTCGAAGCCTACTAATAAGTTGAATCGGTGTTTGTATATCATTCCTTCACCAATATAAGTTTCTTATTGTCAACAACACCATAAAGCGTACCGAAATAGTCCACACGCTCTTAACTAGCCCTTTTCTTTCTCTCCAACCTTCTTATCTTTCTAAGTGGGACGGATTTCACTTCGAATCCTACTAATAAGTTGAATCGGTGTTTGTACATCATTCCTTCTCCATTATAACACAATTGTGGACAAAACAGTACAAACCATTTCAAAATAGTCCACACGCTCCAAACTAGCCCTTTTCTTTCTCTCCAACCTTCTTATCTTTCTAAGTGGGACGGATTTCACTTCGAATCTTACTAATATGTTGAATCGGTGTTTGTACATCATTCCTTCTCCATTATAAGACTATTGTGGATAAAACACTACAAACCATTCCAAAATAGTCCACACGCTCCTAACTAGACCTTTTCTTTTTCTCCAACCTTCTTTTCTTTCTAAGTGGGACGGATTTCACTTCGAATCCTACTAATAAGTTGAATCGGTGTTTGTACATCATTCCTTCTCCATTATAACACAATTGTGGACAAAATAGTACAAACCATTTCAAAATAGTCCACACGCTCCTAACTAGCCCTTTTCTTTCTCTCCAACCTTCTTTTCTTTCTAAGTGGGATGGATTTCACTTCGAATCCTACTAATAAGTTGAATCGGTGTTTGTACATCATTCCTTCACCAATATAAGTTTCTTATTGTCAACAACATCATAAACCATTCCAAAATAGTCCACACGCTCCTAACTAGCCCTTTTCTTTCTCTCCAACCTTCTTTTCTTTCTAAGTGGGACGGATTTCACTTCGAATCCTACTAATAAGTTGAATCGGTGTTTGTACATCATTCCTTCACCAATATAAGTTTCTTATTGTCAACAACACCATAAAGCGTACCGAAATAGTCCACACGCTCCTAACTAGCCCTTTTCTTTCTCTCCAACCTTCTTATCTTTCTGAGTGGGACGGATTTCACTTCGAATCCTACTAATAAGTTGAATCGGTGTTTGTACATCATTCCTTCTCCATTATAAGACTATTGTGGACAAAACACTACAAACTATTCCAAAATAGTCCACACGCTCCTAACTAGCTCTTTTCTTTCTCTCCACCTTTTTTTTCTTTCTAAGTGGGACGGATTTCATTCGAATCGTCCTATAAGTTGAATCGGTGTTTGTACATCATTCATTCACCAATATAAGTTTCTTATTGTCAACAACACCATAAAGCGTACCGAAATAGTCCACGCGCTCCTAATTAGCCCTTTTCTTTCTCTCTAACCTTCTTATCTTTCTAAGTGGGACGGATTTCACTTCGAATCCTACTATTAAGTTGAATCGGTGTTTGTACATCATTCCTTCTCTATTATAAGCGTATTGTGGATAAAACAGTACAAACCATTTCAAAATAGTCCACACGCTCCAAACTAGCCCTTTTCTTTCTCTCCAACCTTCTTATCTTTCTAAGTGGGACGGATTTCACTTCGAATCTTACTAATATGTTGAATCGGTGTTTGTACATCATTCCTTCTCCATTATAAGACTATTGTGGATAAAACACTACAAACCATTCCAAAATAGTCCACACGCTCCTAACTAGACCTTTTCTTTTTCTCTAACCTTCTTTTCTTTCTAAGTGGGACGGATTTCACTTCGAATCCTACTAATAAGTTGAATCGGTGTTTGTACATCATTCCTTCACCAATATAAGTTTCTTATTGTCAACAACACCATAAAGCGTACCGAAATAGTCCACACGCTCCTAACTATCCCTTTTCTTTCTCTCCAACCTTCTTATCTTTCTAAGTGGGACGGATTTCACTTCGTATCCTACTAATAAGTTGAATCGGTGTTTGTACATCATTCCTTCTCCATTATAAGACTATTGTGGACAAAACACTACAAACTATTCCAAAATAGTCCACACGCTCCTAACTAGCTCTTTTCTTTCTCTCCACCTTTTTTTTCTTTCTAAGTGGGACGGATTTCATTCGAATCGTCCTATAAGTTGAATCGGTGTTTGTACATCATTCATTCACCAATATAAGTTTCTTATTGTCAACAACACCATAAAGCGTACCGAAATAGTCCACGCGCTCCTAATTAGCCCTTTTCTTTCTCTCTAACCTTCTTATCTTTCAAAGTGGGACGGATTTCACTTCGAATCCTACTATTAAGTTGAATCGGTGTTTGTACATCATTCCTTCTCTATTATAAGCGTATTGTGGATAAAACAGTACAAACCATTTCAAAATAGTCCACACGCTCCTAACTAGCCCTTTTCTTTTTCTCCAACCTTCTTTTCTTTCTAAGTGGGACGGATTTCACTTCGAATCCTACTAATAAGTTGAATCGGTAATTGTACATCATTTCTTCACCAATATAAGTTTCTTATTGTCAACAACACCATAAAGCGTACCGAAATAGTCCACACGCTCCTAACTGGCCCTTTTCTTTCTCTCCAACCTTCTTTTCTTTCTAAGTGGGACGGATTTCACTTCGAATCCTACTAATGAGTTGAATCGGTGTTTGTACATCATTCCTTCTCCATTATAAGACTATTGTGGAGAAAACACTACAAACCACTTCAAAATAGTCCACACGCTCCTAACTAGTCCTTTTCATTCTCTCCAACCATCTTTTCTTTCTAAGTGGGACGGATTTCACTTCGAATCCTACTAATAAGTTGAATCGGTTTTTGTACTTCATTCCTTCTCCATTATAACACAATTGTGGACAAAACAGTACAAACCATTTCGAAATAGTCCACACGCTCCTAACTAGCCCTTTTCTTTCTCTCCAACCTTCTTTTCTTTCTAAGTGGGACGGATTTCACTTCGAATCCTACTAATAAGTTGAATCGGTGTTTGTACATCATTCCTTCACCAATATAAGTTTCTTATTGTCAACAACACCATAAAGCGTACCGAAATAGTCCACACGCTCCTAACTAGCCATTTTCTTTCTCTCCAACCTTCTTATCTTTCTAAGTGGGACGGATTTCACTTCGAATCTTACTAATAAGTTGAATCGGTGTTTGTACATCATTCCTTCTCCATTATAAGACTATTGTGGATAAAACACTACAAACAATTTAATAATAGTCCACACGCTCCTAACAAGCCCTTTTCTTTCTCTCCAACCTTCTTTTCTTTCTAACTGGGACGGATTTCACTTCGAATCCTACTAATAAGTAGAATCGGTGTTTGTACATTATTCCTTCACCAATATAAGTTTCTTATTGTCAACAACACCATAAACCGTACCGAAATAGTCCACACGCTCGTAACTAGCCCTTTTCTTTCTCTCCAACCTTCTTATCTTTTTAAGTGGGACGAATTTCACTTCGAATCCTACTAATAAGTTGAATCGGTGTTTGTACATCATTCCTTCTCCATTATAAGACTATTGTGGACAAAACACTACAAACTATTCCAAAATAGTCCACACGCTCCTAACTAGCTCTTTTCTTTCTCTCCACATTTTTTTCTTTCTAAGTGGGACGGATTTCACTTCGAATCCTACTAACAAGTTGAATCGGTGTTTGTACATCATTCCTTCTCCATTATAAGACTATTGTGGAGAAAACACTACAAACCACTTCAAAATAGTCAACACGCTCCTAACAAGCCCTTTTCTTTCTCTCCAACCTTCTTTTCTTTCTAAGTGCGACGGATTTTACTTCGAATCGTACTAATAAGTTGAATCGGTGTTTGTACATCATTCCTTCTCCATTATAACACAATTGTGGACAAAATAGTACAAACCATTTCAAAATAGTCCACACGCTCCTAACTAGCCCTTTTCTTTCTCTCCAACCTTCTTTTCTTTCTAAGTGGGATGGATTTCACTTCGAATCCTACTAATAAGTTGAATCGGTGTTTGTACATCATTCCTTCACCAATATAAGTTTCTTATTGTCAACAACATCATAAACCATTCCAAAATAGTCCACACGCTCCTAACTAGCCCTTTTCTTTCTCTCCAACCTTCTTTTCTTTCTAAGTGGGACGGATTTCACTTCGAATCCTACTAATAAGTTGAATCGGTGTTTGTACATCATTCCTTCACCAATATAAGTTTCTTATTGTCAACAACACCATAAAGCGTACCGAAATAGTCCACACGCTCCTAACTAGCCCTTTTCTTTCTCTCCAACCTTCTTATCTTTCTGAGTGGGACGGATTTCACTTCGAATCCTACTAATAAGTTGAATCGGTGTTTGTACATCATTCCTTCTCCATTATAAGACTATTGTGGACAAAACACTACAAACTATTCCAAAATAGTCCACACGCTCCTAACTAGCTCTTTTCTTTCTCTCCACCTTTTTTTTCTTTCTAAGTGGGACGGATTTCATTCGAATCGTCCTATAAGTTGAATCGGTGTTTGTACATCATTCATTCACCAATATAAGTTTCTTATTGTCAACAACACCATAAAGCGTACCGAAATAGTCCACGCGCTCCTAATTAGCCCTTTTCTTTCTCTCTAACCTTCTTATCTTTCTAAGTGGGACGGATTTCACTTCGAATCCTACTATTAAGTTGAATCGGTGTTTGTACATCATTCCTTCTCTATTATAAGCGTATTGTGGATAAAACAGTACAAACCATTTCAAAATAGTCCACACGCTCCAAACTAGCCCTTTTCTTTCTCTCCAACCTTCTTATCTTTCTAAGTGGGACGGATTTCACTTCGAATCTTACTAATATGTTGAATCGGTGTTTGTACATCATTCCTTCTCCATTATAAGACTATTGTGGATAAAACACTACAAACCATTCCAAAATAGTCCACACGCTCCTAACTAGACCTTTTCTTTTTCTCTAACCTTCTTTTCTTTCTAAGTGGGACGGATTTCACTTCGAATCCTACTAATAAGTTGAATCGGTGTTTGTACATCATTCCTTCACCAATATAAGTTTCTTATTGTCAACAACACCATAAAGCGTACCGAAATAGTCCACACGCTCCTAACTATCCCTTTTCTTTCTCTCCAACCTTCTTATCTTTCTAAGTGGGACGGATTTCACTTCGTATCCTACTAATAAGTTGAATCGGTGTTTGTACATCATTCCTTCTCCATTATAAGACTATTGTGGACAAAACACTACAAACTATTCCAAAATAGTCCACACGCTCCTAACTAGCTCTTTTCTTTCTCTCCACCTTTTTTTTCTTTCTAAGTGGGACGGATTTCATTCGAATCGTCCTATAAGTTGAATCGGTGTTTGTACATCATTCATTCACCAATATAAGTTTCTTATTGTCAACAACACCATAAAGCGTACCGAAATAGTCCACGCGCTCCTAATTAGCCCTTTTCTTTCTCTCTAACCTTCTTATCTTTCAAAGTGGGACGGATTTCACTTCGAATCCTACTATTAAGTTGAATCGGTGTTTGTACATCATTCCTTCTCTATTATAAGCGTATTGTGGATAAAACAGTACAAACCATTTCAAAATAGTCCACACGCTCCTAACTAGCCCTTTTCTTTTTCTCCAACCTTCTTTTCTTTCTAAGTGGGACGGATTTCACTTCGAATCCTACTAATAAGTTGAATCGGTAATTGTACATCATTTCTTCACCAATATAAGTTTCTTATTGTCAACAACACCATAAAGCGTACCGAAATAGTCCACACGCTCCTAACTGGCCCTTTTCTTTCTCTCCAACCTTCTTTTCTTTCTAAGTGGGACGGATTTCACTTCGAATCCTACTAATGAGTTGAATCGGTGTTTGTACATCATTCCTTCTCCATTATAAGACTATTGTGGAGAAAACACTACAAACCACTTCAAAATAGTCCACACGCTCCTAACTAGTCCTTTTCATTCTCTCCAACCATCTTTTCTTTCTAAGTGGGACGGATTTCACTTCGAATCCTACTAATAAGTTGAATCGGTTTTTGTACTTCATTCCTTCTCCATTATAACACAATTGTGGACAAAACAGTACAAACCATTTCGAAATAGTCCACACGCTCCTAACTAGCCCTTTTCTTTCTCTCCAACCTTCTTATCTTTCTAAGTGGGACGGATTTCACTTCGAATCTTACTAATATGTTGAATCGGTGTTTGTACATCATTCCTTCTCCATTATAAGACTATTGTGGATAAAACACTACAAACCATTCCAAAATAGTCCACACGCTCCTAACTAGACCTTTTCTTTTTCTCCAACCTTCTTTTCTTTCTAAGTGGGACGGATTTCACTTCGAAGCCTACTAATAAGTTGAATCGGTGTTTGTATATCATTCCTTCACCAATATAAGTTTCTTATTGTCAACAACACCATAAAGCGTACCGAAATAGTCCACACGCTCTTAACTAGCCCTTTTCTTTCTCTCCAACCTTCTTATCTTTCTAAGTGGGACGGATTTCACTTCGAATCCTACTAATAAGTTGAATCGGTTTTTGTACTTCATTCCTTCTCCATTATAACACAATTGTGGACAAAACAGTACAAACCATTTCGAAATAGTCCACACGCTCCTAACTAGCCCTTTTCTTTCTCTCCAACCTTCTTTTCTTTCTAAGTGGGACGGATTTCACTTCGAATCCTACTAATAAGTTGAATCGGTGTTTGTACATCATTCCTTCACCAATATAAGTTTCTTATTGTCAACAACACCATAAAGCGTACCGAAATAGTCCACACGCTCCTAACTAGCCATTTTCTTTCTCTCCAACCTTCTTATCTTTCTAAGTGGGACGGATTTCACTTCGAATCTTACTAATAAGTTGAATCGGTGTTTGTACATCATTCCTTCTCCATTATAAGACTATTGTGGATAAAACACTACAAACAATTTAATAATAGTCCACACGCTCCTAACAAGCCCTTTTCTTTCTCTCCAACCTTCTTTTCTTTCTAACTGGGACGGATTTCACTTCGAATCCTACTAATAAGTAGAATCGGTGTTTGTACATTATTCCTTCACCAATATAAGTTTCTTATTGTCAACAACACCATAAACCGTACCGAAATAGTCCACACGCTCGTAACTAGCCCTTTTCTTTCTCTCCAACCTTCTTATCTTTTTAAGTGGGACGAATTTCACTTCGAATCCTACTAATAAGTTGAATCGGTGTTTGTACATCATTCCTTCTCCATTATAAGACTATTGTGGACAAAACACTACAAACTATTCCAAAATAGTCCACACGCTCCTAACTAGCTCTTTTCTTTCTCTCCACATTTTTTTCTTTCTAAGTGGGACGGATTTCACTTCGAATCCTACTAACAAGTTGAATCGGTGTTTGTACATCATTCCTTCTCCATTATAAGACTATTGTGGAGAAAACACTACAAACCACTTCAAAATAGTCAACACGCTCCTAACAAGCCCTTTTCTTTCTCTCCAACCTTCTTTTCTTTCTAAGTGCGACGGATTTTACTTCGAATCGTACTAATAAGTTGAATCGGTGTTTGTACATCATTCCTTCTCCATTATAACACAATTGTGGACAAAATAGTACAAACCATTTCAAAATAGTCCACACGCTCCTAACTAGCCCTTTTCTTTCTCTCCAACCTTCTTTTCTTTCTAAGTGGGATGGATTTCACTTCGAATCCTACTAATAAGTTGAATCGGTGTTTGTACATCATTCCTTCACCAATATAAGTTTCTTATTGTCAACAACATCATAAACCATTCCAAAATAGTCCACACGCTCCTAACTAGCCCTTTTCTTTCTCTCCAACCTTCTTTTCTTTCTAAGTGGGACGGATTTCACTTCGAATCCTACTAATAAGTTGAATCGGTGTTTGTACATCATTCCTTCACCAATATAAGTTTCTTATTGTCAACAACACCATAAAGCGTACCGAAATAGTCCACACGCTCCTAACTAGCCCTTTTCTTTCTCTCCAACCTTCTTATCTTTCTGAGTGGGACGGATTTCACTTCGAATCCTACTAATAAGTTGAATCGGTGTTTGTACATCATTCCTTCTCCATTATAAGACTATTGTGGACAAAACACTACAAACTATTCCAAAATAGTCCACACGCTCCTAACTAGCTCTTTTCTTTCTCTCCACCTTTTTTTTCTTTCTAAGTGGGACGGATTTCATTCGAATCGTCCTATAAGTTGAATCGGTGTTTGTACATCATTCATTCACCAATATAAGTTTCTTATTGTCAACAACACCATAAAGCGTACCGAAATAGTCCACGCGCTCCTAATTAGCCCTTTTCTTTCTCTCTAACCTTCTTATCTTTCTAAGTGGGACGGATTTCACTTCGAATCCTACTATTAAGTTGAATCGGTGTTTGTACATCATTCCTTCTCTATTATAAGCGTATTGTGGATAAAACAGTACAAACCATTTCAAAATAGTCCACACGCTCCTAACTAGCCCTTTTCTTTTTCACCAACCTTCTTTTCTTTCTAAGTGGGACGGATTTCACTTCGAATCCTACTAATAAGTTGAATCGGTAATTGTACATCATTCCTTCACCAATATAAGTTTCTTATTGTCAACAACACCATAAAGCATTCCAAAATAGTCCACACGCTCCTAACTAGCCATTTTCTTTCTCTCCAACCTTCTTATCTTTCTAAGTGGGACGGATTTCACTTCGAATCCTACTAATAAGTTGAATCGGTGTTTGTACATCATTCATTCTCCATTATACCACAATTGTGGACAAAACAGTACAAACCATTTCAAATTAGTCCACACGCTCCTAACTAGCCCTTTTCTTTCTCTCCAACCTTCTTTTCTTTCTAAGTGGGACGGATTTCACTTCGAAGCCTACTAATAAGTTGAATCGGTGTTTGTATATCATTCCTTCACCAATATAAGTTTCTTATTGTCAACAACACCATAAAGCGTACCGAAATAGTCCACACGCTCTTAACTAGCCCTTTTCTTTCTCTCCAACCTTCTTATCTTTCTAAGTGGGACGGATTTCACTTCGAATCCTACTAATAAGTTGAATCGGTGTTTGTACATCATTCCTTCTCCATTATAACACAATTGTGGACAAAACAGTACAAACCATTTCAAAATAGTCCACACGCTCTTAACTAGCCCTTTTCTTTCTCTCCAACCTTCTTATCTTTCTAAGTGGGACGGATTTCACTTCGAATCCTACTAATAAGTTGAATCGGTGTTTGTACATCATTCCTTCTCCATTATAACACAATTGTGGACAAAACAGTACAAACCATTTCAAAATAGTCCACACGCTCCTAACTAGCCCTTTTCTTTCTCTCCAACCTTCTTATCTTTCTAAGTGGGACGGATTTCACTTCGAATCTTACTAATATGTTGAATCGGTGTTTGTACATCATTCCTTCTCCATTATAAGACTATTGTGGATAAAACACTACAAACCATTCCAAAATAGTCCACACGCTCCTAACTAGACCTTTTCTTTTTCTCCAACCTTCTTTTCTTTCTAAGTGGGACGGATTTCACTTCGAAGCCTACTAATAAGTTGAATCGGTGTTTGTATATCATTCCTTCACCAATATAAGTTTCTTATTGTCAACAACACCATAAAGCGTACCGAAATAGTCCACACGCTCTTAACTAGCCCTTTTCTTTCTCTCCAACCTTCTTATCTTTCTAAGTGGGACGGATTTCACTTCGAATCCTACTAATAAGTTGAATCGGTGTTTGTACATCATTCCTTCTCCATTATAACACAATTGTGGACAAAACAGTACAAACCATTTCAAAATAGTCCACACGCTCCAAACTAGCCCTTTTCTTTCTCTCCAACCTTCTTATCTTTCTAAGTGGGACGGATTTCACTTCGAATCTTACTAATATGTTGAATCGGTGTTTGTACATCATTCCTTCTCCATTATAAGACTATTGTGGATAAAACACTACAAACCATTCCAAAATAGTCCACACGCTCCTAACTAGACCTTTTCTTTTTCTCCAACCTTCTTTTCTTTCTAAGTGGGACGGATTTCACTTCGAATCCTACTAATAAGTTGAATCGGTGTTTGTACATCATTCCTTCACCAATATAAGTTTCTTATTGTCAACAACACCATAAAGCGTACCGAAATAGTCCACACGCTCCTAACTATCCCTTTTCTTTCTCTCCAACCTTCTTATCTTTCTAAGTGGGACGGATTTCACTTCGTATCCTACTAATAAGTTGAATCGGTGTTTGTACATCATTCCTTCTCCATTATAAGACTATTGTGGACAAAACACTACAAACTATTCCAAAATAGTCCACACGCTCCTAACTAGCTCTTTTCTTTCTCTCCACCTTTTTTTTCTTTCTAAGTGGGACGGATTTCATTCGAATCGTCCTATAAGTTGAATCGGTGTTTGTACATCATTCATTCACCAATATAAGTTTCTTATTGTCAACAACACCATAAAGCGTACCGAAATAGTCCACGCGCTCCTAATTAGCCCTTTTCTTTCTCTCTAACCTTCTTATCTTTCAAAGTGGGACGGATTTCACTTCGAATCCTACTATTAAGTTGAATCGGTGTTTGTACATCATTCCTTCTCTATTATAAGCGTATTGTGGATAAAACAGTACAAACCATTTCAAAATAGTCCACACGCTCCTAACTAGCCCTTTTCTTTTTCTCCAACCTTCTTTTCTTTCTAAGTGGGACGGATTTCACTTCGAATCCTACTAATAAGTTGAATCGGTAATTGTACATCATTTCTTCACCAATATAAGTTTCTTATTGTCAACAACACCATAAAGCGTACCGAAATAGTCCACACGCTCCTAACTGGCCCTTTTCTTTCTCTCCAACCTTCTTTTCTTTCTAAGTGGGACGGATTTCACTTCGAATCCTACTAATGAGTTGAATCGGTGTTTGTACATCATTCCTTCTCCATTATAAGACTATTGTGGAGAAAACACTACAAACCACTTCAAAATAGTCCACACGCTCCTAACTAGTCCTTTTCATTCTCTCCAACCATCTTTTCTTTCTAAGTGGGACGGATTTCACTTCGAATCCTACTAATAAGTTGAATCGGTTTTTGTACTTCATTCCTTCTCCATTATAACACAATTGTGGACAAAACAGTACAAACCATTTCGAAATAGTCCACACGCTCCTAACTAGCCCTTTTCTTTCTCTCCAACCTTCTTTTCTTTCTAAGTGGGACGGATTTCACTTCGAATCCTACTAATAAGTTGAATCGGTGTTTGTACATCATTCCTTCACCAATATAAGTTTCTTATTGTCAACAACACCATAAAGCGTACCGAAATAGTCCACACGCTCCTAACTAGCCATTTTCTTTCTCTCCAACCTTCTTATCTTTCTAAGTGGGACGGATTTCACTTCGAATCTTACTAATAAGTTGAATCGGTGTTTGTACATCATTCCTTCTCCATTATAAGACTATTGTGGATAAAACACTACAAACAATTTAATAATAGTCCACACGCTCCTAACAAGCCCTTTTCTTTCTCTCCAACCTTCTTTTCTTTCTAACTGGGACGGATTTCACTTCGAATCCTACTAATAAGTAGAATCGGTGTTTGTACATTATTCCTTCACCAATATAAGTTTCTTATTGTCAACAACACCATAAACCGTACCGAAATAGTCCACACGCTCGTAACTAGCCCTTTTCTTTCTCTCCAACCTTCTTATCTTTTTAAGTGGGACGAATTTCACTTCGAATCCTACTAATAAGTTG
Organism: Cornus suecica; assembly: GCA_963922005.1. NCBI lineage: Eukaryota > Viridiplantae > Streptophyta > Magnoliopsida > Cornales > Cornaceae > Cornus > Cornus suecica. The sequence continues at coordinate 47,427,335 of OY998239.1, forward strand.
AATCGGTGTTTGTACATCATTCCTTCTCCATTATAAGACTATTGTGGACAAAACACTACAAACTATTCCAAAATAGTCCACACGCTCCTAACTAGCTCTTTTCTTTCTCTCCACATTTTTTTCTTTCTAAGTGGGACGGATTTCACTTCGAATCCTACTAACAAGTTGAATCGGTGTTTGTACATCATTCCTTCTCCATTATAAGACTATTGTGGAGAAAACACTACAAACCACTTCAAAATAGTCAACACGCTCCTAACAAGCCCTTTTCTTTCTCTCCAACCTTCTTTTCTTTCTAAGTGCGACGGATTTTACTTCGAATCGTACTAATAAGTTGAATCGGTGTTTGTACATCATTCCTTCTCCATTATAACACAATTGTGGACAAAATAGTACAAACCATTTCAAAATAGTCCACACGCTCCTAACTAGCCCTTTTCTTTCTCTCCAACCTTCTTTTCTTTCTAAGTGGGATGGATTTCACTTCGAATCCTACTAATAAGTTGAATCGGTGTTTGTACATCATTCCTTCACCAATATAAGTTTCTTATTGTCAACAACATCATAAACCATTCCAAAATAGTCCACACGCTCCTAACTAGCCCTTTTCTTTCTCTCCAACCTTCTTTTCTTTCTAAGTGGGACGGATTTCACTTCGAATCCTACTAATAAGTTGAATCGGTGTTTGTACATCATTCCTTCACCAATATAAGTTTCTTATTGTCAACAACACCATAAAGCGTACCGAAATAGTCCACACGCTCCTAACTAGCCCTTTTCTTTCTCTCCAACCTTCTTATCTTTCTGAGTGGGACGGATTTCACTTCGAATCCTACTAATAAGTTGAATCGGTGTTTGTACATCATTCCTTCTCCATTATAAGACTATTGTGGACAAAACACTACAAACTATTCCAAAATAGTCCACACGCTCCTAACTAGCTCTTTTCTTTCTCTCCACCTTTTTTTTCTTTCTAAGTGGGACGGATTTCATTCGAATCGTCCTATAAGTTGAATCGGTGTTTGTACATCATTCATTCACCAATATAAGTTTCTTATTGTCAACAACACCATAAAGCGTACCGAAATAGTCCACGCGCTCCTAATTAGCCCTTTTCTTTCTCTCTAACCTTCTTATCTTTCTAAGTGGGACGGATTTCACTTCGAATCCTACTATTAAGTTGAATCGGTGTTTGTACATCATTCCTTCTCTATTATAAGCGTATTGTGGATAAAACAGTACAAACCATTTCAAAATAGTCCACACGCTCCAAACTAGCCCTTTTCTTTCTCTCCAACCTTCTTATCTTTCTAAGTGGGACGGATTTCACTTCGAATCTTACTAATATGTTGAATCGGTGTTTGTACATCATTCCTTCTCCATTATAAGACTATTGTGGATAAAACACTACAAACCATTCCAAAATAGTCCACACGCTCCTAACTAGACCTTTTCTTTTTCTCTAACCTTCTTTTCTTTCTAAGTGGGACGGATTTCACTTCGAATCCTACTAATAAGTTGAATCGGTGTTTGTACATCATTCCTTCACCAATATAAGTTTCTTATTGTCAACAACACCATAAAGCGTACCGAAATAGTCCACACGCTCCTAACTATCCCTTTTCTTTCTCTCCAACCTTCTTATCTTTCTAAGTGGGACGGATTTCACTTCGTATCCTACTAATAAGTTGAATCGGTGTTTGTACATCATTCCTTCTCCATTATAAGACTATTGTGGACAAAACACTACAAACTATTCCAAAATAGTCCACACGCTCCTAACTAGCTCTTTTCTTTCTCTCCACCTTTTTTTTCTTTCTAAGTGGGACGGATTTCATTCGAATCGTCCTATAAGTTGAATCGGTGTTTGTACATCATTCATTCACCAATATAAGTTTCTTATTGTCAACAACACCATAAAGCGTACCGAAATAGTCCACGCGCTCCTAATTAGCCCTTTTCTTTCTCTCTAACCTTCTTATCTTTCAAAGTGGGACGGATTTCACTTCGAATCCTACTATTAAGTTGAATCGGTGTTTGTACATCATTCCTTCTCTATTATAAGCGTATTGTGGATAAAACAGTACAAACCATTTCAAAATAGTCCACACGCTCCTAACTAGCCCTTTTCTTTTTCTCCAACCTTCTTTTCTTTCTAAGTGGGACGGATTTCACTTCGAATCCTACTAATAAGTTGAATCGGTAATTGTACATCATTTCTTCACCAATATAAGTTTCTTATTGTCAACAACACCATAAAGCGTACCGAAATAGTCCACACGCTCCTAACTGGCCCTTTTCTTTCTCTCCAACCTTCTTTTCTTTCTAAGTGGGACGGATTTCACTTCGAATCCTACTAATGAGTTGAATCGGTGTTTGTACATCATTCCTTCTCCATTATAAGACTATTGTGGAGAAAACACTACAAACCACTTCAAAATAGTCCACACGCTCCTAACTAGTCCTTTTCATTCTCTCCAACCATCTTTTCTTTCTAAGTGGGACGGATTTCACTTCGAATCCTACTAATAAGTTGAATCGGTTTTTGTACTTCATTCCTTCTCCATTATAACACAATTGTGGACAAAACAGTACAAACCATTTCGAAATAGTCCACACGCTCCTAACTAGCCCTTTTCTTTCTCTCCAACCTTCTTTTCTTTCTAAGTGGGACGGATTTCACTTCGAATCCTACTAATAAGTTGAATCGGTGTTTGTACATCATTCCTTCACCAATATAAGTTTCTTATTGTCAACAACACCATAAAGCGTACCGAAATAGTCCACACGCTCCTAACTAGCCATTTTCTTTCTCTCCAACCTTCTTATCTTTCTAAGTGGGACGGATTTCACTTCGAATCTTACTAATAAGTTGAATCGGTGTTTGTACATCATTCCTTCTCCATTATAAGACTATTGTGGATAAAACACTACAAACAATTTAATAATAGTCCACACGCTCCTAACAAGCCCTTTTCTTTCTCTCCAACCTTCTTTTCTTTCTAACTGGGACGGATTTCACTTCGAATCCTACTAATAAGTAGAATCGGTGTTTGTACATTATTCCTTCACCAATATAAGTTTCTTATTGTCAACAACACCATAAACCGTACCGAAATAGTCCACACGCTCGTAACTAGCCCTTTTCTTTCTCTCCAACCTTCTTATCTTTTTAAGTGGGACGAATTTCACTTCGAATCCTACTAATAAGTTGAATCGGTGTTTGTACATCATTCCTTCTCCATTATAAGACTATTGTGGACAAAACACTACAAACTATTCCAAAATAGTCCACACGCTCCTAACTAGCTCTTTTCTTTCTCTCCACATTTTTTTCTTTCTAAGTGGGACGGATTTCACTTCGAATCCTACTAACAAGTTGAATCGGTGTTTGTACATCATTCCTTCTCCATTATAAGACTATTGTGGAGAAAACACTACAAACCACTTCAAAATAGTCAACACGCTCCTAACAAGCCCTTTTCTTTCTCTCCAACCTTCTTTTCTTTCTAAGTGCGACGGATTTTACTTCGAATCGTACTAATAAGTTGAATCGGTGTTTGTACATCATTCCTTCTCCATTATAACACAATTGTGGACAAAATAGTACAAACCATTTCAAAATAGTCCACACGCTCCTAACTAGCCCTTTTCTTTCTCTCCAACCTTCTTTTCTTTCTAAGTGGGATGGATTTCACTTCGAATCCTACTAATAAGTTGAATCGGTGTTTGTACATCATTCCTTCACCAATATAAGTTTCTTATTGTCAACAACATCATAAACCATTCCAAAATAGTCCACACGCTCCTAACTAGCCCTTTTCTTTCTCTCCAACCTTCTTTTCTTTCTAAGTGGGACGGATTTCACTTCGAATCCTACTAATAAGTTGAATCGGTGTTTGTACATCATTCCTTCACCAATATAAGTTTCTTATTGTCAACAACACCATAAAGCGTACCGAAATAGTCCACACGCTCCTAACTAGCCCTTTTCTTTCTCTCCAACCTTCTTATCTTTCTGAGTGGGACGGATTTCACTTCGAATCCTACTAATAAGTTGAATCGGTGTTTGTACATCATTCCTTCTCCATTATAAGACTATTGTGGACAAAACACTACAAACTATTCCAAAATAGTCCACACGCTCCTAACTAGCTCTTTTCTTTCTCTCCACCTTTTTTTTCTTTCTAAGTGGGACGGATTTCATTCGAATCGTCCTATAAGTTGAATCGGTGTTTGTACATCATTCATTCACCAATATAAGTTTCTTATTGTCAACAACACCATAAAGCGTACCGAAATAGTCCACGCGCTCCTAATTAGCCCTTTTCTTTCTCTCTAACCTTCTTATCTTTCTAAGTGGGACGGATTTCACTTCGAATCCTACTATTAAGTTGAATCGGTGTTTGTACATCATTCCTTCTCTATTATAAGCGTATTGTGGATAAAACAGTACAAACCATTTCAAAATAGTCCACACGCTCCTAACTAGCCCTTTTCTTTTTCACCAACCTTCTTTTCTTTCTAAGTGGGACGGATTTCACTTCGAATCCTACTAATAAGTTGAATCGGTAATTGTACATCATTCCTTCACCAATATAAGTTTCTTATTGTCAACAACACCATAAAGCATTCCAAAATAGTCCACACGCTCCTAACTAGCCATTTTCTTTCTCTCCAACCTTCTTATCTTTCTAAGTGGGACGGATTTCACTTCGAATCCTACTAATAAGTTGAATCGGTGTTTGTACATCATTCATTCTCCATTATACCACAATTGTGGACAAAACAGTACAAACCATTTCAAATTAGTCCACACGCTCCTAACTAGCCCTTTTCTTTCTCTCCAACCTTCTTTTCTTTCTAAGTGGGACGGATTTCACTTCGAAGCCTACTAATAAGTTGAATCGGTGTTTGTATATCATTCCTTCACCAATATAAGTTTCTTATTGTCAACAACACCATAAAGCGTACCGAAATAGTCCACACGCTCTTAACTAGCCCTTTTCTTTCTCTCCAACCTTCTTATCTTTCTAAGTGGGACGGATTTCACTTCGAATCCTACTAATAAGTTGAATCGGTGTTTGTACATCATTCCTTCTCCATTATAACACAATTGTGGACAAAACAGTACAAACCATTTCAAAATAGTCCACACGCTCTTAACTAGCCCTTTTCTTTCTCTCCAACCTTCTTATCTTTCTAAGTGGGACGGATTTCACTTCGAATCCTACTAATAAGTTGAATCGGTGTTTGTACATCATTCCTTCTCCATTATAACACAATTGTGGACAAAACAGTACAAACCATTTCAAAATAGTCCACACGCTCCTAACTAGCCCTTTTCTTTCTCTCCAACCTTCTTATCTTTCTAAGTGGGACGGATTTCACTTCGAATCTTACTAATATGTTGAATCGGTGTTTGTACATCATTCCTTCTCCATTATAAGACTATTGTGGATAAAACACTACAAACCATTCCAAAATAGTCCACACGCTCCTAACTAGACCTTTTCTTTTTCTCCAACCTTCTTTTCTTTCTAAGTGGGACGGATTTCACTTCGAAGCCTACTAATAAGTTGAATCGGTGTTTGTATATCATTCCTTCACCAATATAAGTTTCTTATTGTCAACAACACCATAAAGCGTACCGAAATAGTCCACACGCTCTTAACTAGCCCTTTTCTTTCTCTCCAACCTTCTTATCTTTCTAAGTGGGACGGATTTCACTTCGAATCCTACTAATAAGTTGAATCGGTGTTTGTACATCATTCCTTCTCCATTATAACACAATTGTGGACAAAACAGTACAAACCATTTCAAAATAGTCCACACGCTCCAAACTAGCCCTTTTCTTTCTCTCCAACCTTCTTATCTTTCTAAGTGGGACGGATTTCACTTCGAATCTTACTAATATGTTGAATCGGTGTTTGTACATCATTCCTTCTCCATTATAAGACTATTGTGGATAAAACACTACAAACCATTCCAAAATAGTCCACACGCTCCTAACTAGACCTTTTCTTTTTCTCCAACCTTCTTTTCTTTCTAAGTGGGACGGATTTCACTTCGAATCCTACTAATAAGTTGAATCGGTGTTTGTACATCATTCCTTCACCAATATAAGTTTCTTATTGTCAACAACACCATAAAGCGTACCGAAATAGTCCACACGCTCCTAACTATCCCTTTTCTTTCTCTCCAACCTTCTTATCTTTCTAAGTGGGACGGATTTCACTTCGTATCCTACTAATAAGTTGAATCGGTGTTTGTACATCATTCCTTCTCCATTATAAGACTATTGTGGACAAAACACTACAAACTATTCCAAAATAGTCCACACGCTCCTAACTAGCTCTTTTCTTTCTCTCCACCTTTTTTTTCTTTCTAAGTGGGACGGATTTCATTCGAATCGTCCTATAAGTTGAATCGGTGTTTGTACATCATTCATTCACCAATATAAGTTTCTTATTGACAACAACACCATAAAGCGTACCGAAATAGTCCACGCGCTCCTAATTAGCCCTTTTCTTTCTCTCTAACCTTCTTATCTTTCAAAGTGGGACGGATTTCACTTCGAATCCTACTATTAAGTTGAATCGGTGTTTGTACATCATTCCTTCTCTATTATAAGCGTATTGTGGATAAAACAGTACAAACCATTTCAAAATAGTCCACACGCTCCTAACTAGCCCTTTTCTTTTTCTCCAACCTTCTTTTCTTTCTAAGTGGGACGGATTTCACTTCGAATCCTACTAATAAGTTGAATCGGTAATTGTACATCATTTCTTCACCAATATAAGTTTCTTATTGTCAACAACACCATAAAGCGTACCGAAATAGTCCACACGCTCCTAACTGGCCCTTTTCTTTCTCTCCAACCTTCTTTTCTTTCTAAGTGGGACGGATTTCACTTCGAATCCTACTAATGAGTTGAATCGGTGTTTGTACATCATTCCTTCTCCATTATAAGACTATTGTGGAGAAAACACTACAAACCACTTCAAAATAGTCCACACGCTCCTAACTAGTCCTTTTCATTCTCTCCAACCATCTTTTCTTTCTAAGTGGGACGGATTTCACTTCGAATCCTACTAATAAGTTGAATCGGTTTTTGTACTTCATTCCTTCTCCATTATAACACAATTGTGGACAAAACAGTACAAACCATTTCGAAATAGTCCACACGCTCCTAACTAGCCCTTTTCTTTCTCTCCAACCTTCTTTTCTTTCTAAGTGGGACGGATTTCACTTCGAATCCTACTAATAAGTTGAATCGGTGTTTGTACATCATTCCTTCACCAATATAAGTTTCTTATTGTCAACAACACCATAAAGCGTACCGAAATAGTCCACACGCTCCTAACTAGCCATTTTCTTTCTCTCCAACCTTCTTATCTTTCTAAGTGGGACGGATTTCACTTCGAATCTTACTAATAAGTTGAATCGGTGTTTGTACATCATTCCTTCTCCATTATAAGACTATTGTGGATAAAACACTACAAACAATTTAATAATAGTCCACACGCTCCTAACAAGCCCTTTTCTTTCTCTCCAACCTTCTTTTCTTTCTAACTGGGACGGATTTCACTTCGAATCCTACTAATAAGTAGAATCGGTGTTTGTACATTATTCCTTCACCAATATAAGTTTCTTATTGTCAACAACACCATAAACCGTACCGAAATAGTCCACACGCTCGTAACTAGCCCTTTTCTTTCTCTCCAACCTTCTTATCTTTTTAAGTGGGACGAATTTCACTTCGAATCCTACTAATAAGTTGAATCGGTGTTTGTACATCATTCCTTCTCCATTATAAGACTATTGTGGACAAAACACTACAAACTATTCCAAAATAGTCCACACGCTCCTAACTAGCTCTTTTCTTTCTCTCCACATTTTTTTCTTTCTAAGTGGGACGGATTTCACTTCGAATCCTACTAACAAGTTGAATCGGTGTTTGTACATCATTCCTTCTCCATTATAAGACTATTGTGGAGAAAACACTACAAACCACTTCAAAATAGTCAACACGCTCCTAACAAGCCCTTTTCTTTCTCTCCAACCTTCTTTTCTTTCTAAGTGCGACGGATTTTACTTCGAATCGTACTAATAAGTTGAATCGGTGTTTGTACATCATTCCTTCTCCATTATAACACAATTGTGGACAAAATAGTACAAACCATTTCAAAATAGTCCACACGCTCCTAACTAGCCCTTTTCTTTCTCTCCAACCTTCTTTTCTTTCTAAGTGGGATGGATTTCACTTCGAATCCTACTAATAAGTTGAATCGGTGTTTGTACATCATTCCTTCACCAATATAAGTTTCTTATTGTCAACAACATCATAAACCATTCCAAAATAGTCCACACGCTCCTAACTAGCCCTTTTCTTTCTCTCCAACCTTCTTTTCTTTCTAAGTGGGACGGATTTCACTTCGAATCCTACTAATAAGTTGAATCGGTGTTTGTACATCATTCCTTCACCAATATAAGTTTCTTATTGTCAACAACACCATAAAGCGTACCGAAATAGTCCACACGCTCCTAACTAGCCCTTTTCTTTCTCTCCAACCTTCTTATCTTTCTGAGTGGGACGGATTTCACTTCGAATCCTACTAATAAGTTGAATCGGTGTTTGTACATCATTCCTTCTCCATTATAAGACTATTGTGGACAAAACACTACAAACTATTCCAAAATAGTCCACACGCTCCTAACTAGCTCTTTTCTTTCTCTCCACCTTTTTTTTCTTTCTAAGTGGGACGGATTTCATTCGAATCGTCCTATAAGTTGAATCGGTGTTTGTACATCATTCATTCACCAATATAAGTTTCTTATTGTCAACAACACCATAAAGCGTACCGAAATAGTCCACGCGCTCCTAATTAGCCCTTTTCTTTCTCTCTAACCTTCTTATCTTTCTAAGTGGGACGGATTTCACTTCGAATCCTACTATTAAGTTGAATCGGTGTTTGTACATCATTCCTTCTCTATTATAAGCGTATTGTGGATAAAACAGTACAAACCATTTCAAAATAGTCCACACGCTCCTAACTAGCCCTTTTCTTTTTCACCAACCTTCTTTTCTTTCTAAGTGGGACGGATTTCACTTCGAATCCTACTAATAAATTGAATCGGTAATTGTACATCATTCCTTCACCAATATAAGTTTCTTATTGTCAACAACACCATAAAGCATTCCAAAATAGTCCACACGCTCCTAACTAGCCATTTTCTTTCTCTCCAACCTTCTTATCTTTCTAAGTGGGACGGATTTCACTTCGAATCCTACTAATAAGTTGAATCGGTGTTTGTACATCATTCATTCTCCATTATACCACAATTGTGGACAAAACAGTACAAACCATTTCAAATTAGTCCACACGCTCCTAACTAGCCCTTTTCTTTCTCTCCAACCTTCTTTTCTTTCTAAGTGGGACGGATTTCACTTCGAAGCCTACTAATAAGTTGAATCGGTGTTTGTATATCATTCCTTCACCAATATAAGTTTCTTATTGTCAACAACACCATAAAGCGTACCGAAATAGTCCACACGCTCTTAACTAGCCCTTTTCTTTCTCTCCAACCTTCTTATCTTTCTAAGTGGGACGGATTTCACTTCGAATCCTACTAATAAGTTGAATCGGTGTTTGTACATCATTCCTTCTCCATTATAACACAATTGTGGACAAAACAGTACAAACCATTTCAAAATAGTCCACACGCTCTTAACTAGCCCTTTTCTTTCTCTCCAACCTTCTTATCTTTCTAAGTGGGACGGATTTCACTTCGAATCCTACTAATAAGTTGAATCGGTGTTTGTACATCATTCCTTCTCCATTATAACACAATTGTGGACAAAACAGTACAAACCATTTCAAAATAGTCCACACGCTCCTAACTAGCCCTTTTCTTTCTCTCCAACCTTCTTATCTTTCTAAGTGGGACGGATTTCACTTCGAATCTTACTAATATGTTGAATCGGTGTTTGTACATCATTCCTTCTCCATTATAAGACTATTGTGGATAAAACACTACAAACCATTCCAAAATAGTCCACACGCTCCTAACTAGACCTTTTCTTTTTCTCCAACCTTCTTTTCTTTCTAAGTGGGACGGATTTCACTTCGAAGCCTACTAATAAGTTGAATCGGTGTTTGTATATCATTCCTTCACCAATATAAGTTTCTTATTGTCAACAACACCATAAAGCGTACCGAAATAGTCCACACGCTCTTAACTAGCCCTTTTCTTTCTCTCCAACCTTCTTATCTTTCTAAGTGGGACGGATTTCACTTCGAATCCTACTAATAAGTTGAATCGGTGTTTGTACATCATTCCTTCTCCATTATAACACAATTGTGGACAAAACAGTACAAACCATTTCAAAATAGTCCACACGCTCCAAACTAGCCCTTTTCTTTCTCTCCAACCTTCTTATCTTTCTAAGTGGGACGGATTTCACTTCGAATCTTACTAATATGTTGAATCGGTGTTTGTACATCATTCCTTCTCCATTATAAGACTATTGTGGATAAAACACTACAAACCATTCCAAAATAGTCCACACGCTCCTAACTAGACCTTTTCTTTTTCTCCAACCTTCTTTTCTTTCTAAGTGGGACGGATTTCACTTCGAATCCTACTAATAAGTTGAATCGGTGTTTGTACATCATTCCTTCACCAATATAAGTTTCTTATTGTCAACAACACCATAAAGCGTACCGAAATAGTCCACACGCTCCTAACTATCCCTTTTCTTTCTCTCCAACCTTCTTATCTTTCTAAGTGGGACGGATTTCACTTCGTATCCTACTAATAAGTTGAATCGGTGTTTGTACATCATTCCTTCTCCATTATAAGACTATTGTGGACAAAACACTACAAACTATTCCAAAATAGTCCACACGCTCCTAACTAGCTCTTTTCTTTCTCTCCACCTTTTTTTTCTTTCTAAGTGGGACGGATTTCATTCGAATCGTCCTATAAGTTGAATCGGTGTTTGTACATCATTCATTCACCAATATAAGTTTCTTATTGTCAACAACACCATAAAGCGTACCGAAATAGTCCACGCGCTCCTAATTAGCCCTTTTCTTTCTCTCTAACCTTCTTATCTTTCAAAGTGGGACGGATTTCACTTCGAATCCTACTATTAAGTTGAATCGGTGTTTGTACATCATTCCTTCTCTATTATAAGCGTATTGTGGATAAAACAGTACAAACCATTTCAAAATAGTCCACACGCTCCTAACTAGCCCTTTTCTTTTTCTCCAACCTTCTTTTCTTTCTAAATGGGACGGATTTCACTTCGAATCTTACTAATAAGTTGAATCGGTGTTTGTACATCATTCATTCTCCATTATACCACAATTGTGGACAAAACAGTACAAACCATTTCAAATTAGTCCACACGCTCCTCACTAGCCCTTTTCTTTCTCTCCAACCTTCTTTTCTTTCTAAGTGGGACGGATTTCACTTCGAAGCCTACTAATAAGTTGAATCGGTGTTTGTATATCATTCCTTCACCAATATAAGACTATTGTGGAGAAAACACTACAAACCACTTCAAAATAGTCCACACGCTCCTAACTAGTCCTTTTCATTCTCTCCAACCATCTTTTCTTTCTAAGTGGGACGGATTTCACTTCGAATCCTACTAATAAGTTGAATCGGTTTTTGTACTTCATTCCTTCTCCATTATAACACAATTGTGGACAAAACAGTACAAACCATTTCGAAATAGTCCACACGCTCCTAACTAGCCCTTTTCTTTCTCTCCAACCTTCTTTTCTTTCTAAGTGGGACGGATTTCACTTCGAATCCTACTAATGAGTTGAATCGGTGTTTGTACATCATTCCTTCTCCATTATAAGACTATTGTGGAGAAAACACTACAAACCACTTCAAAATAGTCCACACGCTCCTAACTAGTCCTTTTCATTCTCTCCAACCATCTTTTCTTTCTAAGTGGGACGGATTTCACTTCGAATCCTACTAATAAGTTGAATCGGTTTTTGTACTTCATTCCTTCTCCATTATAACACAATTGTGGACAAAACAGTACAAACCATTTCGAAATAGTCCACACGCTCCTAACTAGCCCTTTTCTTTCTCTCCAACCTTCTTTTCTTTCTAAGTGGGACGGATTTCACTTCGAATCCTACTAATAAGTTGAATCGGTGTTTGTACATCATTCCTTCACCAATATAAGTTTCTTATTGTCAACGACACCATAAAGCGTACCGAAATAGTCCACACGCTCCTAACTAGCCATTTTCTTTCTCTCCAACCTTCTTATCTTTCTAAGTGGGACGGATTTCACTTCGAATCTTACTAATAAGTTGAATCGGTGTTTGTACATCATTCCTTCTCCATTATAAGACTATTGTGGATAAAACACTACAAACAATTTAATAATAGTCCACACGCTCCTAACAAGCCCTTTTCTTTCTCTCCAACCTTCTTTTCTTTCTAACTGGGACGGATTTCACTTCGAATCCTACTAATAAGTAGAATCGGTGTTTGTACATTATTCCTTCACCAATATAAGTTTCTTATTGTCAACAACACCATAAACCGTACCGAAATAGTCCACACGCTCGTAACTAGCCCTTTTCTTTCTCTCCAACCTTCTTATCTTTTTAAGTGGGACGAATTTCACTTCGAATCCTACTAATAAGTTGAATCGGTGTTTGTACATCATTCCTTCTCCATTATAAGACTATTGTGGACAAAACACTACAAACTATTCCAAAATAGTCCACACGCTCCTAACTAGCTCTTTTCTTTCTCTCCACATTTTTTTCTTTCTAAGTGGGACGGATTTCACTTCGAATCCTACTAACAAGTTGAATCGGTGTTTGTACATCATTCCTTCTCCATTATAAGACTATTGTGGAGAAAACACTACAAACCACTTCAAAATAGTCAACACGCTCCTAACAAGCCCTTTTCTTTCTCTCCAACCTTCTTTTCTTTCTAAGTGCGACGGATTTTACTTCGAATCGTACTAATAAGTTGAATCGGTGTTTGTACATCATTCCTTCTCCATTATAACACAATTGTGGACAAAATAGTACAAACCATTTCAAAATAGTCCACACGCTCCTAACTAGCCCTTTTCTTTCTCTCCAACCTTCTTTTCTTTCTAAGTGGGATGGATTTCACTTCGAATCCTACTAATAAGTTGAATCGGTGTTTGTACATCATTCCTTCACCAATATAAGTTTCTTATTGTCAACAACATCATAAACCATTCCAAAATAGTCCCCACGCTCCTAACTAGCCCTTTTCTTTCTCTCCAACCTTCTTTTCTTTCTAAGTGGGACGGATTTCACTTCGAATCCTACTAATAAGTTGAATCGGTGTTTGTACATCATTCCTTCACCAATATAAGTTTCTTATTGTCAACAACACCATAAAGCGTACCGAAATAGTCCACACGCTCCTAACTAGCCCTTTTCTTTCTCTCCAACCTTCTTATCTTTCTGAGTGGGACGGATTTCACTTCGAATCCTACTAATAAGTTGAATCGGTGTTTGTACATCATTCCTTCTCCATTATAAGACTATTGTGGACAAAACACTACAAACTATTCCAAAATAGTCCACACGCTCCTAACTAGCTCTTTTCTTTCTCTCCACCTTTTTTTTCTTTCTAAGTGGGACGGATTTCATTCGAATCGTCCTATAAGTTGAATCGGTGTTTGTACATCATTCATTCACCAATATAAGTTTCTTATTGTCAACAACACCATAAAGCGTACCGAAATAGTCCACGCGCTCCTAATTAGCCCTTTTCTTTCTCTCTAACCTTCTTATCTTTCTAAGTGGGACGGATTTCACTTCGAATCCTACTATTAAGTTGAATCGGTGTTTGTACATCATTCCTTCTCTATTATAAGCGTATTGTGGATAAAACAGTACAAACCATTTCAAAATAGTCCACACGCTCCTAACTAGCCCTTTTCTTTTTCACCAACCTTCTTTTCTTTCTAAGTGGGACGGATTTCACTTCGAATCCTACTAATAAGTTGAATCGGTAATTGTACATCATTCCTTCACCAATATAAGTTTCTTCTTGTCAACAACACCATAAAGCATTCCAAAATAGTCCACACGCTCCTAACTAGCCATTTTCTTTCTCTCCAACCTTCTTATCTTTCTAAGTGGGACGGATTTCACTTCGAATCTTACTAATGAGTTGAATCGGTGTTTGTACATCATTCCTTCTCCATTATAAGACTATTGTGGAGAAAACACTACAAACCACTTCAAAATAGTCCACACGCTCCTAACTAGTCCTTTTCATTCTCTCCAACCATCTTTTCTTTCTAAGTGGGACGGATTTCACTTCGAATCCTACTAATAAGTTGAATCGGTTTTTGTACTTCATTCCTTCTCCATTATAACACAATTGTGGACAAAACAGTACAAACCATTTCGAAATAGTCCACACGCTCCTAACTAGCCCTTTTCTTTCTCTCCAACCTTCTTTTCTTTCTAAGTGGGACGGATTTCACTTCGAATCCTACTAATAAGTTGAATCGGTGTTTGTACATCATTCCTTCACCAATATAAGTTTCTTATTGTCAACGACACCATAAAGCGTACCGAAATAGTCCACACGCTCCTAACTAGCCATTTTCTTTCTCTCCAACCTTCTTATCTTTCTAAGTGGGACGGATTTCACTTCGAATCTTACTAATAAGTTGAATCGGTGTTTGTACATCATTCCTTCTCCATTATAAGACTATTGTGGATAAAACACTACAAACAATTTAATAATAGTCCACACGCTCCTAACAAGCCCTTTTCTTTCTCTCCAACCTTCTTTTCTTTCTAACTGGGACGGATTTCACTTCGAATCCTACTAATAAGTAGAATCGGTGTTTGTACATTATTCCTTCACCAATATAAGTTTCTTATTGTCAACAACACCATAAACCGTACCGAAATAGTCCACACGCTCGTAACTAGCCCTTTTCTTTCTCTCCAACCTTCTTATCTTTTTAAGTGGGACGAATTTCACTTCGAATCCTACTAATAAGTTGAATCGGTGTTTGTACATCATTCCTTCTCCATTATAAGACTATTGTGGACAAAACACTACAAACTATTCCAAAATAGTCCACACGCTCCTAACTAGCTCTTTTCTTTCTCTCCACATTTTTTTCTTTCTAAGTGGGACGGATTTCACTTCGAATCCTACTAACAAGTTGAATCGGTGTTTGTACATCATTCCTTCTCCATTATAAGACTATTGTGGAGAAAACACTACAAACCACTTCAAAATAGTCAACACGCTCCTAACAAGCCCTTTTCTTTCTCTCCAACCTTCTTTTCTTTCTAAGTGCGACGGATTTTACTTCGAATCGTACTAATAAGTTGAATCGGTGTTTGTACATCATTCCTTCTCCATTATAACACAATTGTGGACAAAATAGTACAAACCATTTCAAAATAGTCCACACGCTCCTAACTAGCCCTTTTCTTTCTCTCCAACCTTCTTTTCTTTCTAAGTGGGATGGATTTCACTTCGAATCCTACTAATAAGTTGAATCGGTGTTTGTACATCATTCCTTCACCAATATAAGTTTCTTATTGTCAACAACATCATAAACCATTCCAAAATAGTCCCCACGCTCCTAACTAGCCCTTTTCTTTCTCTCCAACCTTCTTTTCTTTCTAAGTGGGACGGATTTCACTTCGAATCCTACTAATAAGTTGAATCGGTGTTTGTACATCATTCCTTCACCAATATAAGTTTCTTATTGTCAACAACACCATAAAGCGTACCGAAATAGTCCACACGCTCCTAACTAGCCCTTTTCTTTCTCTCCAACCTTCTTATCTTTCTGAGTGGGACGGATTTCACTTCGAATCCTACTAATAAGTTGAATCGGTGTTTGTACATCATTCCTTCTCCATTATAAGACTATTGTGGACAAAACACTACAAACTATTCCAAAATAGTCCACACGCTCCTAACTAGCTCTTTTCTTTCTCTCCACCTTTTTTTTCTTTCTAAGTGGGACGGATTTCATTCGAATCGTCCTATAAGTTGAATCGGTGTTTGTACATCATTCATTCACCAATATAAGTTTCTTATTGTCAACAACACCATAAAGCGTACCGAAATAGTCCACGCGCTCCTAATTAGCCCTTTTCTTTCTCTCTAACCTTCTTATCTTTCTAAGTGGGACGGATTTCACTTCGAATCCTACTATTAAGTTGAATCGGTGTTTGTACATCATTCCTTCTCTATTATAAGCGTATTGTGGATAAAACAGTACAAACCATTTCAAAATAGTCCACACGCTCCTAACTAGCCCTTTTCTTTTTCACCAACCTTCTTTTCTTTCTAAGTGGGACGGATTTCACTTCGAATCCTACTAATAAGTTGAATCGGTAATTGTACATCATTCCTTCACCAATATAAGTTTCTTCTTGTCAACAACACCATAAAGCATTCCAAAATAGTCCACACGCTCCTAACTAGCCATTTTCTTTCTCTCCAACCTTCTTATCTTTCTAAGTGGGACGGATTTCACTTCGAATCCTACTAATAAGTTGAATCGGTGTTTGTACATCATTCATTCTCCATTATACCACAATTGTGGACAAAACAGTACAAACCATTTCAAATTAGTCCACACGCTCCTAACTAGCCCTTTTCTTTCTCTCCAACCTTCTTTTCTTTCTAAGTGGGACGGATTTCACTTCGAAGCCTACTAATAAGTTGAATCGGTGTTTGTATATCATTCCTTCACCAATATAAGTTTCTTATTGTCAACAACACCATAAAGCGTACCGAAATAGTCCACACGCTCTTAACTAGCCCTTTTCTTTCTCTCCAACCTTCTTATCTTTCTAAGTGGGACGGATTTCACTTCGAATCCTACTAATAAGTTGAATCGGTGTTTGTACATCATTCCTTCTCCATTATAACACAATTGTGGACAAAACAGTACAAACCATTTCAAAATAGTCCACACGCTCTTAACTAGCCCTTTTCTTTCTCTCCAACCTTCTTATCTTTCTAAGTGGGACGGATTTCACTTCGAATCCTACTAATAAGTTGAATCGGTGTTTGTACATCATTCCTTCTCCATTATAACACAATTGTGGACAAAACAGTACAAACCATTTCAAAATAGTCCACACGCTCCTAACTAGCCATTTTCTTTCTCTCCAACCTTCTTATCTTTCTAAGTGGGACGGATTTCACTTCGAATCTTACTAATATGTTGAATCGGTGTTTGTACATCATTCCTTCTCCATTATAAGACTATTGTGGATAAAACACTACAAACCATTCCAAAATAGTCCACACGCTCCTAACTAGACCTTTTCTTTTTCTCCAACCTTCTTTTCTTTCTAAGTGGGACGGATTTCACTTCGAATCCTACTAATAAGTTGAATCGGTGTTTGTACATCATTCCTTCACCAATATAAGTTTCTTATTGTCAACAACACCTTAAAGCGTACCGAAATAGTCCACACGCTCCTAACTAGCCCTTTTCTTTCTCTCCAACCTTCTTATCTTTCTAAGTGGGACGGATTTCACTTCGAATCTTACTAATATGTTGAATCGGTGTTTGTACATCATTCCTTCTCCATTATAAGACTATTGTGGATAAAACACTACAAACCATTCAAAAATAGTCCACACGCTCCTAACTAGCCCTTTTCTTTCTCTCCAACCTTCTTTTCTATCTAAGTGGGACGGATTTCACTTCGACTCCTACTAATAAGTTGAATCGGTGTTTGTACATCATTCATTCTCCATTATAACACAATTGTGGACAAAACAGTACAAACCATTTCAAATTAGTCCACACGCTCCTAACTAGCCCTTTTCTTTCTCTCCAACCTTCTTTTCTTTCTAAGTGGGACGGATTTCACTTCGAATCCTACTAATAAGTTGAATCGGTGTTTGTACATCATTCCTTCACCAATATAAGTTTCTTATTGTCAACAACACCATAAAGCGTACCGAAATAGTCCACACGCTCCTAACTAGCCCTTTTCTTTCTCTCCAACCTTCTTATCTTTCTAAGTGGGACGGATTTCACTTCGAATCTTACTAATATGTTGAATCGGTGTTTGTACATCATTCCTTCTCCATTATAAGACTATTGTGGATAAAACACTACAAACCATTCAAAAATAGTCCACACGCTCCTAACTAGCCCTTTTCTTTCTCTCCAACCTTCTTTTCTATCTAAGTGGGACGGATTTCACTTCGACTCCTACTAATAAGTTGAATCGGTGTTTGTACATCATTCATTCACCAATATAAGTTTCTTATTGTCAACAACACCATAAAGCGTAGCGAAATAGTCCACACGCTCCTAACTAGCCCTTTTCTTTCTCTCCAACCATCTTATCTTTCTTAGTGGGACGGATTTCACTTCGAATCCTACTAATAAGTTGAATCGGTGTTTGTACATCATTCCTTCTCCATTATAACACAATTGTGGACAAAACAGTACAAACCATTCCAAAATAGTCCACACGCTCCTAACTAGCCCTTTTCTTTCTCTCCAACCTTCTTTTCTTTCTAACTGGGACGGATTTCACTTCGAATCCTACTAATAAGTTGAATCGGTGTTTGTACATCATTCCTTCTCCATTATAAGACAATTGTGGACAAAACAGTACAAACCATTTCAAAATAGTCCACACTCTCCTAACTAGACCTTTTCTTTTTCTCCAACCTTCTTTTCTTTCTAAATGGGACGGATTTCACTTCGAATCTTACTAATAAGTTGAATCGGTGTTTGTACATCATTCCTTCACCAATATAAGTTTCTTATTGTCAACAACACCATAAAGCATTCCAAAATAGTCCACACGCTCCTAACTAGCCATTTTCTTTCTCTCCAACCTTCTTATCTTTCTAAGTGGGACGGATTTCACTTCGAATCCTACTAATAAGTTGAATCGGTGTTTGTACATCATTCATTCTCCATTATACCACAATTGTGGACAAAACAGTACAAACCATTTCAAATTAGTCCACACGCTCCTAACTAGCCCTTTTCTTTCTCTCCAACCTTCTTTTCTTTCTAAGTGGGACGGATTTCACTTCGAAGCCTACTAATAAGTTGAATCGGTGTTTGTATATCATTCCTTCACCAATATAAGTTTCTTATTGTCAACAACACCATAAAGCGTACCGAAATAGTCCACACGCTCTTAACTAGCCCTTTTCTTTCTCTCCAACCTTCTTATCTTTCTAAGTGGGACGGATTTCACTTCGAATCCTACTAATAAGTTGAATCGGTGTTTGTACATCATTCCTTCTCCATTATAACACAATTGTGGACAAAACAGTACAAACCATTTCAAAATAGTCCACACGCTCTTAACTAGCCCTTTTCTTTCTCTCCAACCTTCTTATCTTTCTAAGTGGGACGGATTTCACTTCGAATCCTACTAATAAGTTGAATCGGTGTTTGTACATCATTCCTTCTCCATTATAACACAATTGTGGACAAAACAGTACAAACCATTTCAAAATAGTCCACACGCTCCTAACTAGCCCTTTTCTTTCTCTCCAACCTTCTTATCTTTCTAAGTGGGACGGATTTCACTTCGAATCTTACTAATATGTTGAATCGGTGTTTGTACATCATTCCTTCTCCATTATAAGACTATTGTGGATAAAACACTACAAACCATTCCAAAATAGTCCACACGCTCCTAACTAGACCTTTTCTTTTTCTCCAACCTTCTTTTCTTTCTAAGTGGGACGGATTTCACTTCGAATCCTACTAATAAGTTGAATCGGTGTTTGTACATCATTCCTTCACCAATATAAGTTTCTTATTGTCAACAACACCTTAAAGCGTACCGAAATAGTCCACACGCTCCTAACTAGCCCTTTTCTTTCTCTCCAACCTTCTTATCTTTCTAAGTGGGACGGATTTCACTTCGAATCTTACTAATATGTTGAATCGGTGTTTGTACATCATTCCTTCTCCATTATAAGACTATTGTGGATAAAACACTACAAACCATTCAAAAATAGTCCACACGCTCCTAACTAGCCCTTTTCTTTCTCTCCAACCTTCTTTTCTATCTAAGTGGGACGGATTTCACTTCGACTCCTACTAATAAGTTGAATCGGTGTTTGTACATCATTCATTCACCAATATAAGTTTCTTATTGTCAACAACACCATAAAGCGTAGCGAAATAGTCCACACGCTCCTAACTAGCCCTTTTCTTTCTCTCCAACCATCTTATCTTTCTTAGTGGGACGGATTTCACTTCGAATCCTACTAATAAGTTGAATCGGTGTTTGTACATCATTCCTTCTCCATTATAACACAATTGTGGACAAAACAGTACAAACCATTCCAAAATAGTCCACACGCTCCTAACTAGCCCTTTTCTTTCTCTCCAACCTTCTTTTCTTTCTAACTGGGACGGATTTCACTTCGAATCCTACTAATAAGTTGAATCGGTGTTTGTACATCATTCCTTCTCCATTATAAGACAATTGTGGACAAAACAGTACAAACCATTTCAAAATAGTCCACACTCTCCTAACTAGACCTTTTCTTTTTCTCCAACCTTCTTTTCTTTCTAAATGGGACGGATTTCACTTCGAATCTTACTAATAAGTTGAATCGGTGTTTGTACATCATTCCTTCACCAATATAAGTTTCTTATTGTCAACAACACCATAAAGCATTCCAAAATAGTCCACACGCTCCTAACTAGCCATTTTCTTTCTCTCCAACCTTCTTATCTTTCTAAGTGGGACGGATTTCACTTCGAATCCTACTAATAAGTTGAATCGGTGTTTGTACATCATTCATTCTCCATTATACCACAATTGTGGACAAAACAGTACAAACCATTTCAAATTAGTCCACACGCTCCTAACTAGCCCTTTTCTTTCTCTCCAACCTTCTTTTCTTTCTAAGTGGGACGGATTTCACTTCGAAGCCTACTAATAAGATGAATCGGTGTTTGTATATCATTCCTTCACCAATATAAGTTTCTTATTGTCAACAACACCATAAAGCGTACCGAAATAGTCCACACGCTCTTAACTAGCCCTTTTCTTTCTCTCCAACCTTCTTATCTTTCTAAGTGGGACGGATTTCACTTCGAATCCTACTAATAAGTTGAATCGGTGTTTGTACATCATTCCTTCTCCATTATAACACAATTGTGGACAAAACAGTACAAACCATTTCAAAATAGTCCACACGCTCTTAACTAGCCCTTTTCTTTCTCTCCAACCTTCTTATCTTTCTAAGTGGGACGGATTTCACTTCGAATCCTACTAATAAGTTGAATCGGTGTTTGTACATCATTCCTTCTCCATTATAACACAATTGTGGACAAAACAGTACAAACCATTTCAAAATAGTCCACACGCTCCTAACTAGCCCTTTTCTTTCTCTCCAACCTTCTTATCTTTCTAAGTGGGACGGATTTCACTTCGAATCTTACTAATATGTTGAATCGGTGTTTGTACATCATTCCTTCTCCATTATAAGACTATTGTGGATAAAACACTACAAACCATTCCAAAATAGTCCACACGCTCCTAACTAGACCTTTTCTTTTTCTCCAACCTTCTTTTCTTTCTAAGTGGGACGGATTTCACTTCGAATCCTACTAATAAGTTGAATCGGTGTTTGTACATCATTCCTTCACCAATATAAGTTTCTTATTGTCAACAACACCTTAAAGCGTACCGAAATAGTCCACACGCTCCTAACTAGCCCTTTTCTTTCTCTCCAACCTTCTTATCTTTCTAAGTGGGACGGATTTCACTTCGAATCTTACTAATATGTTGAATCGGTGTTTGTACATCATTCCTTCTCCATTATAAGACTATTGTGGATAAAACACTACAAACCATTCAAAAATAGTCCACACGCTCCTAACTAGCCCTTTTCTTTCTCTCCAACCTTCTTTTCTATCTAAGTGGGACGGATTTCACTTCGACTCCTACTAATAAGTTGAATCGGTGTTTGTACATCATTCATTCTCCATTATAACACAATTGTGGACAAAACAGTACAAACCATTTCAAATTAGTCCACACGCTCCTAACTAGCCCTTTTCTTTCTCTCCAACCTTCTTATCTTTCTAAGTGGGACGGATTTCACTTCGAATCTTACTAATATGTTGAATCGGTGTTTGTACATCATTCCTTCTCCATTATAAGACTATTGTGGATAAAACACTACAAACCATTCAAAAATAGTCCACACGCTCCTAACTAGCCCTTTTCTTTCTCTCCAACCTTCTTTTCTATCTAAGTGGGACGGATTTCACTTCGACTCCTACTAATAAGTTGAATCGGTGTTTGTACATCATTCATTCTCCATTATAACACAATTGTGGACAAAACAGTACAAACCATTTCAAATTAGTCCACACGCTCCTAACTAGCCCTTTTCTTTCTCTCCAACCTTCTTTTCTTTCTAAGTGGGACGGATTTCACTTCGAATCCTACTAATAAGTTGAATCGGTGTTTGTACATCATTCCTTCACCAATATAAGTTTCTTATTGTCAACAACACCATAAAGTGTACCGAAATAGTCCACACGCTCCTAACTATCCCTTTTCTTTCTCTCCAACCTTCTTATCTTTCTAAGTGGGACGGATTTCACTTCGAATCTTACTAATATGTTGAATCGGTGTTTGTACATCATTCCTTCTCCATTATAAGACTATTGTGGATAAAACACTACAAACCATTCAAAAATAGTCCACACGCTCCTAACTAGCCCTTTTCTTTCTCTCCAACCTTCTTTTCTATCTAAGTGGGACGGATTTCACTTCGACTCCTACTAATAAGTTGAATCGGTGTTTGTACATCATTCATTCACCAATATAAGTTTCTTATTGTCAACAACACCATAAAGCGTAGCGAAATAGTCCACACGCTCCTAACTAGCCCTTTTCTTTCTCTCCAACCATCTTATCTTTCTTAGTGGGACGGATTTCACTTCGAATCCTACTAATAAGTTGAATCGGTGTTTGTACATCATTCCTTCTCCATTATAACACAATTGTGGACAAAACAGTACAAACCATTCCAAAATAGTCCACACGCTCCTAACTAGCCCTTTTCTTTCTCTCCAACCTTCTTTTCTTTCTAACTGGGACGGATTTCACTTCGAATCCTACTAATAAGTTGAATCGGTGTTTGTACATCATTCCTTCTCCATTATAAGACAATTGTGGACAAAACAGTACAAACCATTTCAAAATAGTCCACACTCTCCTAACTAGACCTTTTCTTTTTCTCCAACCTTCTTTTCTTTCTAAATGGGACGGATTTCACTTCGAATCTTACTAATAAGTTGAATCGGTGTTTGTACATCATTCCTTCACCAATATAAGTTTCTTATTGTCAACAACACCATAAAGCATTCCAAAATAGTCCACACGCTCCTAACTAGCCATTTTCTTTCTCTCCAACCTTCTTATCTTTCTAAGTGGGACGGATTTCACTTCGAATCCTACTAATAAGTTGAATCGGTGTTTGTACATCATTCATTCTCCATTATACCACAATTGTGGACAAAACAGTACAAACCATTTCAAATTAGTCCACACGCTCCTAACTAGCCCTTTTCTTTCTCTCCAACCTTCTTTTCTTTCTAAGTGGGACGGATTTCACTTCGAAGCCTACTAATAAGTTGAATCGGTGTTTGTATATCATTCCTTCACCAATATAAGTTTCTTATTGTCAACAACACCATAAAGCGTACCGAAATAGTCCACACGCTCTTAACTAGCCCTTTTCTTTCTCTCCAACCTTCTTATCTTTCTAAGTGGGACGGATTTCACTTCGAATCCTACTAATAAGTTGAATCGGTGTTTGTACATCATTCCTTCTCCATTATAACACAATTGTGGACAAAACAGTACAAACCATTTCAAAATAGTCCACACGCTCTTAACTAGCCCTTTTCTTTCTCTCCAACCTTCTTATCTTTCTAAGTGGGACGGATTTCACTTCGAATCCTACTAATAAGTTGAATCGGTGTTTGTACATCATTCCTTCTCCATTATAACACAATTGTGGACAAAACAGTACAAACCATTTCAAAATAGTCCACACGCTCCTAACTAGCCCTTTTCTTTCTCTCCAACCTTCTTATCTTTCTAAGTGGGACGGATTTCACTTCGAATCTTACTAATATGTTGAATCGGTGTTTGTACATCATTCCTTCTCCATTATAAGACTATTGTGGATAAAACACTACAAACCATTCCAAAATAGTCCACACGCTCCTAACTAGACCTTTTCTTTTTCTCCAACCTTCTTTTCTTTCTAAGTGGGACGGATTTCACTTCGA
Source organism: Cornus suecica (assembly GCA_963922005.1). NCBI lineage: Eukaryota > Viridiplantae > Streptophyta > Magnoliopsida > Cornales > Cornaceae > Cornus > Cornus suecica. The sequence goes on from OY998239.1 coordinate 47,451,687, forward strand.
ATCCTACTAATAAGTTGAATCGGTGTTTGTACATCATTCCTTCACCAATATAAGTTTCTTATTGTCAACAACACCTTAAAGCGTACCGAAATAGTCCACACGCTCCTAACTAGCCCTTTTCTTTCTCTCCAACCTTCTTATCTTTCTAAGTGGGACGGATTTCACTTCGAATCTTACTAATATGTTGAATCGGTGTTTGTACATCATTCCTTCTCCATTATAAGACTATTGTGGATAAAACACTACAAACCATTCAAAAATAGTCCACACGCTCCTAACTAGCCCTTTTCTTTCTCTCCAACCTTCTTTTCTATCTAAGTGGGACGGATTTCACTTCGACTCCTACTAATAAGTTGAATCGGTGTTTGTACATCATTCATTCACCAATATAAGTTTCTTATTGTCAACAACACCATAAAGCGTAGCGAAATAGTCCACACGCTCCTAACTAGCCCTTTTCTTTCTCTCCAACCATCTTATCTTTCTTAGTGGGACGGATTTCACTTCGAATCCTACTAATAAGTTGAATCGGTGTTTGTACATCATTCCTTCTCCATTATAACACAATTGTGGACAAAACAGTACAAACCATTCCAAAATAGTCCACACGCTCCTAACTAGCCCTTTTCTTTCTCTCCAACCTTCTTTTCTTTCTAACTGGGACGGATTTCACTTCGAATCCTACTAATAAGTTGAATCGGTGTTTGTACATCATTCCTTCTCCATTATAAGACAATTGTGGACAAAACAGTACAAACCATTTCAAAATAGTCCACACTCTCCTAACTAGACCTTTTCTTTTTCTCCAACCTTCTTTTCTTTCTAAATGGGACGGATTTCACTTCGAATCTTACTAATAAGTTGAATCGGTGTTTGTACATCATTCCTTCACCAATATAAGTTTCTTATTGTCAACAACACCATAAAGCATTCCAAAATAGTCCACACGCTCCTAACTAGCCATTTTCTTTCTCTCCAACCTTCTTATCTTTCTAAGTGGGACGGATTTCACTTCGAATCCTACTAATAAGTTGAATCGGTGTTTGTACATCATTCATTCTCCATTATACCACAATTGTGGACAAAACAGTACAAACCATTTCAAATTAGTCCACACGCTCCTAACTAGCCCTTTTCTTTCTCTCCAACCTTCTTTTCTTTCTAAGTGGGACGGATTTCACTTCGAAGCCTACTAATAAGATGAATCGGTGTTTGTATATCATTCCTTCACCAATATAAGTTTCTTATTGTCAACAACACCATAAAGCGTACCGAAATAGTCCACACGCTCTTAACTAGCCCTTTTCTTTCTCTCCAACCTTCTTATCTTTCTAAGTGGGACGGATTTCACTTCGAATCCTACTAATAAGTTGAATCGGTGTTTGTACATCATTCCTTCTCCATTATAACACAATTGTGGACAAAACAGTACAAACCATTTCAAAATAGTCCACACGCTCTTAACTAGCCCTTTTCTTTCTCTCCAACCTTCTTATCTTTCTAAGTGGGACGGATTTCACTTCGAATCCTACTAATAAGTTGAATCGGTGTTTGTACATCATTCCTTCTCCATTATAACACAATTGTGGACAAAACAGTACAAACCATTTCAAAATAGTCCACACGCTCCTAACTAGCCCTTTTCTTTCTCTCCAACCTTCTTATCTTTCTAAGTGGGACGGATTTCACTTCGAATCTTACTAATATGTTGAATCGGTGTTTGTACATCATTCCTTCTCCATTATAAGACTATTGTGGATAAAACACTACAAACCATTCCAAAATAGTCCACACGCTCCTAACTAGACCTTTTCTTTTTCTCCAACCTTCTTTTCTTTCTAAGTGGGACGGATTTCACTTCGAATCCTACTAATAAGTTGAATCGGTGTTTGTACATCATTCCTTCACCAATATAAGTTTCTTATTGTCAACAACACCTTAAAGCGTACCGAAATAGTCCACACGCTCCTAACTAGCCCTTTTCTTTCTCTCCAACCTTCTTATCTTTCTAAGTGGGACGGATTTCACTTCGAATCTTACTAATATGTTGAATCGGTGTTTGTACATCATTCCTTCTCCATTATAAGACTATTGTGGATAAAACACTACAAACCATTCAAAAATAGTCCACACGCTCCTAACTAGCCCTTTTCTTTCTCTCCAACCTTCTTTTCTATCTAAGTGGGACGGATTTCACTTCGACTCCTACTAATAAGTTGAATCGGTGTTTGTACATCATTCATTCTCCATTATAACACAATTGTGGACAAAACAGTACAAACCATTTCAAATTAGTCCACACGCTCCTAACTAGCCCTTTTCTTTCTCTCCAACCTTCTTATCTTTCTAAGTGGGACGGATTTCACTTCGAATCTTACTAATATGTTGAATCGGTGTTTGTACATCATTCCTTCTCCATTATAAGACTATTGTGGATAAAACACTACAAACCATTCAAAAATAGTCCACACGCTCCTAACTAGCCCTTTTCTTTCTCTCCAACCTTCTTTTCTATCTAAGTGGGACGGATTTCACTTCGACTCCTACTAATAAGTTGAATCGGTGTTTGTACATCATTCATTCTCCATTATAACACAATTGTGGACAAAACAGTACAAACCATTTCAAATTAGTCCACACGCTCCTAACTAGCCCTTTTCTTTCTCTCCAACCTTCTTTTCTTTCTAAGTGGGACGGATTTCACTTCGAATCCTACTAATAAGTTGAATCGGTGTTTGTACATCATTCCTTCACCAATATAAGTTTCTTATTGTCAACAACACCATAAAGTGTACCGAAATAGTCCACACGCTCCTAACTATCCCTTTTCTTTCTCTCCAACCTTCTTATCTTTCTAAGTGGGACGGATTTCACTTCGAATCTTACTAATATGTTGAATCGGTGTTTGTACATCATTCCTTCTCCATTATAAGACTATTGTGGATAAAACACTACAAACCATTCAAAAATAGTCCACACGCTCCTAACTAGCCCTTTTCTTTCTCTCCAACCTTCTTTTCTATCTAAGTGGGACGGATTTCACTTCGACTCCTACTAATAAGTTGAATCGGTGTTTGTACATCATTCATTCACCAATATAAGTTTCTTATTGTCAACAACACCATAAAGCGTAGCGAAATAGTCCACACGCTCCTAACTAGCCCTTTTCTTTCTCTCCAACCATCTTATCTTTCTTAGTGGGACGGATTTCACTTCGAATCCTACTAATAAGTTGAATCGGTGTTTGTACATCATTCCTTCTCCATTATAACACAATTGTGGACAAAACAGTACAAACCATTCCAAAATAGTCCACACGCTCCTAACTAGCCCTTTTCTTTCTCTCCAACCTTCTTTTCTTTCTAACTGGGACGGATTTCACTTCGAATCCTACTAATAAGTTGAATCGGTGTTTGTACATCATTCCTTCTCCATTATAAGACAATTGTGGACAAAACAGTACAAACCATTTCAAAATAGTCCACACTCTCCTAACTAGACCTTTTCTTTTTCTCCAACCTTCTTTTCTTTCTAAATGGGACGGATTTCACTTCGAATCTTACTAATAAGTTGAATCGGTGTTTGTACATCATTCCTTCACCAATATAAGTTTCTTATTGTCAACAACACCATAAAGCATTCCAAAATAGTCCACACGCTCCTAACTAGCCATTTTCTTTCTCTCCAACCTTCTTATCTTTCTAAGTGGGACGGATTTCACTTCGAATCCTACTAATAAGTTGAATCGGTGTTTGTACATCATTCATTCTCCATTATACCACAATTGTGGACAAAACAGTACAAACCATTTCAAATTAGTCCACACGCTCCTAACTAGCCCTTTTCTTTCTCTCCAACCTTCTTTTCTTTCTAAGTGGGACGGATTTCACTTCGAAGCCTACTAATAAGTTGAATCGGTGTTTGTATATCATTCCTTCACCAATATAAGTTTCTTATTGTCAACAACACCATAAAGCGTACCGAAATAGTCCACACGCTCTTAACTAGCCCTTTTCTTTCTCTCCAACCTTCTTATCTTTCTAAGTGGGACGGATTTCACTTCGAATCCTACTAATAAGTTGAATCGGTGTTTGTACATCATTCCTTCTCCATTATAACACAATTGTGGACAAAACAGTACAAACCATTTCAAAATAGTCCACACGCTCTTAACTAGCCCTTTTCTTTCTCTCCAACCTTCTTATCTTTCTAAGTGGGACGGATTTCACTTCGAATCCTACTAATAAGTTGAATCGGTGTTTGTACATCATTCCTTCTCCATTATAACACAATTGTGGACAAAACAGTACAAACCATTTCAAAATAGTCCACACGCTCCTAACTAGCCCTTTTCTTTCTCTCCAACCTTCTTATCTTTCTAAGTGGGACGGATTTCACTTCGAATCTTACTAATATGTTGAATCGGTGTTTGTACATCATTCCTTCTCCATTATAAGACTATTGTGGATAAAACACTACAAACCATTCCAAAATAGTCCACACGCTCCTAACTAGACCTTTTCTTTTTCTCCAACCTTCTTTTCTTTCTAAGTGGGACGGATTTCACTTCGAATCCTACTAATAAGTTGAATCGGTGTTTGTACATCATTCCTTCACCAATATAAGTTTCTTATTGTCAACAACACCTTAAAGCGTACCGAAATAGTCCACACGCTCCTAACTAGCCCTTTTCTTTCTCTCCAACCTTCTTATCTTTCTAAGTGGGACGGATTTCACTTCGAATCTTACTAATATGTTGAATCGGTGTTTGTACATCATTCCTTCTCCATTATAAGACTATTGTGGATAAAACACTACAAACCATTCAAAAATAGTCCACACGCTCCTAACTAGCCCTTTTCTTTCTCTCCAACCTTCTTTTCTATCTAAGTGGGACGGATTTCACTTCGACTCCTACTAATAAGTTGAATCGGTGTTTGTACATCATTCATTCTCCATTATAACACAATTGTGGACAAAACAGTACAAACCATTTCAAATTAGTCCACACGCTCCTAACTAGCCCTTTTCTTTCTCTCCAACCTTCTTTTCTTTCTAAGTGGGACGGATTTCACTTCGAATCCTACTAATAAGTTGAATCGGTGTTTGTACATCATTCCTTCACCAATATAAGTTTCTTATTGTCAACAACACCATAAAGCGTACCGAAATAGTCCACACGCTCCTAACTAGCCCTTTTCTTTCTCTCCAACCTTCTTATCTTTCTAAGTGGGACGGATTTCACTTCGAATCTTACTAATATGTTGAATCGGTGTTTGTACATCATTCCTTCTCCATTATAAGACTATTGTGGATAAAACACTACAAACCATTCAAAAATAGTCCACACGCTCCTAACTAGCCCTTTTCTTTCTCTCCAACCTTCTTTTCTATCTAAGTGGGACGGATTTCACTTCGACTCCTACTAATAAGTTGAATCGGTGTTTGTACATCATTCATTCACCAATATAAGTTTCTTATTGTCAACAACACCATAAAGCGTAGCGAAATAGTCCACACGCTCCTAACTAGCCCTTTTCTTTCTCTCCAACCATCTTATCTTTCTTAGTGGGACGGATTTCACTTCGAATCCTACTAATAAGTTGAATCGGTGTTTGTACATCATTCCTTCTCCATTATAACACAATTGTGGACAAAACAGTACAAACCATTCCAAAATAGTCCACACGCTCCTAACTAGCCCTTTTCTTTCTCTCCAACCTTCTTTTCTTTCTAACTGGGACGGATTTCACTTCGAATCCTACTAATAAGTTGAATCGGTGTTTGTACATCATTCCTTCTCCATTATAAGACAATTGTGGACAAAACAGTACAAACCATTTCAAAATAGTCCACACTCTCCTAACTAGACCTTTTCTTTTTCTCCAACCTTCTTTTCTTTCTAAATGGGACGGATTTCACTTCGAATCTTACTAATAAGTTGAATCGGTGTTTGTACATCATTCCTTCACCAATATAAGTTTCTTATTGTCAACAACACCATAAAGCATTCCAAAATAGTCCACACGCTCCTAACTAGCCATTTTCTTTCTCTCCAACCTTCTTATCTTTCTAAGTGGGACGGATTTCACTTCGAATCCTACTAATAAGTTGAATCGGTGTTTGTACATCATTCATTCTCCATTATACCACAATTGTGGACAAAACAGTACAAACCATTTCAAATTAGTCCACACGCTCCTAACTAGCCCTTTTCTTTCTCTCCAACCTTCTTTTCTTTCTAAGTGGGACGGATTTCACTTCGAAGCCTACTAATAAGTTGAATCGGTGTTTGTATATCATTCCTTCACCAATATAAGTTTCTTATTGTCAACAACACCATAAAGCGTACCGAAATAGTCCACACGCTCTTAACTAGCCCTTTTCTTTCTCTCCAACCTTCTTATCTTTCTAAGTGGGACGGATTTCACTTCGAATCCTACTAATAAGTTGAATCGGTGTTTGTACATCATTCCTTCTCCATTATAACACAATTGTGGACAAAACAGTACAAACCATTTCAAAATAGTCCACACGCTCCTAACTAGCCCTTTTCTTTCTCTCCAACCTTCTTATCTTTCTAAGTGGGACGGATTTCACTTCGAATCTTACTAATATGTTGAATCGGTGTTTGTACATCATTCCTTCTCCATTATAAGACTATTGTGGATAAAACACTACAAACCATTCCAAAATAGTCCACACGCTCCTAACTAGACCTTTTCTTTTTCTCCAACCTTCTTTTCTTTCTAAGTGGGACGGATTTCACTTCGAATCCTACTAATAAGTTGAATCGGTGTTTGTACATCATTCCTTCACCAATATAAGTTTCTTATTGTCAACAACACCATAAAGCGTACCGAAATAGTCCACACGCTCCTAACTATCCCTTTTCTTTCTCTCCAACCTTCTTATCTTTCTAAGTGGGACGGATTTCACTTCGTATCCTACTAATAAGTTGAATCGGTGTTTGTACATCATTCCTTCTCCATTATAAGACTATTGTGGACAAAACACTACAAACTATTCCAAAATAGTCCACACGCTCCTAACTAGCTCTTTTCTTTCTCTCCACCTTTTTTTTCTTTCTAAGTGGGACGGATTTCATTCGAATCGTCCTATAAGTTGAATCGGTGTTTGTACATCATTCATTCACCAATATAAGTTTCTTATTGTCAACAACACCATAAAGCGTACCGAAATAGTCCACGCGCTCCTAATTACCCCTTTTCTTTCTCTCTAACCTTCTTATCTTTCAAAGTGGGACGGATTTCACTTCGAATCCTACTATTAAGTTGAATCGGTGTTTGTACATCATTCCTTCTCTATTATAAGCGTATTGTGGATAAAACAGTACAAACCATTTCAAAATAGTCCACACGCTCCTAACTAGCCCTTTTCTTTTTCTCCAACCTTCTTTTCTTTCTAAGTGGGACGGATTTCACTTCGAATCCTACTAATAAGTTGAATCGGTAATTGTACATCATTTCTTCACCAATATAAGTTTCTTATTGTCAACAACACCATAAAGCGTACCGAAATAGTCCACACGCTCCTAACTGGCCCTTTTCTTTCTCTCCAACCTTCTTTTCTTTCTAAGTGGGACGGATTTCACTTCGAATCCTACTAATAAGTTGAATCGGTGTTTGTACATCATTCCTTCTCCATTATAAGACTATTGTGGAGAAAACACTACAAACCACTTCAAAATAGTCCACACGCTCCTAACTAGTCCTTTTCATTCTCTCCAACCATCTTTTCTTTCTAAGTGGGACGGATTTCACTTCGAATCCTACTAATAAGTTGAATCGGTTTTTGTACTTCATTCCTTCTCCATTATAACACAATTGTGGACAAAACAGTACAAACCATTTCGAAATAGTCCACACGCTCCTAACTAGCCCTTTTCTTTCTCTCCAACCTTCTTTTCTATCTAAGTGGGACGGATTTCACTTCGACTCCTACTAATAAGTTGAATCGGTGTTTGTACATCATTCATTCTCCATTATAACACAATTGTGGACAAAACAGTACAAACCATTTCAAATTAGTCCACACGCTCCTAACTAGCCCTTTTCTTTCTCTCCAACCTTCTTTTCTTTCTAAGTGGGACGGATTTCACTTCGAATCCTACTAATAAGTTGAATCGGTGTTTGTACATCATTCCTTCACCAATATAAGTTTCTTATTGTCAACAACACCATAAAGCGTACCGAAATAGTCCACACGCTCCTAACTAGCCCTTTTCTTTCTCTCCAACCTTCTTATCTTTCTAAGTGGGACGGATTTCACTTCGAATCTTACTAATATGTTGAATCGGTGTTTGTACATCATTCCTTCTCCATTATAAGACTATTGTGGATAAAACACTACAAACCATTCAAAAATAGTCCACACGCTCCTAACTAGCCCTTTTCTTTCTCTCCAACCTTCTTTTCTATCTAAGTGGGACGGATTTCACTTCGACTCCTACTAATAAGTTGAATCGGTGTTTGTACATCATTCATTCTCCATTATAACACAATTGTGGACAAAACAGTACAAACCATTTCAAATTAGTCCACACGCTCCTAACTAGCCCTTTTCTTTCTCTCCAACCTTCTTTTCTTTCTAAGTGGGACGGATTTCACTTCGAATCCTACTAATAAGTTGAATCGGTGTTTGTACATCATTCCTTCACCAATATAAGTTTCTTATTGTCAACAACACCATAAAGCGTACCGAAATAGTCCACGCGCTCCTAATTAGCCCTTTTCTTTCTCTCTAACCTTCTTATCTTTCTAAGTGGGACGGATTTCACTTCGAATCCTACTATTAAGTTGAATCGGTGTTTGTACATCATTCCTTCTCTATTATAAGCGTATTGTGGATAAAACAGTACAAACCATTTCAAAATAGTCCACACGCTCCTAACTAGCCCTTTTCTTTTTCTCCAACCTTCTTTTCTTTCTAAGTGGGACGGATTTCACTTCGAATCCTACTAATAAGTTGAATCGGTAATTGTACATCATTTCTTCACCAATATAAGTTTCTTATTGTCAACAACACCATAAAGCGTACCGAAATAGTCCACACGCTCCTAACTGGCCCTTTTCTTTCTCTCCAACCTTCTTTTCTTTCTAAGTGGGACGGATTTCACTTCGAATCCTACTAATAAGTTGAATCGGTGTTTGTACATCATTCCTTCTCCATTATAAGACTATTGTGGAGAAAACACTACAAACCACTTCAAAATAGTCCACACGCTCCTAACTAGTCCTTTTCATTCTCTCCAACCATCTTTTCTTTCTAAGTGGGACGGATTTCACTTCGAATCCTACTAATAAGTTGAATCGGTTTTTGTACTTCATTCCTTCTCCATTATAACACAATTGTGGACAAAACAGTACAAACCATTTCGAAATAGTCCACACGCTCCTAACTAGCCCTTTTCTTTCTCTCCAACCTTCTTTTCTATCTAAGTGGGACGGATTTCACTTCGACTCCTACTAATAAGTTGAATCGGTGTTTGTACATCATTCATTCTCCATTATAACACAATTGTGGACAAAACAGTACAAACCATTTCAAATTAGTCCACACGCTCCTAACTAGCACTTTTCTTTCTCTCCAACCTTCTTTTCTTTCTAAGTGGGACGGATTTCACTTCGAATCCTACTAATAAGTTGAATCGGTGTTTGTACATCATTCCTTCACCAATATAAGTTTCTTATTGTCAACAACACCATAAAGCGTACCGAAATAGTCCACACGCTCCTAACTAGCCCTTTTCTTTCTCTCCAACCTTCTTATCTTTCTAAGTGGGACGGATTTCACTTCGAATCTTACTAATATGTTGAATCGGTGTTTGTACATCATTCCTTCTCCATTATAAGACTATTGTGGATAAAACACTACAAACCATTCAAAAATAGTCCACACGCTCCTAACTAGCCCTTTTCTTTCTCTCCAACCTTCTTTTCTATCTAAGTGGGACGGATTTCACTTCGACTCCTACTAATAAGTTGAATCGGTGTTTGTACATCATTCATTCTCCATTATAACACAATTGTGGACAAAACAGTACAAACCATTTCAAATTAGTCCACACGCTCCTAACTAGCCCTTTTCTTTCTCTCCAACCTTCTTTTCTTTCTAAGTGGGACGGATTTCACTTCGAATCCTACTAATAAGTTGAATCGGTGTTTGTACATCATTCCTTCACCAATATAAGTTTCTTATTGTCAACAACACCATAAAGCGTACCGAAATAGTCCACACGCTCCTAACTAGCCCTTTTCTTTCTCTCCAACCTTCTTATCTTTCTAAGTGGGACGGATTTCACTTCGAATCTTATTAATATGTTGAATCGGTGTTTGTACATCATTCCTTCTCCATTATAAGACTATTGTGGATAAAACACTACAAACCATTCAAAAATAGTCCACACGCTCCTAACTAGCCCTTTTCTTTCTCTCCAACCTTCTTTTCTATCTAAGTGGGACGGATTTCACTTCGACTCCTACTAATAAGTTGAATCGGTGTTTGTACATCATTCATTCACCAATATAAGTTTCTTATTGTCAACAACACCATAAAGCGTAGCGAAATAGTCCACACGCTCCTAACTAGCCCTTTTCTTTCTCTCCAACCATCTTATCTTTCTTAGTGGGACGGATTTCACTTCGAATCCTACTAATAAGTTGAATCGGTGTTTGTACATCATTCCTTCTCCATTATAACACAATTGTGGACAAAACAGTACAAACCATTCCAAAATAGTCCACACGCTCCTAACTAGCCCTTTTCTTTCTCTCCAACCTTCTTTTCTTTCTAACTGGGACGGATTTCACTTCGAATCCTACTAATAAGTTGAATCGGTGTTTGTACATCATTCCTTCTCCATTATAAGACAATTGTGGACAAAACAGTACAAACCATTTCAAAATAGTCCACACTCTCCTAACTAGACCTTTTCTTTTTCTCCAACCTTCTTTTCTTTCTAAATGGGACGGATTTCACTTCGAATCTTACTAATAAGTTGAATCGGTGTTTGTACATCATTCCTTCACCAATATAAGTTTCTTATTGTCAACAACACCATAAAGCATTCCAAAATAGTCCACACGCTCCTAACTAGCCATTTTCTTTCTCTCCAACCTTCTTATCTTTCTAAGTGGGACGGATTTCACTTCGAATCCTACTAATAAGTTGAATCGGTGTTTGTACATCATTCATTCTCCATTATAACACAATTGTGGACAAAACAGTACAAACCATTTCAAATTAGTCCACACGCTCCTAACTAGCCCTTTTCTTTCTCTCCAACCTTCTTTTCTTTCTAAGTGGGACGGATTTCACTTCGAATCCTACTAATAAGTTGAATCGGTGTTTGTACATCATTCCTTCACCAATATAAGTTTCTTATTGTCAACAACACCATAAAGCGTACCGAAATAGTCCACACGCTCCTAACTAGCCCTTTTCTTTCTCTCCAACCTTCTTATCTTTCTAAGTGGGACGGATTTCACTTCGAATCTTACTAATATGTTGAATCGGTGTTTGTACATCATTCCTTCTCCATTATAAGACTATTGTGGATAAAACACTACAAACCATTCAAAAATAGTCCACACGCTCCTAACTAGCCCTTTTCTTTCTCTCCAGCCTTCTTTTCTATCTAAGTGGGACGGATTTCACTTCGACTCCTACTAATAAGTTGAATCGGTGTTTGTACATCATTCATTCACCAATATAAGTTTCTTATTGTCAACAACACCATAAAGCGTAGCGAAATAGTCCACACGCTCCTAACTAGCCCTTTTCTTTCTCTCCAACCATCTTATCTTTCTTAGTGGGACGGATTTCACTTCGAATCCTACTAATAAGTTGAATCGGTGTTTGTACATCATTCCTTCTCCATTATAACACAATTGTGGACAAAACAGTACAAACCATTCCAAAATAGTCCACACGCTCCTAACTAGCCCTTTTCTTTCTCTCCAACCTTCTTTTCTTTCTAACTGGGACGGATTTCACTTCGAATCCTACTAATAAGTTGAATCGGTGTTTGTACATCATTCCTTCTCCATTATAAGACAATTGTGGACAAAACAGTACAAACCATTTCAAAATAGTCCACACTCTCCTAACTAGACCTTTTCTTTTTCTCCAACCTTCTTTTCTTTCTAAATGGGACGGATTTCACTTCGAATCTTACTAATAAGTTGAATCGGTGTTTGTACATCATTCCTTCACCAATATAAGTTTCTTATTGTCAACAACACCATAAAGCATTCCAAAATAGTCCACACGCTCCTAACTAGCCATTTTCTTTCTCTCCAACCTTCTTATCTTTCTAAGTGGGACGGATTTCACTTCGAATCCTACTAATAAGTTGAATCGGTGTTTGTACATCATTCATTCTCCATTATAACACAATTGTGGACAAAACAGTACAAACCATTTCAAATTAGTCCACACGCTCCTAACTAGCCCTTTTCTTTCTCTCCAACCTTCTTTTCTTTCTAAGTGGGACGGATTTCACTTCGAATCCTACTAATAAGTTGAATCGGTGTTTGTACATCATTCCTTCACCAATATAAGTTTCTTATTGTCAACAACACCATAAAGCGTACCGAAATAGTCCACACGCTCCTAACTAGCCCTTTTCTTTCTCTCCAACCTTCTTATCTTTCTAAGTGGGACGGATTTCACTTCGAATCTTACTAATATGTTGAATCGGTGTTTGTACATCATTCCTTCTCCATTATAAGACTATTGTGGATAAAACACTACAAACCATTCAAAAATAGTCCACACGCTCCTAACTAGCCCTTTTCTTTCTCTCCAGCCTTCTTTTCTATCTAAGTGGGACGGATTTCACTTCGACTCCTACTAATAAGTTGAATCGGTGTTTGTACATCATTCATTCACCAATATAAGTTTCTTATTGTCAACAACACCATAAAGCGTAGCGAAATAGTCCACACGCTCCTAACTAGCCCTTTTCTTTCTCTCCAACCATCTTATCTTTCTTAGTGGGACGGATTTCACTTCGAATCCTACTAATAAGTTGAATCGGTGTTTGTACATCATTCCTTCTCCATTATAACACAATTGTGGACAAAACAGTACAAACCATTCCAAAATAGTCCACACGCTCCTAACTAGCCCTTTTCTTTCTCTCCAACCTTCTTTTCTTTCTAACTGGGACGGATTTCACTTCGAATCCTACTAATAAGTTGAATCGGTGTTTGTACATCATTCCTTCTCCATTATAAGACAATTGTGGACAAAACAGTACAAACCATTTCAAAATAGTCCACACTCTCCTAACTAGACCTTTTCTTTTTCTCCAACCTTCTTTTCTTTCTAAATGGGACGGATTTCACTTCGAATCTTACTAATAAGTTGAATCGGTGTTTGTACATCATTCCTTCACCAATATAAGTTTCTTATTGTCAACAACACCATAAAGCATTCCAAAATAGTCCACACGCTCCTAACTAGCCATTTTCTTTCTCTCCAACCTTCTTATCTTTCTAAGTGGGACGGATTTCACTTCGAATCCTACTAATAAGTTGAATCGGTGTTTGTACATCATTCATTCTCCATTATAACACAATTGTGGACAAAACAGTACAAACCATTTCAAATTAGTCCACACGCTCCTAACTAGCCCTTTTCTTTCTCTCCAACCTTCTTTTCTTTCTAAGTGGGACGGATTTCACTTCGAATCCTACTAATAAGTTGAATCGGTGTTTGTACATCATTCCTTCACCAATATAAGTTTCTTATTGTCAACAACACCATAAAGCGTACCGAAATAGTCCACACGCTCCTAACTAGCCCTTTTCTTTCTCTCCAACCTTCTTATCTTTCTAAGTGGGACGGATTTCACTTCGAATCTTACTAATATGTTGAATCGGTGTTTGTACATCATTCCTTCTCCATTATAAGACTATTGTGGATAAAACACTACAAACCATTCAAAAATAGTCCACACGCTCCTAACTAGCCCTTTTCTTTCTCCCCAGCCTTCTTTTCTATCTAAGTGGGACGGATTTCACTTCGACTCCTACTAATAAGTTGAATCGGTGTTTGTACATCATTCATTCACCAATATAAGTTTCTTATTGTCAACAACACCATAAAGCGTAGCGAAATAGTCCACACGCTCCTAACTAGCCCTTTTCTTTCTCTCCAACCATCTTATCTTTCTTAGTGGGACGGATTTCACTTCGAATCCTACTAATAAGTTGAATCGGTGTTTGTACATCATTCCTTCTCCATTATAACACAATTGTGGACAAAACAGTACAAACCATTCCAAAATAGTCCACACGCTCCTAACTAGCCCTTTTCTTTCTCTCCAACCTTCTTTTCTTTCTAACTGGGACGGATTTCACTTCGAATCCTACTAATAAGTTGAATCGGTGTTTGTACATCATTCCTTCTCCATTATAAGACAATTGTGGACAAAACAGTACAAACCATTTCAAAATAGTCCACACTCTCCTAACTAGACCTTTTCTTTTTCTCCAACCTTCTTTTCTTTCTAAATGGGACGGATTTCACTTCGAATCTTACTAATAAGTTGAATCGGTGTTTGTACATCATTCCTTCACCAATATAAGTTTCTTATTGTCAACAACACCATAAAGCATTCCAAAATAGTCCACACGCTCCTAACTAGCCATTTTCTTTCTCTCCAACCTTCTTATCTTTCTAAGTGGGACGGATTTCACTTCGAATCCTACTAATAAGTTGAATCGGTGTTTGTACATCATTCATTCTCCATTATAACACAATTGTGGACAAAACAGTACAAACCATTTCAAATTAGTCCACACGCTCCTAACTAGCCCTTTTCTTTCTCTCCAACCTTCTTTTCTTTCTAAGTGGGACGGATTTCACTTCGAATCCTACTAATAAGTTGAATCGGTGTTTGTACATCATTCCTTCACCAATATAAGTTTCTTATTGTCAACAACACCATAAAGCGTACCGAAATAGTCCACACGCTCCTAACTAGCCCTTTTCTTTCTCTCCAACCTTCTTATCTTTCTAAGTGGGACGGATTTCACTTCGAATCTTACTAATATGTTGAATCGGTGTTTGTACATCATTCCTTCTCCATTATAAGACTATTGTGGATAAAACACTACAAACCATTCAAAAATAGTCCACACGCTCCTAACTAGCCCTTTTCTTTCTCTCCAGCCTTCTTTTCTATCTAAGTGGGACGGATTTCACTTCGACTCCTACTAATAAGTTGAATCGGTGTTTGTACATCATTCATTCACCAATATAAGTTTCTTATTGTCAACAACACCATAAAGCGTAGCGAAATAGTCCACACGCTCCTAACTAGCCCTTTTCTTTCTCTCCAACCATCTTATCTTTCTTAGTGGGACGGATTTCACTTCGAATCCTACTAATAAGTTGAATCGGTGTTTGTACATCATTCCTTCTCCATTATAACACAATTGTGGACAAAACAGTACAAACCATTCCAAAATAGTCCACACGCTCCTAACTAGCCCTTTTCTTTCTCTCCAACCTTCTTTTCTTTCTAACTGGGACGGATTTCACTTCGAATCCTACTAATAAGTTGAATCGGTGTTTGTACATCATTCCTTCTCCATTATAAGACAATTGTGGACAAAACAGTACAAACCATTTCAAAATAGTCCACACTCTCCTAACTAGACCTTTTCTTTTTCTCCAACCTTCTTTTCTTTCTAAATGGGACGGATTTCACTTCGAATCTTACTAATAAGTTGAATCGGTGTTTGTACATCATTCCTTCACCAATATAAGTTTCTTATTGTCAACAACACCATAAAGCATTCCAAAATAGTCCACACGCTCCTAACTAGCCATTTTCTTTCTCTCCAACCTTCTTATCTTTCTAAGTGGGACGGATTTCACTTCGAATCCTACTAATAAGTTGAATCGGTGTTTGTACATCATTCATTCTCCATTATACCACAATTGTGGACAAAACAGTACAAACCATTTCAAATTAGTCCACACGCTCCTAACTAGCCCTTTTCTTTCTCTCCAACCTTCTTTTCTTTCTAAGTGGGACGGATTTCACTTCGAAGCCTACTAATAAGTTGAATCGGTGTTTGTATATCATTCCTTCACCAATATAAGTTTCTTATTGTCAACAACACCATAAAGCGTACCGAAATAGTCCACACGCTCTTAACTAGCCCTTTTCTTTCTCTCCAACCTTCTTATCTTTCTAAGTGGGACGGATTTCACTTCGAATCCTACTAATAAGTTGAATCGGTGTTTGTACATCATTCCTTCTCCATTATAACACAATTGTGGACAAAACAGTACAAACCATTTCAAAATAGTCCACACGCTCCTAACTAGCCCTTTTCTTTCTCTCCAACCTTCTTATCTTTCTAAGTGGGACGGATTTCACTTCGAATCTTACTAATATGTTGAATCGGTGTTTGTACATCATTCCTTCTCCATTATAAGACTATTGTGGATAAAACACTACAAACCATTCCAAAATAGTCCACACGCTCCTAACTAGACCTTTTCTTTTTCTCCAACCTTCTTTTCTTTCTAAGTGGGACGGATTTCACTTCGAATCCTACTAATAAGTTGAATCGGTGTTTGTACATCATTCCTTCACCAATATAAGTTTCTTATTGTCAACAACACCATAAAGCGTACCGAAATAGTCCACACGCTCCTAACTATCCCTTTTCTTTCTCTCCAACCTTCTTATCTTTCTAAGTGGGACGGATTTCACTTCGTATCCTACTAATAAGTTGAATCGGTGTTTGTACATCATTCCTTCTCCATTATAAGACTATTGTGGACAAAACACTACAAACTATTCCAAAATAGTCCACACGCTCCTAACTAGCTCTTTTCTTTCTCTCCACCTTTTTTTTCTTTCTAAGTGGGACGGATTTCATTCGAATCGTCCTATAAGTTGAATCGGTGTTTGTACATCATTCATTCACCAATATAAGTTTCTTATTGTCAACAACACCATAAAGCGTACCGAAATAGTCCACGCGCTCTCTTTCAAAGTGGGACGGATTTCACTTCGAATCCTACTATTAAGTTGAATCGGTGTTTGTACATCATTCCTTCTCTATTATAAGCGTATTGTGGATAAAACAGTACAAACCATTTCAAAATAGTCCACACGCTCCTAACTAGCCCTTTTCTTTTTCTCCAACCTTCTTTTCTTTCTAAGTGGGACGGATTTCACTTCGAATCCTACTAATAAGTTGAATCGGTAATTGTACATCATTTCTTCACCAATATAAGTTTCTTATTGTCAACAACACCATAAAGCGTACCGAAATAGTCCACACGCTCCTAACTGGCCCTTTTCTTTCTCTCCAACCTTCTTTTCTTTCTAAGTGGGACGGATTTCACTTCGAATCCTACTAATAAGTTGAATCGGTGTTTGTACATCATTCCTTCTCCATTATAAGACTATTGTGGAGAAAACACTACAAACCACTTCAAAATAGTCCACACGCTCCTAACTAGTCCTTTTCATTCTCTCCAACCATCTTTTCTTTCTAAGTGGGACGGATTTCACTTCGAATCCTACTAATAAGTTGAATCGGTTTTTGTACTTCATTCCTTCTCCATTATAACACAATTGTGGACAAAACAGTACAAACCATTTCGAAATAGTCCACACGCTCCTAACTAGCCCTTTTCTTTCTCTCCAACCTTCTTTTCTTTCTAAGTGGGACGGATTTCACTTCGAATCCTACTAATAAGTTGAATCGGTGTTTGTACATCATTCCTTCACCAATATAAGTTTCTTATTGTCAACAACACCATAAAGCGTACCGAAATAGTCCACACGCTCCTAACTAGCCATTTTCTTTCTCTCCAACCTTCTTATCTTTCTAAGTGGGACGGATTTCACTTCGAATCTTACTAATAAGTTGAATCGGTGTTTGTACATCATTCCTTCTCCATTATAAGACTATTGTGGATAAAACACTACAAACAATTTAAAAATAGTCCACACGCTCCTAACAAGCCCTTTTCTTTCTCTCCAACCTTCTTTTCTTTCTAACTGGGACGGATTTCACTTCGAATCCTACTAATAAGTAGAATCGGTGTTTGTACATTATTCCTTCACCAATATAAGTTTCTTATTGTCAACAACACCATAAACCGTACCGAAATAGTCCACACGCTCGTAACTAGCCCTTTTCTTTCTCTCCAACCTTCTTATCTTTTTAAGTGGGACGAATTTCACTTCGAATCCTACTAATAAGTTGAATCGGTGTTTGTACATCATTCCTTCTCCATTATAAGACTATTGTGGACAAAACACTACAAACTATTCCAAAATAGTCCACACGCTCCTAACTAGCTCTTTTCTTTCTCTCCACATTTTTTTCTTTCTAAGTGGGACGGATTTCACTTCGAATCCTACTAACAAGTTGAATCGGTGTCTGTACATCATTCCTTCTCCATTATAAGACTATTGTGGAGAAAACACTACAAACCACTTCAAAATAGTCAACACGCTCCTAACAAGCCCTTTTCTTTCTCTCCAACCTTCTTTTCTTTCTAAGTGCGACGGATTTTACTTCGAATCCTACTAATAAGTTGAATCGGTGTTTGTACATCATTCCTTCTCCATTATAACACAATTGTGGACAAAATAGTACAAACCATTTCAAAATAGTCCACACGCTCCTAACTAGCCCTTTTCTTTCTCTCCAACCTTCTTTTCTTTCTAAGTGGGATGGATTTCACTTCGAATCCTACTAATAAGTTGAATCGGTGTTTGTACATCATTCCTTCACCAATATAAGTTTCTTATTGTCAACAACATCATAAACCATTCCAAAATAGTCCACACGCTCCTAACTAGCCCTTTTCTTTCTCTCCAACCTTCTTTTCTTTCTAAGTGGGACGGATTTCACTTCGAATCCTACTAATAAGTTGAATCGGTGTTTGTACATCATTCCTTCACCAATATAAGTTTCTTATTGTCAACAACACCATAAAGCGTACCGAAATAGTCCACACGCTCCTAACTAGCCCTTTTCTTTCTCTCCAACCTTCTTATCTTTCTAAGTGGGACGGATTTCACTTCGAATCCTACTAATAAGTTGAATCGGTGTTTGTACATCATTCCTTCTCCATTATAAGACTATTGTGGACAAAACACTACAAACTATTCCAAAATAGTCCACACGCTCCTAACTAGCTCTTTTCTTTCTCTCCACCTTTTTTTTCTTTCTAAGTGGGACGGATTTCATTCGAATCGTCCTATAAGTTGAATCGGTGTTTGTACATCATTCATTCACCAATATAAGTTTCTTATTGTCAACAACACCATAAAGCGTACCGAAATAGTCCACGCGCTCCTAATTAGCCCTTTTCTTTCTCTCTAACCTTCTTATCTTTCTAAGTGGGACGGATTTCACTTCGAATCCTACTATTAAGTTGAATCGGTGTTTGTACATCATTCCTTCTCTATTATAAGCGTATTGTGGATAAAACAGTACAAACCATTTCAAAATAGTCCACACGCTCCTAACTAGCCCTTTTCTTTTTCACCAACCTTCTTTTCTTTCTAAGTGGGACGGATTTCACTTCGAATCCTACTAATAAGTTGAATCGGTAATTGTACATCATTCCTTCACCAATATAAGTTTCTTATTGTCAACAACACCATAAAGCATTCCAAAATAGTCCACACGCTCCTAACTAGCCATTTTCTTTCTCTCCAACCTTCTTATCTTTCTAAGTGGGACGGATTTCACTTCGAATCCTACTAATAAGTTGAATCGGTGTTTGTACATCATTCATTCTCCATTATACAACAATTGTGGACAAAACAGTACAAACCATTTCAAATTAGTCCACACGCTCCTAACTAGCCCTTTTCTTTCTCTCCAACCTTCTTTTCTTTCTAAGTGGGACGGATTTCACTTCGAAGCCTACTAATAAGTTGAATCGGTGTTTGTATATCATTCCTTCACCAATATAAGTTTCTTATTGTCAACAACCCCATAAAGCGTACCGAAATAGTCCACACGCTCTTAACTAGCCCTTTTCTTTCTCTCCAACCTTCTTATCTTTCTAAGTGGGACGGATTTCACTTCGAATCCTACTAATAAGTTGAATCGGTGTTTGTACATCATTCCTTCTCCATTATAACACAATTGTGGACAAAACAGTACAAACCATTTCAAAATAGTCCACACGCTCTTAACTAGCCCTTTTCTTTCTCTCCAACCTTCTTATCTTTCTAAGTGGGACGGATTTCACTTCGAATCCTACTAATAAGTTGAATCGGTGTTTGTACATCATTCCTTCTCCATTATAACACAATTGTGGACAAAACAGTACAAACCATTTCAAAATAGTCCACACGCTCCTAACTAGCCCTTTTCTTTCTCTCCAACCTTCTTATCTTTCTAAGTGGGACGGATTTCACTTCGAATCTTACTAATATGTTGAATCGGTGTTTGTACATCATTCCTTCTCCATTATAAGACTATTGTGGATAAAACAGTACAAACCATTTCGAAATAGTCCACACGCTCCTAACTAGCCCTTTTCTTTCTCTCCAACCTTCTTTTCTTTCTAAGTGGGACGGATTTCACTTCGAATCCTACTAATAAGTTGAATCGGTGTTTGTACATCATTCCTTCACCAATATAAGTTTCTTATTGTCAACAACACCATAAAGCGTACCGAAATAGTCCACACGCTCCTAACTAGCCATTTTCTTTCTCTCCAACCTTCTTATCTTTCTAAGTGGGACGGATTTCACTTCGAATCTTACTAATAAGTTGAATCGGTGTTTGTACATCATTCCTTCTCCATTATAAGACTATTGTGGATAAAACACTACAAACAATTTAAAAATAGTCCACACGCTCCTAACAAGCCCTTTTCTTTCTCTCCAACCTTCTTTTCTTTCTAACTGGGACGGATTTCACTTCGAATCCTACTAATAAGTAGAATCGGTGTTTGTACATTATTCCTTCACCAATATAAGTTTCTTATTGTCAACAACACCATAAACCGTACCGAAATAGTCCACACGCTCGTAACTAGCCCTTTTCTTTCTCTCCAACCTTCTTATCTTTTTAAGTGGGACGAATTTCACTTCGAATCCTACTAATAAGTTGAATCGGTGTTTGTACATCATTCCTTCTCCATTATAAGACTATTGTGGACAAAACACTACAAACTATTCCAAAATAGTCCACACGCTCCTAACTAGCTCTTTTCTTTCTCTCCACATTTTTTTCTTTCTAAGTGGGACGGATTTCACTTCGAATCCTACTAACAAGTTGAATCGGTGTTTGTACATCATTCCTTCTCCATTATAAGACTATTGTGGAGAAAACACTACAAACCACTTCAAAATAGTCAACACGCTCCTAACAAGCCCTTTTCTTTCTCTCCAACCTTCTTTTCTTTCTAAGTGCGACGGATTTTACTTCGAATCCTACTAATAAGTTGAATCGGTGTTTGTACATCATTCCTTCTCCATTATAACACAATTGTGGACAAAATAGTACAAACCATTTCAAAATAGTCCACACGCTCCTAACTAGCCCTTTTCTTTCTCTCCAACCTTCTTTTCTTTCTAAGTGGGATGGATTTCACTTCGAATCCTACTAATAAGTTGAATCGGTGTTTGTACATCATTCCTTCACCAATATAAGTTTCTTATTGTCAACAACATCATAAACCATTCCAAAATAGTCCACACGCTCCTAACTAGCCCTTTTCTTTCTCTCCAACCTTCTTTTCTTTCTAAGTGGGACGGATTTCACTTCGAATCCTACTAATAAGTTGAATCGGTGTTTGTACATCATTCCTTCACCAATATAAGTTTCTTATTGTCAACAACACCATAAAGCGTACCGAAATAGTCCACACGCTCCTAACTAGCCCTTTTCTTTCTCTCCAACCTTCTTATCTTTCTAAGTGGGACGGATTTCACTTCGAATCCTACTAATAAGTTGAATCGGTGTTTGTACATCATTCCTTCTCCATTATAAGACTATTGTGGACAAAACACTACAAACTATTCCAAAATAGTCCACACGCTCCTAACTAGCTCTTTTCTTTCTCTCCACCTTTTTTTTCTTTCTAAGTGGGACGGATTTCATTCGAATCGTCCTATAAGTTGAATCGGTGTTTGTACATCATTCATTCACCAATATAAGTTTCTTATTGTCAACAACACCATAAAGCGTACCGAAATAGTCCACGCGCTCCTAATTAGCCCTTTTCTTTCTCTCTAACCTTCTTATCTTTCTAAGTGGGACGGATTTCACTTCGAATCCTACTATTAAGTTGAATCGGTGTTTGTACATCATTCCTTCTCTATTATAAGCGTATTGTGGATAAAACAGTACAAACCATTTCAAAATAGTCCACACGCTCCTAACTAGCCCTTTTCTTTTTCACCAACCTTCTTTTCTTTCTAAGTGGGACGGATTTCACTTCGAATCCTACTAATAAGTTGAATCGGTAATTGTACATCATTCCTTCACCAATATAAGTTTCTTATTGTCAACAACACCATAAAGCATTCCAAAATAGTCCACACGCTCCTAACTAGCCATTTTCTTTCTCTCCAACCTTCTTATCTTTCTAAGTGGGACGGATTTCACTTCGAATCCTACTAATAAGTTGAATCGGTGTTTGTACATCATTCATTCTCCATTATACAACAATTGTGGACAAAACAGTACAAACCATTTCAAATTAGTCCACACGCTCCTAACTAGCCCTTTTCTTTCTCTCCAACCTTCTTTTCTTTCTAAGTGGGACGGATTTCACTTCGAAGCCTACTAATAAGTTGAATCGGTGTTTGTATATCATTCCTTCACCAATATAAGTTTCTTATTGTCAACAACCCCATAAAGCGTACCGAAATAGTCCACACGCTCTTAACTAGCCCTTTTCTTTCTCTCCAACCTTCTTATCTTTCTAAGTGGGACGGATTTCACTTCGAATCCTACTAATAAGTTGAATCGGTGTTTGTACATCATTCCTTCTCCATTATAACACAATTGTGGACAAAACAGTACAAACCATTTCAAAATAGTCCACACGCTCTTAACTAGCCCTTTTCTTTCTCTCCAACCTTCTTATCTTTCTAAGTGGGACGGATTTCACTTCGAATCCTACTAATAAGTTGAATCGGTGTTTGTACATCATTCCTTCTCCATTATAACACAATTGTGGACAAAACAGTACAAACCATTTCAAAATAGTCCACACGCTCCTAACTAGCCCTTTTCTTTCTCTCCAACCTTCTTATCTTTCTAAGTGGGACGGATTTCACTTCGAATCTTACTAATATGTTGAATCGGTGTTTGTACATCATTCCTTCTCCATTATAAGACTATTGTGGATAAAACACTACAAACCATTCCAAAATAGTCCACACGCTCCTAACTAGACCTTTTCTTTTTCTCCAACCTTCTTTTCTTTCTAAGTGGGACGGATTTCACTTCGAATCCTACTAATAAGTTGAATCGGTGTTTGTACATCATTCCTTCACCAATATAAGTTTCTTATTGTCAACAACACCATAAAGCGTACCGAAATAGTCCACACGCTCCTAACTATCCCTTTTCTTTCTCTCCAACCTTCTTATCTTTCTAAGTGGGACGGATTTCACTTCGTTTCCTACTAATAAGTTGAATCGGTGTTTGTACATCATTCCTTCTCCATTATAAGACTATTGTGGACAAAACACTACAAACTATTCCAAAATAGTCCACACGCTCCTAACTAGCTCTTTTCTTTCTCTCCACCTTTTTTTTCTTTCTAAGTGGGACGGATTTCATTCGAATCGTCCTATAAGTTGAATCGGTGTTTGTACATCATTCATTCACCAATATAAGTTTCTTATTGTCAACAACACCATAAAGCGTACCGAAATAGGCCACGCGCTCCTAATTAGCCCTTTTCTTTCTCTCTAACCTTCTTATCTTTCAAAGTGGGACGGATTTCACTTCGAATCCTACTATTAAGTTGAATCGGTGTTTGTACATCATTCCTTCTCTATTATAAGCGTATTGTGGATAAAACAGTACAAACCATTTCAAAATTGTCCACACGCTCCTAACTAGCCCTTTTCTTTTTCTCCAACCTTCTTTTCTTTCTAAGTGGGACGGATTTCACTTCGAATCCTACTAATAAGTTGAATCGGTAATTGTACATCATTTCTTCACCAATATAAGTTTCTTATTGTCAACAACACCATAAAGCGTACCGAAATAGTCCACACGCTCCTAACTGGCCCTTTTCTTTCTCTCCAACCTTCTTTTCTTTCTAAGTGGGACGGATTTCACTTCGAATCCTACTAATAAGTTGAATCGGTGTTTGTACATCATTCCTTCTCCATTATAAGACTATTGTGGAGAAAACACTACAAACCACTTCAAAATAGTCCACACGCTCCTAACTAGTCCTTTTCATTCTCTCCAACCATCTTTTCTTTCTAAGTGGGACGGATTTCACTTCGAATCCTACTAATAAGTTGAATCGGTTTTTGTACTTCATTCCTTCTCCATTATAACACAATTGTGGACAAAACAGTACAAACCATTTCAAAATAGTCCACACGCTCCTAACTAGCCCTTTTCTTTCTGTCCAACCTTCTTTTCTTTCTAAGTGGGACGGATTTCACTTCGAATCCTACTAATAAGTTGAATCGGTGTTTGTACATCATTCCTTCACCAATATAAGTTTCTTATTGTCAACAACACCATAAAGCGTACCGAAATAGTCCACACGCTCCTAACTAGCCATTTTCTTTCTCTCCAACCTTCTTATCTTTCTAAGTGGGACGGATTTCACTTCGAATCTTACTAATAAGTTGAATCGGTGTTTGTACATCATTCCTTCTCCATTATGAGACTATTGTGGATAAAACACTACAAACAATTTAAAAATAGTCCACACGCTCCTAACTAGCCCTTTTCTTTCTCTCCAACCTTCTTTTCTTTCTAACTGGGACGGATTTCACTTCGAATCCTACTAATAAGTAGAATCGGTGTTTGTACATTATTCCTTCACCAATATAAGTTTCTTATTGTCAACAACACCATAAACCGTACCGAAATAGTCCACACGCTCGTAACTAGCCCTTTTCTTTCTCTCCAACCTTCTTATCTTTTTAAGTGGGACGAATTTCACTTCGAATCCTACTAATAAGTTGAATCGGTGTTTGTACATCATTCCTTCTCCATTATAAGACTATTGTGGACAAAACACTACAAACTATTCCAAAATAGTCCACACGCTCCTAACTAGCTCTTTTCTTTCTCTCCACATTTTTTTTCTTTCTAAGTGGGACGGATTTCACTTCGAATCCTACTAACAAGTTGAATCGGTGTTTGTACATCATTCCTTCTCCATTATAAGACTATTGTGGAGAAAACACTACAAACCACTACAAAATAGTCAACACGCTCCTAACAAGCCCTTTTCTTTCTCTCCAACCTTCTTTTCTTTCTAAGTGGGACGGATTTCACTTCGAATCCTACTAATAAGTTGAATCGGTGTTTGTACATCATTCCTTCTCCATTATAACACAATTGTGGACAAAACAGTACAAACCATTTCAAAATAGTCCACACGCTCCTAACTAGCCCTTTTCTTTCTCTCCAACCTTCTTTTCTTTCTAAGTGGGATGGATTTCACTTCGAATCCTACTAATAAGTTGAATCGGTGTTTGTACATCATTCCTTCACCAATATAAGTTTCTTATTGTCAACAACATCATAAACCATTCCAAAATAGTCCACACGCTCCTAACTAGCCCTTTTCTTTCTCTCCAACCTTCTTTTCTTTCTAAGTGGGACGGATTTCACTTCGAATCCTACTAATAAGCTGAATCGGTGTTTGTACATCATTCCTTCACCAATATAAGTTTCTTATTGTCAACAACACCATAAAGCGTACCGAAATAGTCCACACGCTCCTAACTAGCCCTTTTCTTTCTCTCCAACCTTCTTATCTTTCTAAGTGGGACGGATTTCACTTCGAATCCTACTAATAAGTTGAATCGGTGTTTGTACATCATTCCTTCTCCATTATAAGACTATTGTGGACAAAACACTACAAACTATTCCAAAATAGTCCACACGCTCCTAACTAGCTCTTTTCTTTCTCTCCACCTTTTTTTTCTTTCTAAGTGGGACGGATTTCATTCGAATCGTCCTATAAGTTGAATCGGTGTTTGTACATCATTCATTCACCAATATAAGTTTCTTATTGTCAACAACACCATAAAGCGTACCGAAATAGTCCACGCGCTCCTAATTAGCCCTTTTCTTTCTCTCTAACCTTCTTATCTTTCTAAGTGGGGCGGATTTCACTTCGAATCCTACTTTTAAGTTGAATCGGTGTTTGTACATCATTCCTTCTCTATTATAAGCGTATTGTGGATAAAACAGTACAAACCATTTCAAAATAGTCCACACGCTCCTAACTAGCCCTTTTCTTTTTCACCAACCTTCTTTTCTTTCTAAGTGGGACGGATTTCACTTCGAATCCTACTAATAAGTTGAATCGGTGTTTGTACATCATTCCTTCACCAATATAAGTTTCTTATTGTCAACAACACCATAAACCGTACCGAAATAGTCCACACGCTCGTAACAAGCCCTTTTCTTTCTCTCCAACCTTCTTATCTTTTTAAGTGGGACGAATTTCACTTCGAATCCTACTAATAAGTTGAATCGGTGTTTGTACATCATTCCTTCTCCATTATAAGACTATTGTGGACAAAACACTACAAACTATTCCAAAATAGTCCACACGCTCCTAACTAGCTCTTTTCTTTCTCTCCACATTTTTTTTCTTTCTAAGTGGGACGGATTTCACTTCGAATCCTACTAACAAGTTGAATCGGTGTTTGTACATCATTCCTTCTCCATTATAAGACTATTGTGGAGAAAACACTACAAACCACTTCAAAATAGTCAACACGCTCCTAACAAGCCCTTTTCTTTCTCTCCAACCTTCTTTTCTTTCTAAGTGGGACGGATTTCACTTCGAATCCTACTAATAAGTTGAATCGGTGTTTGTACATCATTCCTTCTCCATTATAACACAATTGTGGACAAAACAGTACAAACCATTTCAAAATAGTCCACACGCTCCTAACTAGCCCTTTTCTTTCTCTCCAACCTTCTTTTCTTTCTAAGTGGGACGGATTTCACTTCGAATCCTACTAATAAGTTGAATCGGTGTTTGTACATCATTCCTTCACCAATATAAGTTTCTTATTGTCAACAACACCATAAAGCGTACCGAAATAGTCCACACGCTCCTAACTAGCCATTTTCTTTCTCTCCAACCTTCTTATCTTTCTAAGTGGGACGGATTTCACTTCGAATCTTACTAATAAGTTGAATCGGTGTTTGTACATCATTCCTTCTCCAGTATAAGACTATTGTGGATAAAACACTACAAACCATTTTAAAATAGTCCACACGCTCCTAACTAGCCCTTTTCTTTCTCTCCAACCTTCTTTTCTTTCTAACTGGGACGGATTTCACTTCGAATCCTACTAATAAGTTGAATCGGTGTTTGTACATCATTCCTTCACCAATATAAGTTTCTTATTGTCAACAACACCATAAAGCGTACCGAAATAGTCCACGCGCTCCTAATTAGCCCTTTTCTTTCTCTCTAACCTTCTTATCTTTCTAAGTGGGACGGATTTCACTTCGAATCCTACTATTAAGTTGAATCGGTGTTTGTACATCATTCCTTCTCTATTATAAGCGTATTGTGGATAAAACAGTACAAACCATTTCAAAATAGTCCACACGCTCCTAACTAGCCCTTTTCTTTTTCACCAACCTTCTTTTCTTTCTAAATGGGACGGATTTCACTTCGAATCCTACTAATAAGTTGAATCGGTAATTGTACATCATTCCTTCACCAATATAAGTTTCTTATTGTCAACAACACCATAAAGCGTACCGAAATAGTCCACACGCTCCTAACTGGCCCTTTTCTTTCTCTCCAACCTTCTTATCTTTCTAAGTGGGACGGATTTCACTTCGAATCCTACTAATAAGTTGAATCGGTGTTTGTACATCATTCCTTCTCCATTATAAGACTATTGTGGAGAAAACACTACAAACCACTTCAAAATAGTCCACACGCTCCTAACTAGCCCTTTTCATTCTCTCCAACCATCTTTTCTTTCTAAGTGGGACGGATTTCACTTCGAATCCTACTAATAAGTTGAATCGGTTTTTGTACTTCTTTCCTTCTCCATTATAAAACAATTGTGGACAAAACAGTACAAACCATTTCAAAATAGTCCACACGCTCCTAACTAGCCCTTTTCTTTCTCTCCAACCTTCTTTTCTTTCTAAGTGGGACGGATTTCACTTCGAATCCTACTAATAAGTTGAATCGGTGTTTGTACATCATTCCTTCACCAATATAAGTTTCTTATTGTCAACAACACCATAAAGCGTACCGAAATAGTCCACACGCTCCTAACTAGCCATTTTCTTTCTCTCCAACCTTCTTATCTTTCTAAGTGGGACGGATTTCACTTCGAATCTTACTAATAAGTTGAATCGGTGTTTGTACATCATTCCTTCTCCAGTATAAGACCATTGTGGATAAAACACTACAAACCATTTAAAAATAGTCCACACGCTCCTAACTAGCCCTTTTCTTTCTCTCCAACCTTCTTTTCTTTCTAACTGGGACGGATTTCACTTCGAATCCTACTAATAAGTTGAATCGGTGTTTGTACATCATTCCTTCACCAATATAAGTTTCTTATTGTCAACAACACCATAAACCGTACCGAAATAGTCCACACGCTCGTAACAAGCCCTTTTCTTTCTCTCCAACCTTCTTATCTTTTTAAGTGGGACGAATTTCACTTCGAATCCTACTAATAAGTTGAATCGGTGTTTGTACATCATTCCTTCTCCATTATAAGACTATTGTGGACAAAACACTACAAACTATTCCAAAATAGTCCACACGCTCCTAACTAGCTCTTTTCTTTCTCTCCACATTTTTTTTCTTTCTAAGTGGGACGGATTTCACTTCGAATCCTACTAACAAGTTGAATCGGTGTTTGTACATCATTCCTTCTCCATTATAAGACTATTGTGGAGAAAACACTACAAACCACTTCAAAATAGTCAACACGCTCCTAACAAGCCCTTTTCTTTCTCTCCAACCTTCTTTTCTTTCTAAGTGGGACGGATTTCACTTCGAATCCTTCTAATAAGTTGAATCGGTGTTTGTACATCATTCCTTCTCCATTATAACACAATTGTGGACAAAACAGTACAAACCATTTCAAAATAGTCCACACGCTCCTAACTAGCCCTTTTCTTTCTCTCCAACCTTCTTTTCTTTCTAAGTGGGATGGATTTCATTTCGAATCCTACTAATAAGTTGAATCGGTGTTTGTACATCATTCCTTCACCAATATAAGTTTCTTATTGTCAACAACATCATAAACCATTCCAAAATAGTCCACACGCTCCTAACTAGCCCTTTTCTTTCTCTCCAACCTTCTTTTCTTTCTAAGTGGGACGGATTTCACTTCGAATCCTACTAATAAGCTGAATCGGTGTTTGTACATCATTCCTTCACCAATATAAGTTTCTTATTGTCAACAACACCATAAAGCGTACCGAAATAGTCCACACGCTCCTAACTAGCCCTTTTCTTTCTCTCCAACCTTCTTATCTTTCTAAGTGGGACGGATTTCACTTCGAATCCTACTAATAAGTTGAATCGGTGTTTGTACATCATTCCTTCTCCATTATAAGACTATTGTGGACAAAACACTACAAACTATTCCAAAATAGTCCACACGCTCCTAACTAGCTCTTTTCTTTCTCTCCACCTTTTTTTTCTTTCTAAGTGGGACGGATTTCATTCGAATCGTCCTATAAGTTGAATCGGTGTTTGTACATCATTCATTCACCAATATAAGTTTCTTATTGTCAACAACACCATAAAGCGTACCGAAATAGTCCACGCGCTCCTAATTAGCCCTTTTCTTTCTCTCTAACCTTCTTATCTTTCTAAGTGGGACGGATTTCACTTCGAATCCTACTTTTAAGTTGAATCGGTGTTTGTACATCATTCCTTCTCTATTATAAGCGTATTGTGGATAAAACAGTACAAACCATTTCAAAATAGTCCACACGTTCCTAACTAGCCCTTTTCTTTTTCTCCAACCTTCTTTTCTTTCTAAGTGGGACGGATTTCACTTCGAATCCTACTAATAAGTTGAATCGGTAATTGTACATCATTCCTTCACCAATATAAGTTTCTTATTGTCAACAACACCATAAAGCGTACCGAAATAGTCCACACGCTCCTAACTGGCCCTTTTCTTTCTCTCCAACCTTCTTATCTTTCTAAGTGGGACGGATTTCACTTCGAATCCTACTAATAAGTTGAATCGGTGTTTGTACATCATTCATTCTCCATTATAAGACTATTGTGGAGAAAACACTACAAACCACTTCAAAATAGTCCACACGCTCCTAACTAGCCCTTTTCATTCTCTCCAACCATCTTTTCTTTCTAAGTGGGACGGATTTCACTTCGAATCCTACTAATAAGTTGAATCGGTGTTTGTACATCATTCCTTCTCCATTATAAGACTATTGTGGAGAAAACATTACAAACCACTTCAAAATAGTCCACACGCTCCTAACTAGCCCTTTTCATTCTCTCCAACCATCTTTTCTTTCTAAGTGGGACGGATTTCACTTCGAATCCTACTAATAAGTTGAATCGGTTTTTGTACTTCTTTCCTTCTCCATTATAACACAATTGTGGACAAAACACTACAAACCATTTCAAAATAGTCCACACGCTCCTAACTAGCCCTTTTCTTTCTCTCCAACCTTCTTTTCTTTCTATGTGGGACGGATTTCACTTCGAATCCTACTAATAAGTTGAATCGGTGTTTGTACATCATTCCTTCACCAATATAAGTTTCTTATTGTCAACAACACCATAAAGCGTACCGAAATAGTCCACACGCTCCTAACTAGCCATTTTCTTTCTCTCCAACCTTCTTATCTTTCTAAGTGGGACGGATTTCACTTCGAATCTTACTAATAAGTTGAATCGGTGTTTGTACATCATTCCTTCTCCAGTATAAGACCATTGTGGATAAAACACTACAAACCATTTAAAAATAGTCCACACGCTCCTAACTAGCCCTTTTCTTTCTCTCCAACCTTCTTTTCTTTCTAACTGGGACGGATTTCACTTCGAATCCTACTAATAAGTTGAATCGGTGTTTGTACATCATTCCTTCACCAATATAAGTTTCTTATTGTCAACAACACCATAAACCGTACCGAAATAGTCCACACGCTCGTAACAAGCCCTTTTCTTTCTCTCCAACCTTCTTATCTTTTTAAGTGGGACGGATTTCACTTCGAATCCTACTAATAAGTTGAATCGGTGTTTGTACATCATTCCTTCTCCATTATAAGACTATTGTGGACAAAACACTACAAACTATTCCAAAATAGTCCACACGCTCCTAACTAGCTCTTTTCTTTCTCTCCACCTTTTTTTTCTTTCTAAGTGGGACGGATTTCATTCGAATCGTCCTATAAGTTGAATCGGTGTTTGTACATCATTCATTCACCAATATAAGTTTCTTATTGTCAACAACACCATAAAGCGTACCGAAATAGTCCACGCGCTCCTAATTAGCCCTTTTCTTTCTCTCTAACCTTCTTATCTTTCTAAGTGGGACGGATTTCACTTCGAATCCTACTTTTAAGTTGAATCGGTGTTTGTACATCATTCCTTCTCTATTATAAGCGTATTGTGGATAAAACAGTACAAACCATTTCAAAATAGTCCACACGTTCCTAACTAGCCCTTTTCTTTTTCTCCAACCTTCTTTTCTTTCTAAGTGGGACGGATTTCACTTCGAATCCTACTAATAAGTTGAATCGGTAATTGTACATCATTCCTTCACCAATATAAGTTTCTTATTGTCAACAACACCATAAAGCGTACCGAAATAGTCCACACGCTCCTAACTGGCCCTTTTCTTTCTCTCCAACCTTCTTATCTTTCTAAGTGGGACGGATTTCACTTCGAATCCTACTAATAAGTTGAATCGGTGTTTGTACATCATTCATTCTCCATTATAAGACTATTGTGGAGAAAACACTACAAACCACTTCAAAATAGTCCACACGCTCCTAACTAGCCCTTTTCATTCTCTCCAACCATCTTTTCTTTCTAAGTGGGACGGATTTCACTTCGAATCCTACTAATAAGTTGAATCGGTGTTTGTACATCATTCCTTCTCCATTATAAGACTATTGTGGAGAAAACATTACAAACCACTTCAAAATAGTCCACACGCTCCTAACTAGCCCTTTTCATTCTCTCCAACCATCTTTTCTTTCTAAGTGGGACGGATTTCACTTCGAATCCTACTAATAAGTTGAATCGGTTTTTGTACTTCTTTCCTTCTCCATTATAACACAATTGTGGACAAAACACTACAAACCATTTCAAAATAGTCCACACGCTCCTAACTAGCCCTTTTCTTTCTCTCCAACCTTCTTTTCTTTCTATGTGGGACGGATTTCACTTCGAATCCTACTAATAAGTTGAATCGGTGTTTGTACATCATTCCTTCACCAATATAAGTTTCTTATTGTCAACAACACCATAAAGCGTACCGAAATAGTCCACACGCTCCTAACTAGCCATTTTCTTTCTCTCCAACCTTCTTATCTTTCTAAGTGGGACGGATTTCACTTCGAATCTTACTAATAAGTTGAATCGGTGTTTGTACATCATTCCTTCTCCAGTATAAGACCATTGTGGATAAAACACTACAAACCATTTAAAAATAGTCCACACGCTCCTAACTAGCCCTTTTCTTTCTCTCCAACCTTCTTTTCTTTCTAACTGGGACGGATTTCACTTCGAATCCTACTAATAAGTTGAATCGGTGTTTGTACATCATTCCTTCACCAATATAAGTTTCTTATTGTCAACAACACCATAAACCGTACCGAAATAGTCCACACGCTCGTAACAAGCCCTTTTCTTTCTCTCCAACCTTCTTATCTTTTTAAGTGGGACGAATTTCACTTCGAATCCTACTAATAAGTTGAATCGGTGTTTGTACATCATTCCTTCTCCATTATAAGACTATTGTGGACAAAACACTACAAACTATTCCAAAATAGTCCACACGCTCCTAACTAGCTCTTTTCTTTCTCTCCACATTTTTTTTCTTTCTAAGTGGGACGGATTTCACTTCGAATCCTACTAACAAGTTGAATCGGTGTTTGTACATCATTCCTTCTCCATTATAAGACTATTGTGGAGAAAACACTACAAACCACTTCAAAATAGTCAACACGCTCCTAACAAGCCCTTTTCTCTCTCTCCAACCTTCTTTTCTTTCTAAGTGGGACGGATTTCACTTCGAATCCTACTAATAAGTTGAATCGGTGTTTGTACATCATTCCTTCTCCATTATAACACAATTGTGGACAAAACAGTACAAACCATTTCAAAATAGTCCACACGCTCCTAACTAGCCCTTTTCTTTCTCTCCAACCTTCTTTTCTTTCTAAGTGGGATGGATTTCACTTCGAATCCTACTAATAAGTTGAATCGGTGTTTGTACATCATTCCTTCACCAATATAAGTTTCTTATTGTCAACAACATCATAAACCATTCCAAAATAGTCCACACGATCCTAACTAGCCCTTTTCTTTCTCTCCAACCTTCTTTTCTTTCTAAGTGGGACGGATTTCACTTCGAATCCTACTAATAAGCAGAATCGGTGTTTGTACATCATTCCTTCACCAATATAAGTTTCTTATTGTCAACAACACCATAAAGCGTACCGAAATAGTCCACACGCTCCTAACTAGCCCTTTTCTTTCTCTCCAACCTTCTTATCTTTCTAAGTGGGACGGATTTCACTTCGAATCCTACTAATAAGTTGAATCGGTGTTTGTACATCATTCCTTCTCCATTATAAGACTATTGTGGACAAAACACTACAAACTATTCCAAAATAGTCCACACGCTCCTAACTAGCTCTTTTCTTTCTCTCCACCTTTTTTTTCTTTCTAAGTGGGACGGATTTCATTCGAATCGTCCTATAAGTTGAATCGGTGTTTGTACATCATTCATTCACCAATATAAGTTTCTTATTGTCAACAACACCATAAAGCGTACCGAAATAGTCCACGCGCTCCTAATTAGCCCTTTTCTTTCTCTCTAACCTTCTTATCTTTCTAAGTGGGACGGATTTCACTTCGAATCCTACTTTTAAGTTGAATCGGTGTTTGTACATCATTCCTTCTCTATTATAAGCGTATTGTGGATAAAACAGTACAAACCATTTCAAAATAGTCCACACGTTCCTAACTAGCCCTTTTCTTTTTCTCCAACCTTCTTTTCTTTCTAAGTGGGACGGATTTCACTTCGAATCCTACTAATAAGTTGAATCGGTAATTGTACATCATTCCTTCACCAATATAAGTTTCTTATTGTCAACAACACCATAAAGCGTACCGAAATAGTCCACACGCTCCTAACTGGCCCTTTTCTTTCTCTCCAACCTTCTTATCTTTCTAAGTGGGACGGATTTCACTTCGAATCCTACTAATAAGTTGAATCGGTGTTTGTACATCATTCCTTCTCCATTATAAGACTATTGTGGAGAAAACACTACAAACCACTTCAAAATAGTCCACACGCTCCTAACTAGCCCTTTTCATTCTCTCCAACCATCTTTTCTTTCTAAGTGGGACGGATTTCACTTCGAATCCTACTAATAAGTTGAATCGGTGTTTGTACATCATTCCTTCTCCATTATAAGACTATTGTGGAGAAAACATTACAAACCACTTCAAAATAGTCCACACGCTCCTAACTAGCCCTTTTCATTCTCTCCAACCATCTTTTCTTTCTAAGTGGGACGGATTTCACTTCGAATCCTACTAATAAGTTGAATCGGTTTTTGTACTTCTTTCCTTCTCCATTATAACACAATTGTGGACAAAACAGTACAAACCATTTCAAAATAGTCCACACGCTCCTAACTAGACCTTTTCTTTCTCTCCAACCATCTTTTCTTTCTAAGTGGGACGGATTTCACTTCGAATCCTACTAATAAGTTGAATCGGTGTTTGTACATCATTCCTTCTCCATTATAAGACTATTGTGGAGAAAACATTACAAACCACTTCAAAATAGTCCACACGCTCCTAACTAGCCCTTTTCATTCTCTCCAACCATCTTTTCTTTCTAAGTGGGACGGATTTCACTTCGAATCCTACTAATAAGTTGAATCGGTTTTTGTACTTCTTTCCTTCTCCATTATAACACAATTGTGGACAAAACAGTACAAACCATTTCAAAATAGTCCACACGCTCCTAACTAGCCCTTTTCTTTCTCTCCAACCTTCTTTTCTTTCTATGTGGGACGGATTTCACTTCGAATCCTACTAATAAGTTGAATCGGTGTTTGTACATCATTCCTTCACCAATATAAGTTTCTTATTGTCAACAACACCATAAAGCGTACCGAAATAGTCCACACGCTCCTAACTAGCCATTTTCTTTCTCTCCAACCTTCTTTTCTTTCTAAGTGGGACGGATTTCACTTCGAATCCTACTAATAAGCAGAATCGGTGTTTGTACATCATTCCTTCACCAATATAAGTTTCTTATTGTCAACAACACCATAAAGCGTACCGAAATAGTCCACACGCTCCTAACTAGCCCTTTTCTTTCTCTCCAACCTTCTTATCTTTCTAAGTGGGACGGATTTCACTTCGAATCCTACTAATAAGTTGAATCGGTGTTTGTACATCATTCCTTCTCCATTATAAGACTATTGTGGACAAAACACTACAAACTATTCCAAAATAGTCCACACGCTCCTAACTAGCTCTTTTCTTTCTCTCCACCTTTTTTTTCTTTCTAAGTGGGACGGATTTCATTCGAATCGTCCTATAAGTTGAATCGGTGTTTGTACATCATTCATTCACCAATATAAGTTTCTTATTGTCAACAACACCATAAAGCGTACCGAAATAGTCCACGCGCTCCTAATTAGCCCTTTTCATTCTCTCTAACCTTCTTATCTTTCTAAGTGGGACGGATTTCACTTCGAATCCTACTTTTAAGTTGAATCGGTGTTTGTACATCATTCCTTCTCTATTATAAGCGTATTGTGGATAAAACAGTACAAACCATTTCAAAATAGTCCACACGTTCCTAACTAGCCCTTTTCTTTTTCTCCAACCTTCTTTTCTTTCTAAGTGGGACGGATTTCACTTCGAATCCTACTAATAAGTTGAATCGGTAATTGTACATCATTCCTTCACCAATATAAGTTTCTTATTGTCAACAACACCATAAAGCGTACCGAAATAGTCCACACGCTCCTAACTGGCCCTTTTCTTTCTCTCCAACCTTCTTATCTTTCTAAGTGGGACGGATTTCACTTCGAATCCTACTAATAAGTTGAATCGGTGTTTGTACATCATTCCTTCTCCATTATAAGACTATTGTGGAGAAAACACTACAAACCACTTCAAAATAGTCCACACGCTCCTAACTAGCCCTTTTCATTCTCTCCAACCATCTTTTCTTTCTAAGTGGGACGGATTTCACTTCGAATCCTACTAATAAGTTGAATCGGTGTTTGTACATCATTCCTTCTCCATTATAAGACTATTGTGGAGAAAACATTACAAACCACTTCAAAATAGTCCACACGCTCCTAACTAGCCCTTTTCATTCTCTCCAACCATCTTTTCTTTCTAAGTGGGACGGATTTCACTTCGAATCCTACTAATAAGTTGAATCGGTTTTTGTACTTCTTTCCTTCTCCATTATAACACAATTGTGGACAAAACAGTACAAACCATTTCAAAATAGTCCACACGCTCCTAATTAGCCCTTTTCTTTCTCTCTAACCTTCTTATCTTTCTAAGTGGGACGGATTTCACTTCGAATCCTACTTTTAAGTTGAATCGGTGTTTGTACATCATTCCTTCTCTATTATAAGCGTATTGTGGATAAAACAGTACAAACCATTTCAAAATAGTCCACACGTTCCTAACTAGCCCTTTTCTTTTTCTCCAACCTTCTTTTCTTTCTAAGTGGGACGGATTTCACTTCGAATCCTACTAATAAGTTGAATCGGTAATTGTACATCATTCCTTCACCAATATAAGTTTCTTATTGTCAACAACACCATAAAGCGTACCGAAATAGTCCACACGCTCCTAACTGGCCCTTTTCTTTCTCTCCAACCTTCTTATCTTTCTAAGTGGGACGGATTTCACTTCGAATCCTACTAATAAGTTGAATCGGTGTTTGTACATCATTCCTTCTCCATTATAAGACTATTGTGGAGAAAACACTACAAACCACTTCAAAATAGTCCACACGCTCCTAACTAGCCCTTTTCATTCTCTCCAACCATCTTTTCTTTCTAAGTGGGACGGATTTCACTTCGAATCCTACTAATAAGTTGAATCGGTGTTTGTACATCATTCCTTCTCCATTATAAGACTATTGTGGAGAAAACACTACAAACCACTTCAAAATAGTCCACACGCTCCTAACTAGCCCTTTTCATTCTCTCCAACCATCTTTTCTTTCTAAGTGGGACGGATTTCACTTCGAATCCTACTAATAAGTTGAATCGGTTTTTGTACTTCTTTCCTTCTCCATTATAACACAATTGTGGACAAAACAGTACAAACCATTTCAAAATAGTCCACACGCTCCTAACTAGCCCTTTTCTTTCTCTCCAACCTTCTTTTCTTTCTAAGTGGGACGGATTTCACTTCGAATCCTACTAATAAGTTGAATCGGTGTTTGTACATCATTCCTTCACCAATATAAGTTTCTTATTGTCAACAACACCATAAAGCGTACCGAAATAGTCCACACGCTCCTAACTAGCCATTTTCTTTCTCTCCAACCTTCTTATCTTTCTAAGTGGGACGGATTTCACTTCGAATCTTACTAATAAGTTGAATCGGTGTTTGTACATCATTCCTTCTCCAGTATAAGACTATTGTGGATAAAACACTACAAACCATTTAAAAATAGTCCACACGCTCCTAACTAGCCCTTTTCTTTCTCTCCAACCTTCTTTTCTTTCTAACTGGGACGGATTTCACTTCGAATCCTACTAATAAGTTGAATCGGTGTTTGTACATCATTCCTTCACCAATATAAGTTTCTTATTGTCAACAACACCATAAACCGTACCGAAATAGTCCACACGCTCGTAACTAGCCCTTTTCTTTCTCTCCAACCTTCTTTTCTTTCTAAGTGGGACGGATTTCACTTCGAATCTTACTAATAAGTTGAATCGGTGTTTGTACATCATTCCTTCACCAATATAAGTTTCTTATTGTCAACAACATCATAAACCATTCCAAAATAGTCCACACGCTCCTAACTAGCCCTTTTCTTTCTTTCCAACCTTCTTTTCTTTCTAAGTGGGACGGATTTCACTTCGAATCCTACTAATAAGCTGAATCGGTGTTTGTACATCATTCCTTCACCAATATAAGTTTCTTATTGTCAACAACACCATAAAGCGTACCGAAATAGTCCACACGCTCCTAACTAGCCCTTTTCATTCTCTCCAACCATCTTTTCTTTCTAAGTGGGACGGATTTCACTTCGAATCCTACTAATAAGTTGAATCGGTGTTTGTACATCATTCCTTCTCCATTATAAGACTATTGTGGAGAAAACATTACAAACCACTTCAAAATAGTCCACACGCTCCTAACTAGCCCTTTTCATTCTCTCCAACCATCTTTTCTTTCTAAGTGGGACGGATTTCACTTCGAATCCTACTAATAAGTTGAATCGGTTTTTGTACTTCTTTCCTTCTCCATTATAACACAATTGTGGACAAAACAGTACAAACCATTTCAAAATAGTCCACACGCTCCTAACTAGCCCTTTTCTTTCTCTCCAACCTTCTTTTCTTTCTATGTGGGACGGATTTCACTTCGAATCCTACTAATAAGTTGAATCGGTGTTTGTACATCATTCCTTCACCAATATAAGTTTCTTATTGTCAACAACACCATAAAGCGTACCGAAATAGTCCACACGCTCCTAACTAGCCATTTTCTTTCTCTCCAACCTTCTTTTCTTTCTAAGTGGGACGGATTTCACTTCGAATCCTACTAATAAGCAGAATCGGTGTTTGTACATCATTCCTTCACCAATATAAGTTTCTTATTGTCAACAACACCATAAAGCGTACCGAAATAGTCCACACGCTCCTAACTAGCCCTTTTCTTTCTCTCCAACCTTCTTATCTTTCTAAGTGGGACGGATTTCACTTCGAATCCTACTAATAAGTTGAATCGGTGTTTGTACATCATTCCTTCTCCATTATAAGACTATTGTGGACAAAACACTACAAACTATTCCAAAATAGTCCACACGCTCCTAACTAGCTCTTTTCTTTCTCTCCACCTTTTTTTTCTTTCTAAGTGGGACGGATTTCATTCGAATCGTCCTATAAGTTGAATCGGTGTTTGTACATCATTCATTCACCAATATAAGTTTCTTATTGTCAACAACACCATAAAGCGTACCGAAATAGTCCACGCGCTCCTAATTAGCCCTTTTCTTTCTCTCTAACCTTCTTATCTTTCTAAGTGGGACGGATTTCACTTCGAATCCTACTTTTAAGTTGAATCGGTGTTTGTACATCATTCCTTCTCTATTATAAGCGTATTGTGGATAAAACAGTACAAACCATTTCAAAATAGTCCACACGTTCCTAACTAGCCCTTTTCTTTTTCTCCAACCTTCTTTTCTTTCTAAGTGGGACGGATTTCACTTCGAATCCTACTAATAAGTTGAATCGGTAATTGTACATCATTCATTCACCAATATAAGTTTCTTATTGTCAACAACACCATAAAGCGTACCGAAATAGTCCACGCGCTCCTAATTAGCCCTTTTCATTCTCTCTAACCTTCTTATCTTTCTAAGTGGGACGGATTTCACTTCGAATCCTACTTTTAAGTTGAATCGGTGTTTGTACATCATTCCTTCTCTATTATAAGCGTATTGTGGATAAAACAGTACAAACCATTTCAAAATAGTCCACACGTTCCTAACTAGCCCTTTTCTTTTTCTCCAACCTTCTTTTCTTTCTAAGTGGGACGGATTTCACTTCGAATCCTACTAATAAGTTGAATCGGTAATTGTACATCATTCCTTCACCAATATAAGTTTCTTATTGTCAACAACACCATAAAGCGTACCGAAATAGTCCACACGCTCCTAACTGGCCCTTTTCTTTCTCTCCAACCTTCTTATCTTTCTAAGTGGGACGGATTTCACTTCGAATCCTACTAATAAGTTGAATCGGTGTTTGTACATCATTCCTTCTCCATTATAAGACTATTGTGGAGAAAACACTACAAACCACTTCAAAATAGTCCACACGCTCCTAACTAGCCCTTTTCATTCTCTCCAACCATCTTTTCTTTCTAAGTGGGACGGATTTCACTTCGAATCCTACTAATAAGTTGAATCGGTGTTTGTACATCATTCCTTCTCCATTATAAGACTATTGTGGAGAAAACATTACAAACCACTTCAAAATAGTCCACACGCTCCTAACTAGCCCTTTTCATTCTCTCCAACCATCTTTTCTTTCTAAGTGGGACGGATTTCACTTCGAATCCTACTAATAAGTTGAATCGGTTTTTGTACTTCTTTCCTTCTCCATTATAACACAATTGTGGACAAAACAGTACAAACCATTTCAAAATAGTCCACACGCTCCTAATTAGCCCTTTTCTTTCTCTCTAACCTTCTTATCTTTCTAAGTGGGACGGATTTCACTTCGAATCCTACTTTTAAGTTGAATCGGTGTTTGTACATCATTCCTTCTCTATTATAAGCGTATTGTGGATAAAACAGTACAAACCATTTCAAAATAGTCCACACGTTCCTAACTAGCCCTTTTCTTTTTCTCCAACCTTCTTTTCTTTCTAAGTGGGACGGATTTCACTTCGAATCCTACTAATAAGTTGAATCGGTAATTGTACATCATTCCTTCACCAATATAAGTTTCTTATTGTCAACAACACCATAAAGCGTACCGAAATAGTCCACACGCTCCTAACTGGCCCTTTTCTTTCTCTCCAACCTTCTTATCTTTCTAAGTGGGACGGATTTCACTTCGAATCCTACTAATAAGTTGAATCGGTGTTTGTACATCATTCCTTCTCCATTATAAGACTATTGTGGAGAAAACACTACAAACCACTTCAAAATAGTCCACACGCTCCTAACTAGCCCTTTTCATTCTCTCCAACCATCTTTTCTTTCTAAGTGGGACGGATTTCACTTCGAATCCTACTAATAAGTTGAATCGGTGTTTGTACATCATTCCTTCTCCATTATAAGACTATTGTGGAGAAAACACTACAAACCACTTCAAAATAGTCCACACGCTCCTAACTAGCCCTTTTCATTCTCTCCAACCATCTTTTCTTTCTAAGTGGGACGGATTTCACTTCGAATCCTACTAATAAGTTGAATCGGTTTTTGTACTTCTTTCCATCTCCATTATAACACAATTGTGGACAAAACAGTACAAACCATTTCAAAATAGTCCACACGCTCCTAACTAGCCCTTTTCTTTCTCTCCAACCTTCTTTTCTTTCTAAGTGGGACGGATTTCACTTCGAATCCTACTAATAAGTTGAATCGGTGTTTGTACATCATTCCTTCACCAATATAAGTTTCTTATTGTCAACAACACCATAAAGCGTACCGAAATAGTCCACACGCTCCTAACTAGCCATTTTCTTTCTCTCCAACCTTCTTATCTTTCTAAGTGGGACGGATTTCACTTCGAATCTTACTAATAAGTTGAATCGGTGTTTGTACATCATTCCTTCTCCAGTATAAGACTATTGTGGATAAAACACTACAAACCATTTAAAAATAGTCCACACGCTCCTAACTAGCCCTTTTCTTTCTCTCCAACCTTCTTTTCTTTCTAACTGGGACGGATTTCACTTCGAATCCTACTAATAAGTTGAATCGGTGTTTGTACATCATTCCTTCACCAATATAAGTTTCTTATTGTCAACAACACCATAAACCGTACCGAAATAGTCCACACGCTCGTAACTAGCCCTTTTCTTTCTCTCCAACCTTCTTTTCTTTCTAAATGGGACGGATTTCACTTCGAATCTTACTAATAAGTTGAATCGGTGTTTGTACATCATTCCTTCACCAATATAAGTTTCTTATTGTCAACAACACCATAAAGCGTACCGAAATAGTCCACACGCTCCTAACTAGCCATTTTCTTTCTCTCCAACCTTCTTATCTTTCTAAGTGGGACGGATTTCACTTCGAATCTTACTAATAAGTTGAATCGGTGTTTGTACATCATTCCTTCTCCAGTATAAGACTATTGTGGATAAAACACTACAAACCATTTAAAAATAGTCCACACGCTCCTAACTAGCCCTTTTCTTTCTCTCCAACCTTCTTTTCTTTCTAACTGGGACGGATTTCACTTCGAATCTTACTAATAAGTTGAATCGGTGTTTGTACATCATTCCTTCACCAATATAAGTTTCTTATTGTCAACAACATCATAAACCATTCCAAAATAGTCCACACGCTCCTAACTAGCCCTTTTCTTTCTTTCCAACCTTCTTTTCTTTCTAAGTGGGACGGATTTCACTTCGAATCCTACTAATAAGCTGAATCGGTGTTTGTACATCATTCCTTCACCAATATAAGTTTCTTATTGTCAACAACACCATAAAGCGTACCGAAATAGTCCACACGCTCCTAACTAGCCCTTTTCATTCTCTCCAACCATCTTTTCTTTCTAAGTGGGACGGATTTCACTTCGAATCCTACTAATAAGTTGAATCGGTGTTTGTACATCATTCCTTCTCCATTATAAGACTATTGTGGAGAAAACATTACAAACCACTTCAAAATAGTCCACACGCTCCTAACTAGCCCTTTTCATTCTCTCCAACCATCTTTTCTTTCTAAGTGGGACGGATTTCACTTCGAATCCTACTAATAAGTTGAATCGGTTTTTGTACTTCTTTCCTTCTCCATTATAACACAATTGTGGACAAAACAGTACAAACCATTTCAAAATAGTCCACACGCTCCTAACTAGCCCTTTTCTTTCTCTCCAACCTTCTTTTCTT
Organism: Cornus suecica; assembly: GCA_963922005.1. Lineage (NCBI taxonomy): Eukaryota > Viridiplantae > Streptophyta > Magnoliopsida > Cornales > Cornaceae > Cornus > Cornus suecica. The sequence goes on from OY998239.1 coordinate 47,494,968, forward strand.
TCTATGTGGGACGGATTTCACTTCGAATCCTACTAATAAGTTGAATCGGTGTTTGTACATCATTCCTTCACCAATATAAGTTTCTTATTGTCAACAACACCATAAAGCGTACCGAAATAGTCCACACGCTCCTAACTAGCCATTTTCTTTCTCTCCAACCTTCTTTTCTTTCTAAGTGGGACGGATTTCACTTCGAATCCTACTAATAAGCAGAATCGGTGTTTGTACATCATTCCTTCACCAATATAAGTTTCTTATTGTCAACAACACCATAAAGCGTACCGAAATAGTCCACACGCTCCTAACTAGCCCTTTTCTTTCTCTCCAACCTTCTTATCTTTCTAAGTGGGACGGATTTCACTTCGAATCCTACTAATAAGTTGAATCGGTGTTTGTACATCATTCCTTCTCCATTATAAGACTATTGTGGACAAAACACTACAAACTATTCCAAAATAGTCCACACGCTCCTAACTAGCTCTTTTCTTTCTCTCCACCTTTTTTTTCTTTCTAAGTGGGACGGATTTCATTCGAATCGTCCTATAAGTTGAATCGGTGTTTGTACATCATTCATTCACCAATATAAGTTTCTTATTGTCAACAACACCATAAAGCGTACCGAAATAGTCCACGCGCTCCTAATTAGCCCTTTTCTTTCTCTCTAACCTTCTTATCTTTCTAAGTGGGACGGATTTCACTTCGAATCCTACTTTTAAGTTGAATCGGTGTTTGTACATCATTCCTTCTCTATTATAAGCGTATTGTGGATAAAACAGTACAAACCATTTCAAAATAGTCCACACGTTCCTAACTAGCCCTTTTCTTTTTCTCCAACCTTCTTTTCTTTCTAAGTGGGACGGATTTCACTTCGAATCCTACTAATAAGTTGAATCGGTAATTGTACATCATTCCTTCACCAATATAAGTTTCTTATTGTCAACAACACCATAAAGCGTACCGAAATAGTCCACACGCTCCTAACTGGCCCTTTTCTTTCTCTCCAACCTTCTTATCTTTCTAAGTGGGACGGATTTCACTTCGAATCCTACTAATAAGTTGAATCGGTGTTTGTACATCATTCCTTCTCCATTATAAGACTATTGTGGAGAAAACACTACAAACCACTTCAAAATAGTCCACACGCTCCTAACTAGCCCTTTTCATTCTCTCCAACCATCTTTTCTTTCTAAGTGGGACGGATTTCACTTCGAATCCTACTAATAAGTTGAATCGGTGTTTGTACATCATTCCTTCTCCATTATAAGACTATTGTGGAGAAAACACTACAAACCACTTCAAAATAGTCCACACGCTCCTAACTAGCCCTTTTCATTCTCTCCAACCATCTTTTCTTTCTAAGTGGGACGGATTTCACTTCGAATCCTACTAATAAGTTGAATCGGTTTTTGTACTTCTTTCCTTCTCCATTATAACACAATTGTGGACAAAACAGTACAAACCATTTCAAAATAGTCCACACGCTCCTAACTAGCCCTTTTCTTTCTCTCCAACCTTCTTTTCTTTCTAAGTGGGACGGATTTCACTTCGAATCCTACTAATAAGTTGAATCGGTGTTTGTACATCATTCCTTCACCAATATAAGTTTCTTATTGTCAACAACACCATAAAGCGTACCGAAATAGTCCACACGCTCCTAACTAGCCATTTTCTTTCTCTCCAACCTTCTTATCTTTCTAAGTGGGACGGATTTCACTTCGAATTTTACTAATAAGTTGAATCGGTGTTTGTACATCATTCCTTCTCCAGTATAAGACTATTGTGGATAAAACACTACAAACCATTTAAAAATAGTCCACACGCTCCTAACTAGCCCTTTTCTTTCTCTCCAACCTTCTTTTCTTTCTAACTGGGACGGATTTCACTTCGAATCCTACTAATAAGTTGAATCGGTGTTTGTACATCATTCCTTCACCAATATAAGTTTCTTATTGTCAACAACACCATAAACCGTACCGAAATAGTCCACACGCTCGTAACTAGCCCTTTTCTTTCTCTCCAACCTTCTTTTCTTTCTAAGTGGGACGGATTTCACTTCGAATCTTACTAATAAGTTGAATCGGTGTTTGTACATCATTCCTTCACCAATATAAGTTTCTTATTGTCAACAACATCATAAACCATTCCAAAATAGTCCACACGCTCCTAACTAGCCCTTTTCTTTCTCTCCAACCTTCTTTTCTTTCTAAGTGGGACGGATTTCACTTCGAATCCTACTAATAAGCTGAATCGGTGTTTGTACATCATTCCTTCACCAATATAAGTTTCTTATTGTCAACAACACCATAAAGCGTACCGAAATAGTCCACACGCTCCTAACTAGCCCTTTTCTTTCTCTCCAACCTTCTTATCTTTCTAAGTGGGACGGATTTCACTTCGAATCCTACTAATAAGTTGAATCGGTGTTTGTACATCATTCCTTCTCCATTATAAGACTATTGTGGACAAAACACTACAAACTATTCCAAAATAGTCCACACGCTCCTAACTAGCTCTTTTCTTTCTCTCCACATTTTTTTTCTTTCTAAGTGGGACGAATTTCACTTCGAATCCTACTAACAAGTTGAATCGGTGTTTGTACATCATTCCTTCTCCATTATAAGACTATTGTGGAGAAAACACTACAAACCACTTCAAAATAGTCAACACGCTCCTAACAAGCCCTTTTCTTTCTCTCCAACCTTCTTTTCTTTCTAAGTGGGACGGATTTCACTTCGAATCCTACTAATAAGTTGAATCGGTGTTTGTACATCATTCCTTCTCCATTATAACACAATTGTGGACAAAACAGTACAAACCATTTCAAAATAGTCCACACGCTCCTAACTAGCCCTTTTCTTTCTCTCCAACCTTCTTTTCTTTCTAAGTGGGATGGATTTCACTTCGAATCCTACTAATAAGTTGAATCGGTGTTTGTACATCATTCCTTCACCAATATAAGTTTCTTATTGTCAACAACATCATAAACCATTCCAAAATAGTCCACACGCTCCTAACTAGCCCTTTTCTTTCTCTCCAACCTTCTTTTCTTTCTAAGTGGGACGGATTTCACTTCGAATCCTACTAATAAGTTGAATCGGTGTTTGTACATCATTCCTTCTCCATTATAACACAATTGTGGACAAAACAGTACAAACCATTTCAAAATAGTCCACACGCTCCTAACTAGCCCTTTTCTTTCTCTCCAACCTTCTTTTCTTTCTAAGTGGGATGGATTTCACTTCGAATCCTACTAATAAGTTGAATCGGTGTTTGTACATCATTCCTTCACCAATATAAGTTTCTTATTGTCAACAACATCATAAACCATTCCAAAATAGTCCACACGCTCCTAACTAGCCCTTTTCTTTCTCTCCAACCTTCTTATCTTTCTAAGTGGGACGGATTTCACTTCGAATCCAACTAATAAGTTGAATCGGTGTTTGTACATCATTCCTTCTCCATTATAAGACTATTGTGGACAAAACACTACAAACTATTCCAAAATAGTCCACACGCTCCTAACTAGCTCTTTTCTTTCTCTCCACCTTTTTTTTCTTTCTAAGTGGGACGGATTTCATTCGAATCGTCCTATAAGTTGAATCGGTGTTTGTACATCATTCATTCACCAATATAAGTTTCTTATTGTCAACAACACCATAAAGCGTACCGAAATAGTCCACGCGCTCCTAATTAGCCCTTTTCTTTCTCTCTAACCTTCTTATCTTTCTAAGTGGGACGGATTTCACTTCGAATCCTACTTTTAAGTTGAATCGGTGTTTGTACATCATTCCTTCTCTATTATAAGCGTATTGTGGATAAAACAGTACAAACCATTTCAAAATAGTCCACACGTTCCTAACTAGCCCTTTTCTTTTTCTCCAACCTTCTTTTCTTTCTAAGTGGGACGGATTTCACTTCGAATCCTACTAATAAGTTGAATCGGTAATTGTACATCATTCCTTCACCAATATAAGTTTCTTATTGTCAACAACACCATAAAGCGTACCGAAATAGTCCACACGCTCCTAACTGGCCCTTTTCTTTCTCTCCAACCTTCTTATCTTTCTAAGTGGGACGGATTTCACTTCGAATCCTACTAATAAGTTGAATCGGTGTTTGTACATCATTCCTTCTCCATTATAAGACTATTGTGGAGAAAACACTACAAACCACTTCAAAATAGTCCACACGCTCCTAACTAGCCCTTTTCATTCTCTCCAACCATCTTTTCTTTCTAAGTGGGACGGATTTCACTTCGAATCCTACTAATAAGTTGAATCGGTGTTTGTACATCATTCCTTCTCCATTATAAGACTATTGTGGAGAAAACACTACAAACCACTTCAAAATAGTCCACACGCTCCTAACTAGCCCTTTTCATTCTCTCCAACCATCTTTTCTTTCTAAGTGGGACGGATTTCACTTCGAATCCTACTAATAAGTTGAATCGGTGTTTGTACATCATTCCTTCTCCATTATAAGACTATTGTGGAGAAAACATTACAAACCACTTCAAAATAGTCCACACGCTCCTAACTAGCCCTTTTCATTCTCTCCAACCATCTTTTCTTTCTAAGTGGGACGGATTTCACTTTGAATCCTACTAATAAGGTGAATCGGTTTTTGTACTTCTTTCCTTCTCCATTATAACACAATTGTGGACAAAACAGTACAAACCATTTCAAAATAGTCCACACGCTCCTAACTAGCCCTTTTCTTTCTCTCCAACCTTCTTTTCTTTCTATGTGGGACGGATTTCACTTCGAATCCTACTAATAAGTTGAATCGGTGTTTGTACATCATTCCTTCACCAATATAAGTTTCTTATTGTCAACAACACCATAAAGCGTACCGAAATAGTCCACACGCTCCTAACTAGCCATTTTCTTTCTCTCCAACCTTCTTATCTTTCTAAGTGGGACGGATTTCACTTCGAATCTTACTAATAAGTTGAATCGGTGTTTGTACATCATTCCTTCTCCAGTATAAGACTATTGTGGATAAAACACTACAAACCATTTAAAAATAGTCCACACGCTCCTAACTAGCCCTTTTCTTTCTCTCCAACCTTCTTTTCTTTCTAACTGGGACGGATTTCACTTCGAATCCTACTAATAAGTTGAATCGGTGTTTGTACATCATTCCTTCACCAATATAAGTTTCTTATTGTCAACAACACCATAAACCGTACCGAAATAGTCCACACGCTCGTAACTAGCCCTTTTCTTTCTCTCCAACCTTCTTTTCTTTCTAAGTGGGACGGATTTCACTTCGAATCTTACTAATAAGTTGAATCGGTGTTTGTACATCATTCCTTCACCAATATAAGTTTCTTATTGTCAACAACATCATAAACCATTCCAAAATAGTCCACACGCTCCTAACTAGCCCTTTTCTTTCTCTCCAACCTTCTTTTCTTTCTAAGTGGGACGGATTTCACTTCGAATCCTACTAATAAGCTGAATCGGTGTTTGTACATCATTCCTTCACCAATATAAGTTTCTTATTGTCAACAACACCATAAAGCGTACCGAAATAGTCCACACGCTCCTAACTAGCCCTTTTCTTTCTCTCCAACCTTCTTATCTTTCTAAGTGGGACGGATTTCACTTCGAATCCTACTAATAAGTTGAATCGGTGTTTGTACATCATTCCTTCTCCATTATAAGACTATTGTGGACAAAACACTACAAACTATTCCAAAATAGTCCACACGCTCCTAACTAGCTCTTTTCTTTCTCTCCACATTTTTTTTCTTTCTAAGTGGGACGAATTTCACTTCGAATCCTACTAACAAGTTGAATCGGTGTTTGTACATCATTCCTTCTCCATTATAAGACTATTGTGGAGAAAACACTACAAACCACTTCAAAATAGTCAACACGCTCCTAACAAGCCCTTTTCTTTCTCTCCAACCTTCTTTTCTTTCTAAGTGGGACGGATTTCACTTCGAATCCTACTAATAAGTTGAATCGGTGTTTGTACATCATTCCTTCTCCATTATAACACAATTGTGGACAAAACAGTACAAACCATTTCAAAATAGTCCACACGCTCCTAACTAGCCCTTTTCTTTCTCTCCAACCTTCTTTTCTTTCTAAGTGGGATGGATTTCACTTCGAATCCTACTAATAAGTTGAATCGGTGTTTGTACATCATTCCTTCACCAATATAAGTTTCTTATTGTCAACAACATCATAAACCATTCCAAAATAGTCCACACGCTCCTAACTAGCCCTTTTCTTTCTCTCCAACCTTCTTTTCTTTCTAAGTGGGACGGATTTCACTTCGAATCCTACTAATAAGTTGAATCGGTGTTTGTACATCATTCCTTCTCCTTTATAACACAATTGTGGACAAAACAGTACAAACCATTTCAAAATAGTCCACACGCTCCTAACTAGCCCTTTTCTTTCTCTCCAACCTTCTTTTCTTTCTAAGTGGGATGGATTTCACTTCGAATCCTACTAATAAGTTGAATCGGTGTTTGTACATCATTCCTTCACCAATATAAGTTTCTTATTGTCAACAACATCATAAACCATTCCAAAATAGTCCACACGCTCCTAACTAGCCCTTTTCTTTCTCTCCAACCTTCTTTTCTTTCTAAGTGGGACGGATTTCACTTCGAATCCTACTAATAAGCTGAATCGGTGTTTGTACATCATTCCTTCACCAATATAAGTTTCTTATTGTCAACAACACCATAAAGCGTACCGAAATAGTCAACACGCTCCTAACTAGCCCTTTTCTTTCTCTCCAACCTTCTTATCTTTCTAAGTGGGACGGATTTCACTTCGAATCCTACTAATAAGTTGAATCGGTGTTTGTACATCATTCCTTCTCCATTATAAGACTATTGTGGACAAAACACTACAAACTATTCCAAAATAGTCCACACGCTCCTAACTAGCTCTTTTCTTTCTCTCCACCTTTTTTTTCTTTCTAAGTGGGACGGATTTCATTCGAATCGTCCTATAAGTTGAATCGGTGTTTGTACATCATTCATTCACCAATATAAGTTTCTTATTGTCAACAACACCATAAAGCGTACCGAAATAGTCCACGCGCTCCTAATTAGCCCTTTTCTTTCTCTCTAACCTTCTTATCTTTCTAAGTGGGACGGATTTCACTTCGAATCCTACTTTTAAGTTGAATCGGTGTTTGTACATCATTCCTTCTCTATTATAAGCGTATTGTGGATAAAACAGTACAAACCATTTCAAAATAGTCCACACGTTCCTAACTAGCCCTTTTCTTTTTCTCCAACCTTCTTTTCTTTCTAAGTGGGACGGATTTCACTTCGAATCCTACTAATAAGTTGAATCGGTAATTGTACATCATTCCTTCACCAATATAAGTTTCTTATTGTCAACAACACCATAAAGCGTACCGAAATAGTCCACACGCTCCTAACTGGCCCTTTTCTTTCTCTCCAACCTTCTTATCTTTCTAAGTGGGACGGATTTCACTTCGAATCCTACTAATAAGTTGAATCGGTGTTTGTACATCATTCCTTCTCCATTATAAGACTATTGTGGAGAAAACACTACAAACCACTTCAAAATAGTCCACACGCTCCTAACTAGCCCTTTTCATTCTCTCCAACCATCTTTTCTTTCTAAGTGGGACGGATTTCACTTCGAATCCTACTAATAAGTTGAATCGGTGTTTGTACATCATTCCTTCTCCATTATAAGACTATTGTGGAGAAAACACTACAAACCACTTCAAAATAGTCCACACGCTCCTAACTAGCCCTTTTCATTCTCTCCAACCATCTTTTCTTTCTAAGTGGGACGGATTTCACTTCGAATCCTACTAATAAGTTGAATCGGTGTTTGTACATCATTCCTTCTCCATTATAAGACTATTGTGGAGAAAACATTACAAACCACTTCAAAATAGTCCACACGCTCCTAACTAGCCCTTTTCATTCTCTCCAACCATCTTTTCTTTCTAAGTGGGACGGATTTCACTTTGAATCCTACTAATAAGGTGAATCGGTTTTTGTACTTCTTTCCTTCTCCATTATAACACAATTGTGGACAAAACAGTACAAACCATTTCAAAATAGTCCACACGCTCCTAACTAGCCCTTTTCTTTCTCTCCAACCTTCTTTTCTTTCTATGTGGGACGGATTTCACTTCGAATCCTACTAATAAGTTGAATCGGTGTTTGTACATCATTCCTTCACCAATATAAGTTTCTTATTGTCAACAACACCATAAAGCGTACCGAAATAGTCCACACGCTCCTAACTAGCCATTTTCTTTCTCTCCAACCTTCTTATCTTTCTAAGTGGGACGGATTTCACTTCGAATCTTACTAATAAGTTGAATCGGTGTTTGTACATCATTCCTTCTCCAGTATAAGACTATTGTGGATAAAACACTACAAACCATTTAAAAATAGTCCACACGCTCCTAACTAGCCCTTTTCTTTCTCTCCAACCTTCTTTTCTTTCTAACTGGGACGGATTTCACTTCGAATCCTACTAATAAGTTGAATCGGTGTTTGTACATCATTCCTTCACCAATATAAGTTTCTTATTGTCAACAACACCATAAACCGTACCGAAATAGTCCACACGCTCGTAACTAGCCCTTTTCTTTCTCTCCAACCTTCTTTTCTTTCTAAGTGGGACGGATTTCACTTCGAATCTTACTAATAAGTTGAATCGGTGTTTGTACATCATTCCTTCACCAATATAAGTTTCTTATTGTCAACAACATCATAAACCATTCCAAAATAGTCCACACGCTCCTAACTAGCCCTTTTCTTTCTCTCCAACCTTCTTTTCTTTCTAAGTGGGACGGATTTCACTTCGAATCCTACTAATAAGCTGAATCGGTGTTTGTACATCATTCCTTCACCAATATAAGTTTCTTATTGTCAACAACACCATAAAGCGTACCGAAATAGTCCACACGCTCCTAACTAGCCCTTTTCTTTCTCTCCAACCTTCTTATCTTTCTAAGTGGGACGGATTTCACTTCGAATCCTACTAATAAGTTGAATCGGTGTTTGTACATCATTCCTTCTCCATTATAAGACTATTGTGGACAAAACACTACAAACTATTCCAAAATAGTCCACACGCTCCTAACTAGCTCTTTTCTTTCTCTCCACATTTTGTTTCTTTCTAAGTGGGACGAATTTCACTTCGAATCCTACTAACAAGTTGAATCGGTGTTTGTACATCATTCCTTCTCCATTATAAGACTATTGTGGAGAAAACACTACAAACCACTTCAAAATAGTCAACACGCTCCTAACAAGCCCTTTTCTTTCTCTCCAACCTTCTTTTCTTTCTAAGTGGGACGGATTTCACTTCGAATCCTACTAATAAGTTGAATCGGTGTTTGTACATCATTCCTTCTCCATTATAACACAATTGTGGACAAAACAGTACAAACCATTTCAAAATAGTCCACACGCTCCTAACTAGCCCTTTTCTTTCTCTCCAACCTTCTTTTCTTTCTAAGTGGGATGGATTTCACTTCGAATCCTACTAATAAGTTGAATCGGTGTTTGTACATCATTCCTTCACCAATATAAGTTTCTTATTGTCAACAACATCATAAACCATTCCAAAATAGTCCACACGCTCCTAACTAGCCCTTTTCTTTCTCTCCAACCTTCTTTTCTTTCTAAGTGGGACGGATTTCACTTCGAATCCTACTAATAAGTTGAATCGGTGTTTGTACATCATTCCTTCTCCATTATAACACAATTGTGGACAAAACAGTACAAACCATTTCAAAATAGTCCACACGCTCCTAACTAGCCCTTTTCTTTCTCTCCAACCTTCTTTTCTTTCTAAGTGGGATGGATTTCACTTCGAATCCTACTAATAAGTTGAATCGGTGTTTGTACATCATTCCTTCACCAATATAAGTTTCTTATTGTCAACAACATCATAAACCATTCCAAAATAGTCCACACGCTCCTAACTAGCCCTTTTCTTTCTCTCCAACCTTCTTTTCTTTCTAAGTGGGACGGATTTCACTTCGAATCCTACTAATAAGCTGAATCGGTGTTTGTACATCATTCCTTCACCAATATAAGTTTCTTATTGTCAACAACACCATAAAGCGTACCGAAATAGTCCACGCGCTCCTAATTAGCCCTTTTCTTTCTCTCTAACCTTCTTATCTTTCTAAGTGGGACGGATTTCACTTCGAATCCTACTTTTAAGTTGAATCGGTGTTTGTACATCATTCCTTCTCTATTATAAGCGTATTGTGGATAAAACAGTACAAACCATTTCAAAATAGTCCACACGTTCCTAACTAGCCCTTTTCTTTTTCTCCAACCTTCTTTTCTTTCTAAGTGGGACGGATTTCACTTCGAATCCTACTAATAAGTTGAATCGGTAATTGTACATCATTCCTTCACCAATATAAGTTTCTTATTGTCAACAACACCATAAAGCGTACCGAAATAGTCCACACGCTCCTAACTGGCCCTTTTCTTTCTCTCCAACCTTCTTATCTTTCTAAGTGGGACGGATTTCACTTCGAATCCTACTAATAAGTTGAATCGGTGTTTGTACATCATTCCTTCTCCATTATAAGACTATTGTGGAGAAAACACTACAAACCACTTCAAAATAGTCCACACGCTCCTAACTAGCCCTTTTCATTCTCTCCAACCATCTTTTCTTTCTAAGTGGGACGGATTTCACTTCGAATCCTACTAATAAGTTGAATCGGTGTTTGTACATCATTCCTTCTCCATTATAAGACTATTGTGGAGAAAACACTACAAACCACTTCAAAATAGTCCACACGCTCCTAACTAGCCCTTTTCATTCTCTCCAACCATCTTTTCTTTCTAAGTGGGACGGATTTCACTTCGAATCCTACTAATAAGTTGAATCGGTTTTTGTACTTCTTTCCTTCTCCATTATAACACAATTGTGGACAAAACAGTACAAACCATTTCAAAATAGTCCACACGCTCCTAACTAGCCCTTTTCTTTCTCTCCAACCTTCTTTTCTTTCTAAGTGGGACGGATTTCACTTCGAATCCTACTAATAAGTTGAATCGGTGTTTGTACATCATTCCTTCACCAATATAAGTTTCTTATTGTCAACAACACCATAAAGCGTACCGAAATAGTCCACACGCTCCTAACTAGCCATTTTCTTTCTCTCCAACCTTCTTATCTTTCTAAGTGGGACGGATTTCACTTCGAATCTTACTAATAAGTTGAATCGGTGTTTGTACATCATTCCTTCTCCAGTATAAGACTATTGTGGATAAAACACTACAAACCATTTAAAAATAGTCCACACGCTCCTAACTAGCCCTTTTCTTTCTCTCCAACCTTCTTTTCTTTCTAACTGGGACGGATTTCACTTCGAATCCTACTAATAAGTTGAATCGGTGTTTGTACATCATTCCTTCACCAATATAAGTTTCTTATTGTCAACAACACCATAAACCGTACCGAAATAGTCCGCACGCTCGTAACTAGCCCTTTTCTTTCTCTCCAACCTTCTTTTCTTTCTAAGTGGGACGGATTTCACTTCGAATCTTACTAATAAGTTGAATCGGTGTTTGTACATCATTCCTTCACCAATATAAGTTTCTTATTGTCAACAACATCATAAACCATTCCAAAATAGTCCACACGCTCCTAACTAGCCCTTTTCTTTCTTTCCAACCTTCTTTTCTTTCTAAGTGGGACGGATTTCACTTCGAATCCTACTAATAAGCTGAATCGGTGTTTGTACATCATTCCTTCACCAATATAAGTTTCTTATTGTCAACAACACCATAAAGCGTACCGAAATAGTCCACACGCTCCTAACTAGCCCTTTTCATTCTCTCCAACCATCTTTTCTTTCTAAGTGGGACGGATTTCACTTCGAATCCTACTAATAAGTTGAATCGGTGTTTGTACATCATTCCTTCTCCATTATAAGACTATTGTGGAGAAAACATTACAAACCACTTCAAAATAGTCCACACGCTCCTAACTAGCCCTTTTCATTCTCTCCAACCATCTTTTCTTTCTAAGTGGGACGGATTTCACTTCGAATCCTACTAATAAGTTGAATCGGTTTTTGTACTTCTTTCCTTCTCCATTATAACACAATTGTGGACAAAACAGTACAAACCATTTCAAAATAGTCCACACGCTCCTAACTAGCCCTTTTCTTTCTCTCCTACCTTCTTTTCTTTCTATGTGGGACGGATTTCACTTCGAATCCTACTAATAAGTTGAATCGGTTTTTGTACATCATTCCTTCACCAATATAAGTTTCTTATTGTCAACAACACCATAAAGCGTACCGAAATAGTCCACACGCTCCTAACTAGCCATTTTCTTTCTCTCCAACCTTCTTTTCTTTCTAAGTGGGACGGATTTCACTTCGAATCCTACTAATAAGCAGAATCGGTGTTTGTACATCATTCCTTCACCAATATAAGTTTCTTATTGTCAACAACACCATAAAGCGTACCGAAATAGTCCACACGCTCCTAACTAGCCCTTTTCTTTCTCTCCAACCTTCTTATCTTTCTAAGTGGGACGGATTTCACTTCGAATCCAACTAATAAGTTGAATCGGTGTTTGTACATCATTCCTTCTCCATTATAAGACTATTGTGGACAAAACACTACAAACTATTCCAAAATAGTCCACACGCTCCTAACTAGCTCTTTTCTTTCTCTCCACCTTTTTTTTCTTTCTAAGTGGGACGGATTTCATTCGAATCGTCCTATAAGTTGAATCGGTGTTTGTACATCATTCATTCACCAATATAAGTTTCTTATTGTCAACAACACCATAAAGCGTACCGAAATAGTCCACGCGCTCCTAATTAGCCCTTTTCTTTCTCTCTAACCTTCTTATCTTTCTAAGTGGGACGGATTTCACTTCGAATCCTACTTTTAAGTTGAATCGGTGTTTGTACATCATTCCTTCTCTATTATAAGCGTATTGTGGATAAAACAGTACAAACCATTTCAAAATAGTCCACACGTTCCTAACTAGCCCTTTTCTTTTTCTCCAACCTTCTTTTCTTTCTAAGTGGGACGGATTTCACTTCGAATCCTACTAATAAGTTGAATCGGTAATTGTACATCATTCCTTCACCAATATAAGTTTCTTATTGTCAACAACACCATAAAGCGTACCGAAATAGTCCACACGCTCCTAACTGGCCCTTTTCTTTCTCTCCAACCTTCTTATCTTTCTAAGTGGGACGGATTTCACTTCGAATCCTACTAATAAGTTGAATCGGTGTTTGTACATCATTCCTTCTCCATTATAAGACTATTGTGGAGAAAACACTACAAACCACTTCAAAATAGTCCACACGCTCCTAACTAGCCCTTTTCATTCTCTCCAACCATCTTTTCTTTCTAAGTGGGACGGATTTCACTTCGAATCCTACTAATAAGTTGAATCGGTGTTTGTACATCATTCCTTCTCCATTATAAGACTATTGTGGAGAAAACATTACAAACCACTTCAAAATAGTCCACACGCTCCTAACTAGCCCTTTTCATTCTCTCCAACCATCTTTTCTTTCTAAGTGGGACGGATTTCACTTCGAATCCTACTAATAAGTTGAATCGGTTTTTGTACTTCTTTCCTTCTCCATTATAACACAATTGTGGACAAAACAGTACAAACCATTTCAAAATAGTCCACACGCTCCTAACTAGCCCTTTTCTTTCTCTCCAACCTTCTTTTCTTTCTAAGTGGGACGGATTTCACTTCGAATCCTACTAATAAGTTGAATCGGTGTTTGTACATCATTCCTTCACCAATATAAGTTTCTTATTGTCAACAACACCATAAAGCGTACCGAAATAGTCCACACGCTCCTAACTAGCCATTTTCTTTCTCTCCAACCTTCTTATCTTTCTAAGTGGGACGGATTTCACTTCGAATCTTACTAATAAGTTGAATCGGTGTTTGTACATCATTCCTTCTCCAGTATAAGACTATTGTGGATAAAACACTACAAACCATTTAAAAATAGTCCACACGCTCCTAACTAGCCCTTTTCTTTCTCTCCAACCTTCTTTTCTTTCTAACTGGGACGGATTTCACTTCGAATCCTACTAATAAGTTGAATCGGTGTTTGTACATCATTCCTTCACCAATATAAGTTTCTTATTGTCAACAACACCATAAACCGTACCGAAATAGTCCGCACGCTCGTAACTAGCCCTTTTCTTTCTCTCCAACCTTCTTTTCTTTCTAAGTGGGACGGATTTCACTTCGAATCTTACTAATAAGTTGAATCGGTGTTTGTACATCATTCCTTCACCAATATAAGTTTCTTATTGTCAACAACATCATAAACCATTCCAAAATAGTCCACACGCTCCTAACTAGCCCTTTTCTTTCTTTCCAACCTTCTTTTCTTTCTAAGTGGGACGGATTTCACTTCGAATCCTACTAATAAGCTGAATCGGTGTTTGTACATCATTCCTTCACCAATATAAGTTTCTTATTGTCAACAACACCATAAAGCGTACCGAAATAGTCCACACGCTCCTAACTAGCCCTTTTCATTCTCTCCAACCATCTTTTCTTTCTAAGTGGGACGGATTTCACTTCGAATCCTACTAATAAGTTGAATCGGTGTTTGTACATCATTCCTTCTCCATTATAAGACTATTGTGGAGAAAACATTACAAACCACTTCAAAATAGTCCACACGCTCCTAACTAGCCCTTTTCATTCTCTCCAACCATCTTTTCTTTCTAAGTGGGACGGATTTCACTTCGAATCCTACTAATAAGTTGAATCGGTTTTTGTACTTCTTTCCTTCTCCATTATAACACAATTGTGGACAAAACAGTACAAACCATTTCAAAATAGTCCACACGCTCCTAACTAGCCCTTTTCTTTCTCTCCTACCTTCTTTTCTTTCTATGTGGGACGGATTTCACTTCGAATCCTACTAATAAGTTGAATCGGTTTTTGTACATCATTCCTTCACCAATATAAGTTTCTTATTGTCAACAACACCATAAAGCGTACCGAAATAGTCCACACGCTCCTAACTAGCCATTTTCTTTCTCTCCAACCTTCTTTTCTTTCTAAGTGGGACGGATTTCACTTCGAATCCTACTAATAAGCAGAATCGGTGTTTGTACATCATTCCTTCACCAATATAAGTTTCTTATTGTCAACAACACCATAAAGCGTACCGAAATAGTCCACACGCTCCTAACTAGCCCTTTTCTTTCTCTCCAACCTTCTTATCTTTCTAAGTGGGACGGATTTCACTTCGAATCCAACTAATAAGTTGAATCGGTGTTTGTACATCATTCCTTCTCCATTATAAGACTATTGTGGACAAAACACTACAAACTATTCCAAAATAGTCCACACGCTCCTAACTAGCTCTTTTCTTTCTCTCCACCTTTTTTTTCTTTCTAAGTGGGACGGATTTCATTCGAATCGTCCTATAAGTTGAATCGGTGTTTGTACATCATTCATTCACCAATATAAGTTTCTTATTGTCAACAACACCATAAAGCGTACCGAAATAGTCCACGCGCTCCTAATTAGCCCTTTTCTTTCTCTCTAACCTTCTTATCTTTCTAAGTGGGACGGATTTCACTTCGAATCCTACTTTTAAGTTGAATCGGTGTTTGTACATCATTCCTTCTCTATTATAAGCGTATTGTGGATAAAACAGTACAAACCATTTCAAAATAGTCCACACGTTCCTAACTAGCCCTTTTCTTTTTCTCCAACCTTCTTTTCTTTCTAAGTGGGACGGATTTCACTTCGAATCCTACTAATAAGTTGAATCGGTAATTGTACATCATTCCTTCACCAATATAAGTTTCTTATTGTCAACAACACCATAAAGCGTACCGAAATAGTCCACACGCTCCTAACTGGCCCTTTTCTTTCTCTCCAACCTTCTTATCTTTCTAAGTGGGACGGATTTCACTTCGAATCCTACTAATAAGTTGAATCGGTGTTTGTACATCATTCCTTCTCCATTATAAGACTATTGTGGAGAAAACACTACAAACCACTTCAAAATAGTCCACACGCTCCTAACTAGCCCTTTTCATTCTCTCCAACCATCTTTTCTTTCTAAGTGGGACGGATTTCACTTCGAATCCTACTAATAAGTTGAATCGGTGTTTGTACATCATTCCTTCTCCATTATAAGACTATTGTGGAGAAAACATTACAAACCACTTCAAAATAGTCCACACGCTCCTAACTAGCCCTTTTCATTCTCTCCAACCATCTTTTCTTTCTAAGTGGGACGGATTTCACTTCGAATCCTACTAATAAGTTGAATCGGTTTTTGTACTTCTTTCCTTCTCCATTATAACACAATTGTGGACAAAACAGTACAAACCATTTCAAAATAGTCCACACGCTCCTAACTAGCCCTTTTCTTTCTCTCCAACCTTCTTTTCTTTCTATGTGGGACGGATTTCACTTCGAATCCTACTAATAAGTTGAATCGGTGTTTGTACATCATTCCTTCACCAATATAAGTTTCTTATTGTCAACAACACCATAAAGCGTACCGAAATAGTCCACACGCTCCTAACTAGCCATTTTCTTTCTCTCCAACCTTCTTATCTTTCTAAGTGGGACGGATTTCACTTCGAATCTTACTAATAAGTTGAATCGGTGTTTGTACATCATTCCTTCTCCAGTATAAGACTATTGTGGATAAAACACTACAAACCATTTAAAAATAGTCCACACGCTCCTAACTAGCCCTTTTCTTTCTCTCCAACCTTCTTTTCTTTCTAACTGGGACGGATTTCACTTCGAATCCTACTAATAAGTTGAATCGGTGTTTGTACATCATTCCTTCACCAATATAAGTTTCTTATTGTCAACAACACCATAAACCGTACCGAAATAGTCCGCACGCTCGTAACTAGCCCTTTTCTTTCTCTCCAACCTTCTTTTCTTTCTAAGTGGGACGGATTTCACTTCGAATCTTACTAATAAGTTGAATCGGTGTTTGTACATCATTCCTTCACCAATATAAGTTTCTTATTGTCAACAACATCATAAACCATTCCAAAATAGTCCACACGCTCCTAACTAGCCCTTTTCATTCTCTCCAACCATCTTTTCTTTCTAAGTGGGACGGATTTCACTTCGAATCCTACTAATAAGTTGAATCGGTTTTTGTACTTCTTTCCTTCTCCATTATAACACAATTGTGGACAAAACAGTACAAACCATTTCAAAATAGTCCACACGCTCCTAACTAGCCCTTTTCTTTCTCTCCAACCTTCTTTTCTTTCTAAGTGGGACGGATTTCACTTCGAATCCTACTAATAAGTTGAATCGGTGTTTGTACATCATTCCTTCACCAATATAAGTTTCTTATTGTCAACAACACCATAAAGCGTACCGAAATAGTCCACACGCTCCTAACTAGCCATTTTCTTTCTCTCCAACCTTCTTATCTTTCTAAGTGGGACGGATTTCACTTCGAATCTTACTAATAAGTTGAATCGGTGTTTGTACATCATTCCTTCTCCAGTATAAGACTATTGTGGATAAAACACTACAAACCATTTAAAAATAGTCCACACGCTCCTAACTAGCCCTTTTCTTTCTCTCCAACCTTCTTTTCTTTCTAAGTGGGACGGATTTCACTTCGAATCCTACTAATAAGTTGAATCGGTGTTTGTACATCATTCCTTCACCAATATAAGTTTCTTATTGTCAACAACACCATAAAGCGTACCGAAATAGTCCACACGCTCCTAACTAGCCATTTTCTTTCTCTCCAACCTTCTTATCTTTCTAAGTGGGACGGATTTCACTTCGAATCTTACTAATAAGTTGAATCGGTGTTTGTACATCATTCCTTCTCCAGTATAAGACTATTGTGGATAAAACACTACAAACCATTTAAAAATAGTCCACACGCTCCTAACTAGCCCTTTTCTTTCTCTCCAACCTTCTTTTCTTTCTAACTGGGACGGATTTCACTTCGAATCCTACTAATAAGTTGAATCGGTGTTTGTACATCATTCCTTCACCAATATAAGTTTCTTATTGTCAACAACACCATAAACCGTACCGAAATAGTCCGCACGCTCGTAACTAGCCCTTTTCTTTCTCTCCAACCTTCTTTTCTTTCTAAGTGGGACGGATTTCACTTCGAATCTTACTAATAAGTTGAATCGGTGTTTGTACATCATTCCTTCACCAATATAAGTTTCTTATTGTCAACAACATCATAAACCATTCCAAAATAGTCCACACGCTCCTAACTAGCCCTTTTCTTTCTTTCCAACCTTCTTTTCTTTCTAAGTGGGACGGATTTCACTTCGAATCCTACTAATAAGCTGAATCGGTGTTTGTACATCATTCCTTCACCAATATAAGTTTCTTATTGTCAACAACACCATAAAGCGTACCGAAATAGTCCACACGCTCCTAACTAGCCCTTTTCATTCTCTCCAACCATCTTTTCTTTCTAAGTGGGACGGATTTCACTTCGAATCCTACTAATAAGTTGAATCGGTGTTTGTACATCATTCCTTCTCCATTATAAGACTATTGTGGAGAAAACATTACAAACCACTTCAAAATAGTCCACACGCTCCTAACTAGCCCTTTTCATTCTCTCCAACCATCTTTTCTTTCTAAGTGGGACGGATTTCACTTCGAATCCTACTAATAAGTTGAATCGGTTTTTGTACTTCTTTCCTTCTCCATTATAACACAATTGTGGACAAAACAGTACAAACCATTTCAAAATAGTCCACACGCTCCTAACTAGCCCTTTTCTTTCTCTCCTACCTTCTTTTCTTTCTATGTGGGACGGATTTCACTTCGAATCCTACTAATAAGTTGAATCGGTTTTTGTACATCATTCCTTCACCAATATAAGTTTCTTATTGTCAACAACACCATAAAGCGTACCGAAATAGTCCACACGCTCCTAACTAGCCATTTTCTTTCTCTCCAACCTTCTTTTCTTTCTAAGTGGGACGGATTTCACTTCGAATCCTACTAATAAGCAGAATCGGTGTTTGTACATCATTCCTTCACCAATATAAGTTTCTTATTGTCAACAACACCATAAAGCGTACCGAAATAGTCCACACGCTCCTAACTAGCCCTTTTCTTTCTCTCCAACCTTCTTATCTTTCTAAGTGGGACGGATTTCACTTCGAATCCAACTAATAAGTTGAATCGGTGTTTGTACATCATTCCTTCTCCATTATAAGACTATTGTGGACAAAACACTACAAACTATTCCAAAATAGTCCACACGCTCCTAACTAGCTCTTTTCTTTCTCTCCACCTTTTTTTTCTTTCTAAGTGGGACGGATTTCATTCGAATCGTCCTATAAGTTGAATCGGTGTTTGTACATCATTCATTCACCAATATAAGTTTCTTATTGTCAACAACACCATAAAGCGTACCGAAATAGTCCACGCGCTCCTAATTAGCCCTTTTCTTTCTCTCTAACCTTCTTATCTTTCTAAGTGGGACGGATTTCACTTCGAATCCTACTTTTAAGTTGAATCGGTGTTTGTACATCATTCCTTCTCTATTATAAGCGTATTGTGGATAAAACAGTACAAACCATTTCAAAATAGTCCACACGTTCCTAACTAGCCCTTTTCTTTTTCTCCAACCTTCTTTTCTTTCTAAGTGGGACGGATTTCACTTCGAATCCTACTAATAAGTTGAATCGGTAATTGTACATCATTCCTTCACCAATATAAGTTTCTTATTGTCAACAACACCATAAAGCGTACCGAAATAGTCCACACGCTCCTAACTGGCCCTTTTCTTTCTCTCCAACCTTCTTATCTTTCTAAGTGGGACGGATTTCACTTCGAATCCTACTAATAAGTTGAATCGGTGTTTGTACATCATTCCTTCTCCATTATAAGACTATTGTGGAGAAAACACTACAAACCACTTCAAAATAGTCCACACGCTCCTAACTAGCCCTTTTCATTCTCTCCAACCATCTTTTCTTTCTAAGTGGGACGGATTTCACTTCGAATCCTACTAATAAGTTGAATCGGTGTTTGTACATCATTCCTTCTCCATTATAAGACTATTGTGGAGAAAACATTACAAACCACTTCAAAATAGTCCACACGCTCCTAACTAGCCCTTTTCATTCTCTCCAACCATCTTTTCTTTCTAAGTGGGACGGATTTCACTTCGAATCCTACTAATAAGTTGAATCGGTTTTTGTACTTCTTTCCTTCTCCATTATAACACAATTGTGGACAAAACAGTACAAACCATTTCAAAATAGTCCACACGCTCCTAACTAGCCCTTTTCTTTCTCTCCAACCTTCTTTTCTTTCTATGTGGGACGGATTTCACTTCGAATCCTACTAATAAGTTGAATCGGTGTTTGTACATCATTCCTTCACCAATATAAGTTTCTTATTGTCAACAACACCATAAAGCGTACCGAAATAGTCCACACGCTCCTAACTAGCCATTTTCTTTCTCTCCAACCTTCTTATCTTTCTAAGTGGGACGGATTTCACTTCGAATCTTACTAATAAGTTGAATCGGTGTTTGTACATCATTCCTTCTCCAGTATAAGACTATTGTGGATAAAACACTACAAACCATTTAAAAATAGTCCACACGCTCCTAACTAGCCCTTTTCTTTCTCTCCAACCTTCTTTTCTTTCTAACTGGGACGGATTTCACTTCGAATCCTACTAATAAGTTGAATCGGTGTTTGTACATCATTCCTTCACCAATATAAGTTTCTTATTGTCAACAACACCATAAACCGTACCGAAATAGTCCGCACGCTCGTAACTAGCCCTTTTCTTTCTCTCCAACCTTCTTTTCTTTCTAAGTGGGACGGATTTCACTTCGAATCTTACTAATAAGTTGAATCGGTGTTTGTACATCATTCCTTCACCAATATAAGTTTCTTATTGTCAACAACATCATAAACCATTCCAAAATAGTCCACACGCTCCTAACTAGCCCTTTTCATTCTCTCCAACCATCTTTTCTTTCTAAGTGGGACGGATTTCACTTCGAATCCTACTAATAAGTTGAATCGGTTTTTGTACTTCTTTCCTTCTCCATTATAACACAATTGTGGACAAAACAGTACAAACCATTTCAAAATAGTCCACACGCTCCTAACTAGCCCTTTTCTTTCTCTCCAACCTTCTTTTCTTTCTAAGTGGGACGGATTTCACTTCGAATCCTACTAATAAGTTGAATCGGTGTTTGTACATCATTCCTTCACCAATATAAGTTTCTTATTGTCAACAACACCATAAAGCGTACCGAAATAGTCCACACGCTCCTAACTAGCCATTTTCTTTCTCTCCAACCTTCTTATCTTTCTAAGTGGGACGGATTTCACTTCGAATCTTACTAATAAGTTGAATCGGTGTTTGTACATCATTCCTTCTCCAGTATAAGACTATTGTGGATAAAACACTACAAACCATTTAAAAATAGTCCACACGCTCCTAACTAGCCCTTTTCTTTCTCTCCAACCTTCTTTTCTTTCTAACTGGGACGGATTTCACTTCGAATCCTACTAATAAGTTGAATCGGTGTTTGTACATCATTCCTTCACCAATATAAGTTTCTTATTGTCAACAACACCATAAACCGTACCGAAATAGTCCGCACGCTCGTAACTAGCCCTTTTCTTTCTCTCCAACCTTCTTTTCTTTCTAAGTGGGACGGATTTCACTTCGAATCTTACTAATAAGTTGAATCGGTGTTTGTACATCATTCCTTCACCAATATAAGTTTCTTATTGTCAACAACATCATAAACCATTCCAAAATAGTCCACACGCTCCTAACTAGCCCTTTTCTTTCTTTCCAACCTTCTTTTCTTTCTAAGTGGGACGGATTTCACTTCGAATCCTACTAATAAGCTGAATCGGTGTTTGTACATCATTCCTTCACCAATATAAGTTTCTTATTGTCAACAACACCATAAAGCGTACCGAAATAGTCCACACGCTCCTAACTAGCCCTTTTCATTCTCTCCAACCATCTTTTCTTTCTAAGTGGGACGGATTTCACTTCGAATCCTACTAATAAGTTGAATCGGTGTTTGTACATCATTCCTTCTCCATTATAAGACTATTGTGGAGAAAACATTACAAACCACTTCAAAATAGTCCACACGCTCCTAACTAGCCCTTTTCATTCTCTCCAACCATCTTTTCTTTCTAAGTGGGACGGATTTCACTTCGAATCCTACTAATAAGTTGAATCGGTTTTTGTACTTCTTTCCTTCTCCATTATAACACAATTGTGGACAAAACAGTACAAACCATTTCAAAATAGTCCACACGCTCCTAACTAGCCCTTTTCTTTCTCTCCTACCTTCTTTTCTTTCTATGTGGGACGGATTTCACTTCGAATCCTACTAATAAGTTGAATCGGTTTTTGTACATCATTCCTTCACCAATATAAGTTTCTTATTGTCAACAACACCATAAAGCGTACCGAAATAGTCCACACGCTCCTAACTAGCCATTTTCTTTCTCTCCAACCTTCTTTTCTTTCTAAGTGGGACGGATTTCACTTCGAATCCTACTAATAAGCAGAATCGGTGTTTGTACATCATTCCTTCACCAATATAAGTTTCTTATTGTCAACAACACCATAAAGCGTACCGAAATAGTCCACACGCTCCTAACTAGCCCTTTTCTTTCTCTCCAACCTTCTTATCTTTCTAAGTGGGACGGATTTCACTTCGAATCCAACTAATAAGTTGAATCGGTGTTTGTACATCATTCCTTCTCCATTATAAGACTATTGTGGACAAAACACTACAAACTATTCCAAAATAGTCCACACGCTCCTAACTAGCTCTTTTCTTTCTCTCCACCTTTTTTTTCTTTCTAAGTGGGACGGATTTCATTCGAATCGTCCTATAAGTTGAATCGGTGTTTGTACATCATTCATTCACCAATATAAGTTTCTTATTGTCAACAACACCATAAAGCGTACCGAAATAGTCCACGCGCTCCTAATTAGCCCTTTTCTTTCTCTCTAACCTTCTTATCTTTCTAAGTGGGACGGATTTCACTTCGAATCCTACTTTTAAGTTGAATCGGTGTTTGTACATCATTCCTTCTCTATTATAAGCGTATTGTGGATAAAACAGTACAAACCATTTCAAAATAGTCCACACGTTCCTAACTAGCCCTTTTCTTTTTCTCCAACCTTCTTTTCTTTCTAAGTGGGACGGATTTCACTTCGAATCCTACTAATAAGTTGAATCGGTAATTGTACATCATTCCTTCACCAATATAAGTTTCTTATTGTCAACAACACCATAAAGCGTACCGAAATAGTCCACACGCTCCTAACTGGCCCTTTTCTTTCTCTCCAACCTTCTTATCTTTCTAAGTGGGACGGATTTCACTTCGAATCCTACTAATAAGTTGAATCGGTGTTTGTACATCATTCCTTCTCCATTATAAGACTATTGTGGAGAAAACACTACAAACCACTTCAAAATAGTCCACACGCTCCTAACTAGCCCTTTTCATTCTCTCCAACCATCTTTTCTTTCTAAGTGGGACGGATTTCACTTCGAATCCTACTAATAAGTTGAATCGGTGTTTGTACATCATTCCTTCTCCATTATAAGACTATTGTGGAGAAAACATTACAAACCACTTCAAAATAGTCCACACGCTCCTAACTAGCCCTTTTCATTCTCTCCAACCATCTTTTCTTTCTAAGTGGGACGGATTTCACTTCGAATCCTACTAATAAGTTGAATCGGTTTTTGTACTTCTTTCCTTCTCCATTATAACACAATTGTGGACAAAACAGTACAAACCATTTCAAAATAGTCCACACGCTCCTAACTAGCCCTTTTCTTTCTCTCCAACCTTCTTTTCTTTCTATGTGGGACGGATTTCACTTCGAATCCTACTAATAAGTTGAATCGGTGTTTGTACATCATTCCTTCACCAATATAAGTTTCTTATTGTCAACAACACCATAAAGCGTACCGAAATAGTCCACACGCTCCTAACTAGCCATTTTCTTTCTCTCCAACCTTCTTATCTTTCTAAGTGGGACGGATTTCACTTCGAATCTTACTAATAAGTTGAATCGGTGTTTGTACATCATTCCTTCTCCAGTATAAGACTATTGTGGATAAAACACTACAAACCATTTAAAAATAGTCCACACGCTCCTAACTAGCCCTTTTCTTTCTCTCCAACCTTCTTTTCTTTCTAACTGGGACGGATTTCACTTCGAATCCTACTAATAAGTTGAATCGGTGTTTGTACATCATTCCTTCACCAATATAAGTTTCTTATTGTCAACAACACCATAAACCGTACCGAAATAGTCCACACGCTCGTAACTAGCCCTTTTCTTTCTCTCCAACCTTCTTTTCTTTCTAAGTGGGACGGATTTCACTTCGAATCTTACTAATAAGTTGAATCGGTGTTTGTACATCATTCCTTCACCAATATAAGTTTCTTATTGTCAACAACATCATAAACCATTCCAAAATAGTCCACACGCTCCTAACTAGCCCTTTTCTTTCTCTCCAACCTTCTTTTCTTTCTAAGTGGGACGGATTTCACTTCGAATCCTACTAATAAGCTGAATCGGTGTTTGTACATCATTCCTTCACCAATATAAGTTTCTTATTGTCAACAACACCATAAAGCGTACCGAAATAGTCCACACGCTCCTAACTAGCCCTTTTCTTTCTCTCCAACCTTCTTATCTTTCTAAGTGGGACGGATTTCACTTCGAATCCTACTAATAAGTTGAATCGGTGTTTGTACATCATTCCTTCTCCATTATAAGACTATTGTGGACAAAACACTACAAACTATTCCAAAATAGTCCACACGCTCCTAACTAGCTCTTTTCTTTCTCTCCACATTTTTTTTCTTTCTAAGTGGGACGAATTTCACTTCGAATCCTACTAACAAGTTGAATCGGTGTTTGTACATCATTCCTTCTCCATTATAAGACTATTGTGGAGAAAACACTACAAACCACTTCAAAATAGTCAACACGCTCCTAACAAGCCCTTTTCTTTCTCTCCAACCTTCTTTTCTTTCTAAGTGGGACGGATTTCACTTCGAATCCTACTAATAAGTTGAATCGGTGTTTGTACATCATTCCTTCTCCATTATAACACAATTGTGGACAAAACAGTACAAACCATTTCAAAATAGTCCACACGCTCCTAACTAGCCCTTTTCTTTCTCTCCAACCTTCTTTTCTTTCTAAGTGGGATGGATTTCACTTCGAATCCTACTAATAAGTTGAATCGGTGTTTGTACATCATTCCTTCACCAATATAAGTTTCTTATTGTCAACAACATCATAAACCATTCCAAAATAGTCCACACGCTCCTAACTAGCCCTTTTCTTTCTCTCCAACCTTCTTTTCTTTCTAAGTGGGACGGATTTCACTTCGAATCCTACTAATAAGTTGAATCGGTGTTTGTACATCATTCCTTCTCCATTATAACACAATTGTGGACAAAACAGTACAAACCATTTCAAAATAGTCCACACGCTCCTAACTAGCCATTTTCTTTCTCTCCAACCTTCTTTTCTTTCTAAGTGGGATGGATTTCACTTCGAATCCTACTAATAAGTTGAATCGGTGTTTGTACATCATTCCTTCACCAATATAAGTTTCTTATTGTCAACAACATCATAAACCATTCCAAAATAGTCCACACGCTCCTAACTAGCCCTTTTCTTTCTCTCCAACCTTCTTTTCTTTCTAAGTGGGACGGATTTCACTTCGAATCCTACTAATAAGCTGAATCGGTGTTTGTACATCATTCCTTCACCAATATAAGTTTCTTATTGTCAACAACACCATAAAGCGTACCGAAATAGTCAACACGCTCCTAACTAGCCCTTTTCTTTCTCTCCAACCTTCTTATCTTTCTAAGTGGGACGGATTTCACTTCGAATCCTACTAATAAGTTGAATCGGTGTTTGTACATCATTCCTTCTCCATTATAAGACTATTGTGGACAAAACACTACAAACTATTCCAAAATAGTCCACACGCTCCTAACTAGCTCTTTTCTTTCTCTCCACCTTTTTTTTCTTTCTAAGTGGGACGGATTTCATTCGAATCGTCCTATAAGTTGAATCGGTGTTTGTACATCATTCATTCACCAATATAAGTTTCTTATTGTCAACAACACCATAAAGCGTACCGAAATAGTCCACGCGCTCCTAATTAGCCCTTTTCTTTCTCTCTAACCTTCTTATCTTTCTAAGTGGGACGGATTTCACTTCGAATCCTACTTTTAAGTTGAATCGGTGTTTGTACATCATTCCTTCTCTATTATAAGCGTATTGTGGATAAAACAGTACAAACCATTTCAAAATAGTCCACACGTTCCTAACTAGCCCTTTTCTTTTTCTCCAACCTTCTTTTCTTTCTAAGTGGGACGGATTTCACTTCGAATCCTACTAATAAGTTGAATCGGTAATTGTACATCATTCCTTCACCAATATAAGTTTCTTATTGTCAACAACACCATAAAGCGTACCGAAATAGTCCACACGCTCCTAACTGGCCCTTTTCTTTCTCTCCAACCTTCTTATCTTTCTAAGTGGGACGGATTTCACTTCGAATCCTACTAATAAGTTGAATCGGTGTTTGTACATCATTCCTTCTCCATTATAAGACTATTGTGGAGAAAACACTACAAACCACTTCAAAATAGTCCACACGCTCCTAACTAGCCCTTTTCATTCTCTCCAACCATCTTTTCTTTCTAAGTGGGACGGATTTCACTTCGAATCCTACTAATAAGTTGAATCGGTGTTTGTACATCATTCCTTCTCCATTATAAGACTATTGTGGAGAAAACACTACAAACCACTTCAAAATAGTCCACACGCTCCTAACTAGCCCTTTTCATTCTCTCCAACCATCTTTTCTTTCTAAGTGGGACGGATTTCACTTCGAATCCTACTAATAAGTTGAATCGGTTTTTGTACTTCTTTCCTTCTCCATTATAACACAATTGTGGACAAAACAGTACAAACCATTTCAAAATAGTCCACACGCTCCTAACTAGCCCTTTTCTTTCTCTCCAACCTTCTTTTCTTTCTAAGTGGGACGGATTTCACTTCGAATCCTACTAATAAGTTGAATCGGTGTTTGTACATCATTCCTTCACCAATATAAGTTTCTTATTGTCAACAACACCATAAAGCGTACCGAAATAGTCCACACGCTCCTAACTAGCCATTTTCTTTCTCTCCAACCTTCTTATCTTTCTAAGTGGGACGGATTTCACTTCGAATCTTACTAATAAGTTGAATCGGTGTTTGTACATCATTCCTTCTCCAGTATAAGACTATTGTGGATAAAACACTACAAACCATTTAAAAATAGTCCACACGCTCCTAACTAGCCATTTTCTTTCTCTCCAACCTTCTTTTCTTTCTAACTGGGACGGATTTCACTTCGAATCCTACTAATAAGTTGAATCGGTGTTTGTACATCATTCCTTCACCAATATAAGTTTCTTATTGTCAACAACACCATAAACCGTACCGAAATAGTCCGCACGCTCGTAACTAGCCCTTTTCTTTCTCTCCAACCTTCTTTTCTTTCTAAGTGGGACGGATTTCACTTCGAATCTTACTAATAAGTTGAATCGGTGTTTGTACATCATTCCTTCACCAATATAAGTTTCTTATTGTCAACAACATCATAAACCATTCCAAAATAGTCCACACGCTCCTAACTAGCCCTTTTCTTTCTCTCCAACCTTCTTTTCTTTCTAAGTGGGACGGATTTCACTTCGAATCCAACTAATAAGCTGAATCGGTGTTTGTACATCATTCCTTCACCAATATAAGTTTCTTATTGTCAACAACACCATAAAGCGTACCGAAATAGTCCACACGCTCCTAACTAGCCCTTTTCTTTCCCTCCAACCTTCTTATCTTTCTAAGTGGGACGGATTTCACTTCGAATCCTACTAATAAGTTGAATCGGTGTTTGTACATCATTCCTTCTCCATTATAAGACTATTGTGGACAAAACACTACAAACTATTCCAAAATAGTCCACACGCTCCTAACTAGCTCTTTTCTTTCTCTCCACATTTTTTTTCTTTCTAAGTGGGACGGATTTCACTTCGAATCCTACTAACAAGTTGAATCGGTGTTTGTACATCATTCCTTCTCCATTATAAGACTATTGTGGAGAAAACACTACAAACCACTTCAAAATAGTCAACACGCTCCTAACAAGCCCTTTTCTTTCTCTCCAACCTTCTTTTCTTTCTAAGTGGGACGGATTTCACTTCGAATCCTACTAATAAGTTGAATCGGTGTTTGTACATCATTCCTTCTCCATTATAACACAATTGTGGACAAAACAGTACAAACCATTTCAAAATAGTCCACACGCTCCTAACTAGCCGTTTTCTTTCTCTCCAACCTTCTTTTCTTTCTAAGTGGGATGGATTTCACTTCGAATCCTACTAATAAGTTGAATCGGTGTTTGTACATCATTCCTTCACCAATATAAGTTTCTTATTGTCAACAACATCATAAACCATTCCAAAATAGTCCACACGCTCCTAACTAGCCCTTTTCTTTCTCTCCAACCTTCTTTTCTTTCTAAGTGGGACGGATTTCACTTCGAATCCTACTAATAAGCTGAATCGGTGTTTGTACATCATTCCTTCACCAATATAAGTTTCTTATTGTCAACAACACCATAAAGCGTACCGAAATAGTCAACACGCTCCTAACTAGCCCTTTTCTTTCTCTCCAACCTTCTTATCTTTCTAAGTGGGACGGATTTCACTTCGAATCCTACTAATAAGTTGAATCGGTGTTTGTACATCATTCCTTCTCCAGTATAAGACTATTGTGGATAAAACACTACAAACCATTTAAAAATAGTCCACACGCTCCTAACTAGCCCTTTTCTTTCTCTCCAACCTTCTTTTCTTTCTAACTGGGACGGATTTCACTTCGAATCCTACTAATAAGTTGAATCGGTGTTTGTACATCATTCCTTCACCAATATAAGTTTCTTATTGTCAACAACACCATAAACCGTACCGAAATAGTCCACACGCTCGTAACTAGCCCTTTTCTTTCTCTCCAACCTTCTTTTCTTTCTAAGTGGGACGGATTTCACTTCGAATCTTACTAATAAGTTGAATCGGTGTTTGTACATCATTCCTTCACCAATATAAGTTTCTTATTGTCAACAACATCATAAACCATTCCAAAATAGTCCACACGCTCCTAACTAGCCCTTTTCTTTCTCTCCAACCTTCTTATCTTTCTAAGTGGGACGGATTTCACTTCGAATCCTACTAATAAGTTGAATCGGTGTTTGTACATCATTCCTTCTCCAGTATAAGACTATTGTGGATAAAACACTACAAACCATTTAAAAATAGTCCACACGCTCCTAACTAGCCCTTTTCTTTCTCTCCAACCTTCTTTTCTTTCTAACTGGGACGGATTTCACTTCGAATCCTACTAATAAGTTGAATCGGTGTTTGTACATCATTCCTTCACCAATATAAGTTTCTTATTGTCAACAACACCATAAACCGTACCGAAATAGTCCACACGCTCGTAACTAGCCCTTTTCTTTCTCTCCAACCTTCTTTTCTTTCTAAGTGGGACGGATTTCACTTCGAATCTTACTAATAAGTTGAATCGGTGTTTGTACATCATTCCTTCACCAATATAAGTTTCTTATTGTCAACAACATCATAAACCATTCCAAAATAGTCCACACGCTCCTAACTAGCCCTTTTCTTTCTCTCCAACCTTCTTTTCTTTCTAAGTGGGACGGATTTCACTTCGAATCCTACTAATAAGCTGAATCGGTGTTTGTACATCATTCCTTCACCAATATAAGTTTCTTATTGTCAACAACACCATAAAGCGTACCGAAATAGTCCACACGCTCCTAACTAGCCCTTTTCTTTCTCTCCAACCTTCTTATCTTTCTAAGTGGGACGGATTTCACTTCGAATCCTACTAATAAGTTGAATCGGTGTTTGTACATCATTCCTTCTCCATTATAAGACTATTGTGGACAAAACACTACAAACTATTCCAAAATAGTCCACACGCTCCTAACTAGCTCTTTTCTTTCTCTCCACATTTTTTTTCTTTCTAAGTGGGACGAATTTCACTTCGAATCCTACTAACAAGTTGAATCGGTGTTTGTACATCATTCCTTCTCCATTATAAGACTATTGTGGAGAAAACACTACAAACCACTTCAAAATAGTCAACACGCTCCTAACAAGCCCTTTTCTTTCTCTCCAACCTTCTTTTCTTTCTAAGTGGGACGGATTTCACTTCGAATCCTACTAATAAGTTGAATCGGTGTTTGTACATCATTCCTTCTCCATTATAACACAATTGTGGACAAAACAGTACAAACCATTTCAAAATAGTCCACACGCTCCTAACTAGCCCTTTTCTTTCTCTCCAACCTTCTTTTCTTTCTAAGTGGGATGGATTTCACTTCGAATCCTACTAATAAGTTGAATCGGTGTTTGTACATCATTCCTTCACCAATATAAGTTTCTTATTGTCAACAACATCATAAACCATTCCAAAATAGTCCACACGCTCCTAACTAGCCCTTTTCTTTCTCTCCAACCTTCTTTTCTTTCTAAGTGGGACGGATTTCACTTCGAATCCTACTAATAAGTTGAATCGGTGTTTGTACATCATTCCTTCTCCATTATAACACAATTGTGGACAAAACAGTACAAACCATTTCAAAATAGTCCACACGCTCCTAACTAGCCGTTTTCTTTCTCTCCAACCTTCTTTTCTTTCTAAGTGGGATGGATTTCACTTCGAATCCTACTAATAAGTTGAATCGGTGTTTGTACATCATTCCTTCACCAATATAAGTTTCTTATTGTCAACAACATCATAAACCATTCCAAAATAGTCCACACGCTCCTAACTAGCCCTTTTCTTTCTCTCCAACCTTCTTTTCTTTCTAAGTGGGACGGATTTCACTTCGAATCCTACTAATAAGCTGAATCGGTGTTTGTACATCATTCCTTCACCAATATAAGTTTCTTATTGTCAACAACACCATAAAGCGTACCGAAATAGTCAACACGCTCCTAACTAGCCCTTTTCTTTCTCTCCAACCTTCTTATCTTTCTAAGTGGGACGGATTTCACTTCGAATCCTACTAATAAGTTGAATCGGTGTTTGTACATCATTCCTTCTCCATTATAAGACTATTGTGGACAAAACACTACAAACTATTCCAAAATAGTCCACACGCTCCTAACTAGCTCTTTTCTTTCTCTCCACCTTTTTTTTCTTTCTAAGTGGGACGGATTTCATTCGAATCGTCCTATAAGTTGAATCGGTGTTTGTACATCATTCATTCACCAATATAAGTTTCTTATTGTCAACAACACCATAAAGCGTACCGAAATAGTCCACGCGCTCCTAATTAGCCCTTTTCTTTCTCTCTAACCTTCTTATCTTTCTAAGTGGGACGGATTTCACTTCGAATCCTACTTTTAAGTTGAATCGGTGTTTGTACATCATTCCTTCTCTATTATAAGCGTATTGTGGATAAAACAGTACAAACCATTTCAAAATAGTCCACACGTTCCTAACTAGCCCTTTTCTTTTTCTCCAACCTTCTTTTCTTTCTAAGTGGGACGGATTTCACTTCGAATCCTACTAATAAGTTGAATCGGTAATTGTACATCATTCCTTCACCAATATAAGTTTCTTATTGTCAACAACACCATAAAGCGTACCGAAATAGTCCACACGCTCCTAACTGGCCCTTTTCTTTCTCTCCAACCTTCTTATCTTTCTAAGTGGGACGGATTTCACTTCGAATCCTACTAATAAGTTGAATCGGTGTTTGTACATCATTCCTTCTCCATTATAAGACTATTGTGGAGAAAACACTACAAACCACTTCAAAATAGTCCACACGCTCCTAACTAGCCCTTTTCATTCTCTCCAACCATCTTTTCTTTCTAAGTGGGACGGATTTCACTTCGAATCCTACTAATAAGTTGAATCGGTGTTTGTACATCATTCCTTCTCCATTATAAGACTATTGTGGAGAAAACACTACAAACCACTTCAAAATAGTCCACACGCTCCTAACTAGCCCTTTTCATTCTCTCCAACCATCTTTTCTTTCTAAGTGGGACGGATTTCACTTCGAATCCTACTAATAAGTTGAATCGGTTTTTGTACTTCTTTCCTTCTCCATTATAACACAATTGTGGACAAAACAGTACAAACCATTTCAAAATAGTCCACACGCTCCTAACTAGCCCTTTTCTTTCTCTCCAACCTTCTTTTCTTTCTAAGTGGGACGGATTTCACTTCGAATCCTACTAATAAGTTGAATCGGTGTTTGTACATCATTCCTTCACCAATATAAGTTTCTTATTGTCAACAACACCATAAACCGTACCGAAATAGTCCACACGCTCGTAACTAGCCCTTTTCTTTCTCTCCAACCTTCTTTTCTTTCTAAGTGGGACGGATTTCACTTCGAATCTTACTAATAAGTTGAATCGGTGTTTGTACATCATTCCTTCACCAATATAAGTTTCTTATTGTCAACAACATCATAAACCATTCCAAAATAGTCCACACGCTCCTAACTAGCCCTTTTCTTTCTCTCCAACCTTCTTTTCTTTCTAAGTGGGACGGATTTCACTTCGAATCCTACTAATAAGCTGAATCGGTGTTTGTACATCATTCCTTCACCAATATAAGTTTCTTATTGTCAACAACACCATAAAGCGTACCGAAATAGTCCACACGCTCCTAACTAGCCCTTTTCTTTCTCTCCAACCTTCTTATCTTTCTAAGTGGGACGGATTTCACTTCGAATCCTACTAATAAGTTGAATCGGTGTTTGTACATCATTCCTTCTCCATTATAAGACTATTGTGGACAAAACACTACAAACTATTCCAAAATAGTCCACACGCTCCTAACTAGCTCTTTTCTTTCTCTCCACATTTTTTTTCTTTCTAAGTGGGACGAATTTCACTTCGAATCCTACTAACAAGTTGAATCGGTGTTTGTACATCATTCCTTCTCCATTATAAGACTATTGTGGAGAAAACACTACAAACCACTTCAAAATAGTCAACACGCTCCTAACAAGCCCTTTTCTTTCTCTCCAACCTTCTTTTCTTTCTAAGTGGGACGGATTTCACTTCGAATCCTACTAATAAGTTGAATCGGTGTTTGTACATCATTCCTTCTCCATTATAACACAATTGTGGACAAAACAGTACAAACCATTTCAAAATAGTCCACACGCTCCTAACTAGCCCTTTTCTTTCTCTCCAACCTTCTTTTCTTTCTAAGTGGGATGGATTTCACTTCGAATCCTACTAATAAGTTGAATCGGTGTTTGTACATCATTCCTTCACCAATATAAGTTTCTTATTGTCAACAACATCATAAACCATTCCAAAATAGTCCACACGCTCCTAACTAGCCCTTTTCTTTCTCTCCAACCTTCTTTTCTTTCTAAGTGGGACGGATTTCACTTCGAATCCTACTAATAAGTTGAATCGGTGTTTGTACATCATTCCTTCTCCATTATAACACAATTGTGGACAAAACAGTACAAACCATTTCAAAATAGTCCACACGCTCCTAACTAGCCGTTTTCTTTCTCTCCAACCTTCTTTTCTTTCTAAGTGGGATGGATTTCACTTCGAATCCTACTAATAAGTTGAATCGGTGTTTGTACATCATTCCTTCACCAATATAAGTTTCTTATTGTCAACAACATCATAAACCATTCCAAAATAGTCCACACGCTCCTAACTAGCCCTTTTCTTTCTCTCCAACCTTCTTTTCTTTCTAAGTGGGACGGATTTCACTTCGAATCCTACTAATAAGCTGAATCGGTGTTTGTACATCATTCCTTCACCAATATAAGTTTCTTATTGTCAACAACACCATAAAGCGTACCGAAATAGTCAACACGCTCCTAACTAGCCCTTTTCTTTCTCTCCAACCTTCTTATCTTTCTAAGTGGGACGGATTTCACTTCGAATCCTACTAATAAGTTGAATCGGTGTTTGTACATCATTCCTTCTCCATTATAAGACTATTGTGGACAAAACACTACAAACTATTCCAAAATAGTCCACACGCTCCTAACTAGCTCTTTTCTTTCTCTCCACCTTTTTTTTCTTTCTAAGTGGGACGGATTTCATTCGAATCGTCCTATAAGTTGAATCGGTGTTTGTACATCATTCATTCACCAATATAAGTTTCTTATTGTCAACAACACCATAAAGCGTACCGAAATAGTCCACGCGCTCCTAATTAGCCCTTTTCTTTCTCTCTAACCTTCTTATCTTTCTAAGTGGGACGGATTTCACTTCGAATCCTACTTTTAAGTTGAATCGGTGTTTGTACATCATTCCTTCTCTATTATAAGCGTATTGTGGATAAAACAGTACAAACCATTTCAAAATAGTCCACACGTTCCTAACTAGCCCTTTTCTTTTTCTCCAACCTTCTTTTCTTTCTAAGTGGGACGGATTTCACTTCGAATCCTACTAATAAGTTGAATCGGTAATTGTACATCATTCCTTCACCAATATAAGTTTCTTATTGTCAACAACACCATAAAGCGTACCGAAATAGTCCACACGCTCCTAACTGGCCCTTTTCTTTCTCTCCAACCTTCTTATCTTTCTAAGTGGGACGGATTTCACTTCGAATCCTACTAATAAGTTGAATCGGTGTTTGTACATCATTCCTTCTCCATTATAAGACTATTGTGGAGAAAACACTACAAACCACTTCAAAATAGTCCACACGCTCCTAACTAGCCCTTTTCATTCTCTCCAACCATCTTTTCTTTCTAAGTGGGACGGATTTCACTTCGAATCCTACTAATAAGTTGAATCGGTGTTTGTACATCATTCCTTCTCCATTATAAGACTATTGTGGAGAAAACACTACAAACCACTTCAAAATAGTCCACACGCTCCTAACTAGCCCTTTTCATTCTCTCCAACCATCTTTTCTTTCTAAGTGGGACGGATTTCACTTCGAATCCTACTAATAAGTTGAATCGGTTTTTGTACTTCTTTCCTTCTCCATTATAACACAATTGTGGACAAAACAGTACAAACCATTTCAAAATAGTCCACACGCTCCTAACTAACCCTTTTCTTTCTCTCCAACCTTCTTTTCTTTCTAAGTGGGACGGATTTCACTTCGAATCCTACTAATAAGTTGAATCGGTGTTTGTACATCATTCCTTCACCAATATAAGTTTCTTATTGTCAACAACACCATAAACCGTACCGAAATAGTCCACACGCTCGTAACTAGCCCTTTTCTTTCTCTCCAACCTTCTTTTCTTTCTAAGTGGGACGGATTTCACTTCGAATCTTACTAATAAGTTGAATCGGTGTTTGTACATCATTCCTTCACCAATATAAGTTTCTTATTGTCAACAACATCATAAACCATTCCAAAATAGTCCACACGCTCCTAACTAGCCCTTTTCTTTCTCTCCAACCTTCTTTTCTTTCTAAGTGGGACGGATTTCACTTCGAATCCTACTAATAAGCTGAATCGGTGTTTGTACATCATTCCTTCACCAATATAAGTTTCTTATTGTCAACAACACCATAAAGCGTACCGAAATAGTCCACACGCTCCTAACTAGCCCTTTTCTTTCTCTCCAACCTTCTTATCTTTCTAAGTGGGACGGATTTCACTTCGAATCCTACTAATAAGTTGAATCGGTGTTTGTACATCATTCCTTCTCCATTATAAGACTATTGTGGACAAAACACTACAAACTATTCCAAAATAGTCCACACGCTCCTAACTAGCTCTTTTCTTTCTCTCCACATTTTTTTTCTTTCTAAGTGGGACGAATTTCACTTCGAATCCTACTAACAAGTTGAATCGGTGTTTGTACATCATTCCTTCTCCATTATAAGACTATTGTGGAGAAAACACTACAAACCACTTCAAAATAGTCAACACGCTCCTAACAAGCCCTTTTCTTTCTCTCCAACCTTCTTTTCTTTCTAAGTGGGACGGATTTCACTTCGAATCCTACTAATAAGTTGAATCGGTGTTTGTACATCATTCCTTCTCCATTATAACACAATTGTGGACAAAACAGTACAAACCATTTCAAAATAGTCCACACGCTCCTAACTAGCCCTTTTCTTTCTCTCCAACCTTCTTTTCTTTCTAAGTGGGATGGATTTCACTTCGAATCCTACTAATAAGTTGAATCGGTGTTTGTACATCATTCCTTCACCAATATAAGTTTCTTATTGTCAACAACATCATAAACCATTCCAAAATAGTCCACACGCTCCTAACTAGCCCTTTTCTTTCTCTCCAACCTTCTTTTCTTTCTAAGTGGGACGGATTTCACTTCGAATCCTACTAATAAGTTGAATCGGTGTTTGTACATCATTCCTTCTCCATTATAACACAATTGTGGACAAAACAGTACAAACCATTTCAAAATAGTCCACACGCTCCTAACTAGCCGTTTTCTTTCTCTCCAACCTTCTTTTCTTTCTAAGTGGGATGGATTTCACTTCGAATCCTACTAATAAGTTGAATCGGTGTTTGTACATCATTCCTTCACCAATATAAGTTTCTTATTGTCAACAACATCATAAACCATTCCAAAATAGTCCACACGCTCCTAACTAGCCCTTTTCTTTCTCTCCAACCTTCTTTTCTTTCTAAGTGGGACGGATTTCACTTCGAATCCTACTAATAAGCTGAATCGGTGTTTGTACATCATTCCTTCACCAATATAAGTTTCTTATTGTCAACAACACCATAAAGCGTACCGAAATAGTCAACACGCTCCTAACTAGCCCTTTTCTTTCTCTCCAACCTTCTTATCTTTCTAAGTGGGACGGATTTCACTTCGAATCCTACTAATAAGTTGAATCGGTGTTTGTACATCATTCCTTCTCCATTATAAGACTATTGTGGACAAAACACTACAAACTATTCCAAAATAGTCCACACGCTCCTAACTAGCTCTTTTCTTTCTCTCCACCTTTTTTTTCTTTCTAAGTGGGACGGATTTCATTCGAATCGTCCTATAAGTTGAATCGGTGTTTGTACATCATTCATTCACCAATATAAGTTTCTTATTGTCAACAACACCATAAAGCGTACCGAAATAGTCCACGCGCTCCTAATTAGCCCTTTTCTTTCTCTCTAACCTTCTTATCTTTCTAAGTGGGACGGATTTCACTTCGAATCCTACTTTTAAGTTGAATCGGTGTTTGTACATCATTCCTTCTCTATTATAAGCGTATTGTGGATAAAACAGTACAAACCATTTCAAAATAGTCCACACGTTCCTAACTAGCCCTTTTCTTTTTCTCCAACCTTCTTTTCTTTCTAAGTGGGACGGATTTCACTTCGAATCCTACTAATAAGTTGAATCGGTAATTGTACATCATTCCTTCACCAATATAAGTTTCTTATTGTCAACAACACCATAAAGCGTACCGAAATAGTCCACACGCTCCTAACTGGCCCTTTTCTTTCTCTCCAACCTTCTTATCTTTCTAAGTGGGACGGATTTCACTTCGAATCCTACTAATAAGTTGAATCGGTGTTTGTACATCATTCCTTCTCCATTATAAGACTATTGTGGAGAAAACACTACAAACCACTTCAAAATAGTCCACACGCTCCTAACTAGCCCTTTTCATTCTCTCCAACCATCTTTTCTTTCTAAGTGGGACGGATTTCACTTCGAATCCTACTAATAAGTTGAATCGGTGTTTGTACATCATTCCTTCTCCATTATAAGACTATTGTGGAGAAAACACTACAAACCACTTCAAAATAGTCCACACGCTCCTAACTAGCCCTTTTCATTCTCTCCAACCATCTTTTCTTTCTAAGTGGGACGGATTTCACTTCGAATCCTACTAATAAGTTGAATCGGTTTTTGTACTTCTTTCCTTCTCCATTATAACACAATTGTGGACAAAACAGTACAAACCATTTCAAAATAGTCCACACGCTCCTAACTAGCCCTTTTCTTTCTCTCCAACCTTCTTTTCTTTCTAAGTGGGACGGATTTCACTTCGAATCCTACTAATAAGTTGAATCGGTGTTTGTACATCATTCCTTCACCAATATAAGTTTCTTATTGTCAACAACACCATAAAGCGTACCGAAATAGTCCACACGCTCCTAACTAGCCATTTTCTTTCTCTCCAACCTTCTTATCTTTCTAAGTGGGACGGATTTCACTTCGAATCTTACTAATAAGTTGAATCGGTGTTTGTACATCATTCCTTCTCCAGTATAAGACTATTGTGGATAAAACACTACAAACCATTTAAAAATAGTCCACACGCTCCTAACTAGCCCTTTTCTTTCTCTCCAACCTTCTTTTCTTTCTAACTGGGACGGATTTCACTTCGAATCCTACTAATAAGTTGAATCGGTGTTTGTACATCATTCCTTCACCAATATAAGTTTCTTATTGTCAACAACACCATAAACCGTACCGAAATAGTCCGCACGCTCGTAACTAGCCCTTTTCTTTCTCTCCAACCTTCTTTTCTTTCTAAGTGGGACGGATTTCACTTCGAATCTTACTAATAAGTTGAATCGGTGTTTGTACATCATTCCTTCACCAATATAAGTTTCTTATTGTCAACAACATCATAAACCATTCCAAAATAGTCCACACGCTCCTAACTAGCCCTTTTCTTTCTCTCCAACCTTCTTTTCTTTCTAAGTGGGACGGATTTCACTTCGAATCCAACTAATAAGCTGAATCGGTGTTTGTACATCATTCCTTCACCAATATAAGTTTCTTATTGTCAACAACACCATAAAGCGTACCGAAATAGTCCACACGCTCCTAACTAGCCCTTTTCTTTCTCTCCAACCTTCTTATCTTTCTAAGTGGGACGGATTTCACTTCGAATCCTACTAATAAGTTGAATCGGTGTTTGTACATCATTCCTTCTCCATTATAAGACTATTGTGGACAAAACACTACAAACTATTCCAAAATAGTCCACACGCTCCTAACTAGCTCTTTTCTTTCTCTCCACATTTTTTTTCTTTCTAAGTGGGACGGATTTCACTTCGATTCCTACTAACAAGTTGAATCGGTGTTTGTACATCATTCCTTCTCCATTATAAGACTATTGTGGAGAAAACACTACAAACCACTTCAAAATAGTCAACACGCTCCTAACAAGCCCTTTTCTTTCTCTCCAACCTTCTTTTCTTTCTAAGTGGGACGGATTTCACTTCGAATCCTACTAATAAGTTGAATCGGTGTTTGTACATCATTCCTTCTCCATTATAACACAATTGTGGACAAAACAGTACAAACCATTTCAAAATAGTCCACACGCTCCTAACTAGCCCTTTTCTTTCTCTCCAACCTTCTTTTCTTTCTAAGTGGGATGGATTTCACTTCGAATCCTACTAATAAGTTGAATCGGTGTTTGTACATCATTCCTTCACCAATATAAGTTTCTTATTGTCAACAACATCATAAACCATTCCAAAATAGTCCACACGCTCCTAACTAGCCCTTTTCTTTCTCTCCAACCTTCTTTTCTTTCTAAGTGGGACGGATTTCACTTCGAATCCTACTAATAAGCTGAATCGGTGTTTGTACATCATTCCTTCACCAATATAAGTTTCTTATTGTCAACAACACCATAAAGCGTACCGAAATAGTCAACACGCTCCTAACTAGCCCTTTTCTTTCTCTCCAACCTTCTTATCTTTCTAAGTGGGACGGATTTCACTTCGAATCCTACTAATAAGTTGAATCGGTGTTTGTACATCATTCCTTCTCCATTATAAGACTATTGTGGACAAAACACTACAAACTATTCCAAAATAGTCCACACGCTCCTAACTAGCTCTTTTCTTTCTCTCCACCTTTTTTTTCTTTCTAAGTGGGACGGATTTCATTCGAATCGTCCTATAAGTTGAATCGGTGTTTGTACATCATTCATTCACCAATATAAGTTTCTTATTGTCAACAACACCATAAAGCGTACCGAAATAGTCCACGCGCTCCTAATTAGCCCTTTTCTTTCTCTCTAACCTTCTTATCTTTCTAATTGGGACGGATTTCACTTCGAATCCAACTTTTAAGTTGAATCGGTGTTTGTACATCATTCCTTCTCTATTATAAGCGTATTGTGGATAAAACAGTACAAACCATTTCAAAATAGTCCACACGCTCCTAACTAGCCCTTTTCTTTTTCTCCAACCTTCTTTTCTTTCTAAGTGGGACGGATTTCACTTCGAATCCTACTAATAAGTTGAATCGGTAATTGTACATCATTCCTTCACCAATATAAGTTTCTTATTGTAAACAACAC
Organism: Cornus suecica; assembly: GCA_963922005.1. Taxonomy (NCBI): domain Eukaryota; kingdom Viridiplantae; phylum Streptophyta; class Magnoliopsida; order Cornales; family Cornaceae; genus Cornus; species Cornus suecica. Next base: position 47,535,382 of record OY998239.1, read on the forward strand.
CATAAAGCGTACCGAAATAGTCCACACGCTCCTAACTGGCCCTTTTCTTTCTCTCCAACCTTCTTATCTTTCTAAGTGGGACGGATTTCACTTCGAATCCTACTAATAAGTTGAATCGGTGTTTGTACATCATTCCTTCTCCATTATAAGACTATTGTGGAGAAAACACTACAAACCACTTCAAAATAGTCCACACGCTCCTAACTAGCCCTTTTCATTCTCTCCAACCATCTTTTCTTTCTAAGTGGGACGGATTTCACTTCGAATCCTACTAATAAGTTGAATCGGTTTTTGTACTTCATTCCTTCTCCATTATAACACAATTGTGGACAAAACAGTACAAACCATTTCAAAATAGTCCACACGCTCCTAACTAGCCCTTTTCTTTCTCTCCAACCTTCTTTTCTTTCTAAGTGTGACGGATTTCACTTCGAATCCTACTAATAAGTTGAATCGGTGTTTGTACATCATTCCTTCACCAATATAAGTTTCTTATTGTCAACAACACCATAAAGCGTACCGAAATAGTCCACACGCTCCTAACTAGCCATTTTCTTTCTCTCCAACCTTCTTATCTTTCTAAGTGGGACGGATTTCACTTCGAATCTTACTAATAAGTTGAATCGGTGTTTGTACATCATTCCTTCTCCATTATAAGACTATTGTGGATAAAACACTACAAACCATTTAAAAATATTCCACACGCTCCTAACTAGCCATTTTCTTTCTCTCCAACCTTCTTTTCTTTCTAACTGGGACGGATTTCACTTCGAATCCTACTAATATGTTGAATCGGTGTTTGTACATCATTCCTTCACCAATATAAGTTTCTTATTGTCAACAACACCATAATGCGTACCGAAATAGTCCACACGCTCGTAACTAGCCCTTTTCTTTCTCTCCAACCTTCTTATCTTTTTAAGTGGGACGAATTTCACTTCGAATCCTACTAATAAGTTGAATCGGTGTTTGTCCATCATTCCTTCTCCATTATAAGACTATTGTGGACAAAACACTACAAACTATTCCAAAATAGTCCACACGCTCCTAACTAGCTCTTTTCTTTCTCTCCACCTTTTTTTTCTTTCTTAGTGGGACGGATTTCATTCGAATCGTCCTATTAGTTGAATCGGTGTTTGTACATCATTCATTCACCAATATAAGTTTCTTATTGTCAACAACACCATAAAGCGTACCGAAATAGTCCACGCGCTCCTAACTAGCCCTTTTCTTTCTCTCTAACCTTCTTATCTTTCTAAGTGGGACGGATTTCACTTCGAATCCTACTAATAAGTTGAATCGGTGTTTGTACATCATTCCTTCTCTATTATAAGTCTATTGTGGATAAAACAGTACAAACCATTTCAAAATAGTCCACACGCTCCTAACTAGCCCTTTTCTTTTTCTCCAGCCTTCTTTTCTTTCTAAGTGGGACGGATTTCACTTCGAATCCTACTAATAAGTTGAATCGGTGTTTGTACATCATTCCTTCACCAATATAAGTTTCTTATTGTCAACAACACCATAAAGCGTACCGAAATAGTCCACACGCTCCTAACTAGCCCTTTTCTTTCTCTCCAACCTTCTTATCTTTCTAAGTGGGACGGATTTCACTTCGAATCCTACTAATAAGTTGAATCGGTGTTTGTACATCATTCCTTCTCCATTATAAGACTATTGTGGAGAAAACACTACAAACCACTTCAAAATAGTCCACACGCTCCTAACTAGCCCTTTTTTTTTTTTTTTTTTTTGAGAAGTAAGTCAATAATATAAAATCAGAAACGGCAAAAGCCTACAGAAAACTTGGGCATACCCAAGTTTGGTATCCCCAAACCCACCAAATCTTAAGATTTAAATTGTTAAAAGGGATAAAACACACAAAAACCATACTATCTCTCTTACTAAACCAATAAAACAGAACATTACTTGAAACAATTGGTTTAACAATAACCGTCCACCTCCAAAGCATTAATGAACCAGTCTTCATCAGATTGTGGACAACATTAATATGAGCCTTGAAATCCCCACTTATGAACATAATCAAGATAAATGAAGCAAATAACAGAACATTTGATCCATCATGAAAACCTGTGTCCATAATTTGAAGAGCATTATTGTCATTAGCACTAGTCAAGAGCACTGATAAAGATTCTTCCATCACAAAACTGCACTATAAAATAGCCCTGGAACACTGTAAAACGACCATTTCAGCACTGAAATTCTAAAATCTGCACTGAAAAACTGTTTTTCAGCACTGAAACACTGAAAATACTGCATTTCAGCACTGAAAAAACTGCATTTCAGTACTGAAACACTGAAGACTGCATTGAAAATTTGTATTTCAGCACTGATAAATCTGCACTGATAAACTGCATTGCTGGCCGTCACAAAACTGCAGTTTACAAACTGCACTGAAGCACTGAACACCGACCGTAAACTGGAGTAGCCATCCGTGAGGGTCTTCATAGGCATCCGAACCCCGTGAACTTCAGCCACCAACTTATAAATCTGCACAATGTAAGCTAAGGGATCAAAAGATAATGCAACATTTAAAAAATTAATCATAAAACACCTCCCACGCATTCCGAACCAAATCCTGAACCATACCCCCAACACCCCAGAAACATGCTCTCTACCACTCATCCAGACAGAAATCCTGAACATAAATTCCAGGAAAACTAAGCAAAAAATAATCCTCTCACCCATTGCTAGAACCTCTATCTCCATTTTGAGTATCCAACAAGTGAAACAATCTAAATTTGACAGAAGAATTTATCTCCTTAACAAGTTGATCCTCCTTTTTAAACTCTCCAGCAAACAGCCTGAGATTCCTTTCCCTCCATAAAATGTAAACACTAGCAGCCAATGCTAGTTTCGTAACACATGCCTTTAAAGTATTATTTGTACAGTGGACATTGCACCAATTTACCATATCCACCCACTTCTGCCCAACATGCCTCAAACCATTATCCATTGCAACCGAAGCCCAAACTTGAGAAGAGAAAATGCATTCAAAAAATATATGTTCCCTGCTTTCACACGGTAAGTCACAGAAAACACATTTTTGTTGCTGAATCATCCCATAAAGGGCCAATTTATCTTGTGTTTGCAACCTATTATGAATTAAAGTCCATAAGATGAAAGCATGTCTTGGAATATTATTTGGGAACCACACAGTTTTGTACCATTGAACTTGATTATCCCTGTTCCTTAACAAATTCCAAGCTGAACTAATAGAATACTGACCCCTGGTAGGCTTCCAAATCAAAGTATCAACATCATGACAATCTGGAGGGGGAAGGGTAGCAATATCATCTCTTAACTCCATTAATTTATGAGAGTTTGCAAAAGGAGGAAACCATTGCCCATTTCTGATTATAGCATTGACTTTACAATTGTTTCTTAACCCAGAATCATACCTGATCCTATCCCCATGTTTTTCTACAATAGAGTTGGGATACAACCAATCATCATGCCAAAGAAGAATATTATCGCCATTCCCAACCTTATACTCAATGTATTGTCTAAATGTATCTCTTAAACCCATTATCTTCTTCCATGACCAAGATCTTTTATCCGGGACCTTAAGCAGCCAGAAATTCTGGTCTTTCATGAGCTCAATCCTTGCCCACTTACTCCAGAGGTTAGTGGGAATAGGCTGCAACAGGTTCCATAGTTGTTTACCAATAGCTGCCACATTCCAAGCTATCAAATCTTTTAATCCTAAGCCCCCTTCATCTTTCGGCAAACACACTTTAGTCCATGCCAACTTCTCACCACCACTCTTCAAATCAGCCCCTTTCCATAAGAATTTCCTCATAATCTCATTCAGTTGTTTAAACACAGATTTTGGAAGGATATAAGTAGAACTCCAATAAACCTGAACTGAAAACAACACCGAGGCAATCAATTGTAACCTACCCGCAAAGGAAAGGAATCTGCAATTCCAAGCCTGAACCCTTCTAGTAATTTTCAAAACTAACTCTTGACAGTCAGCTGCATTAAGCTTTGAAGAGATCAGAGGCACCCCTAAATACTTGACAGGCAATTTTCCAATTGAAAAGCTGGATCCAAGGACAATATTTTCTAATACTCTACCCTCCACACCCGAAGTAAAAATGGAGCTCTTTGAAGTATTAGGAATTAAACCTGAAAATTCACTAAACTTCCTCAATACATCCAGCATACAATTCACTGAATTTTCACTACCCTCACAGAAGAGGAATAGGTCATCAGCAAACATCAAATGATTAATCTCCAATCTTTTACATTTGGCATGGAACTTAAAAGAGTCATTTTTCCCCAGTTTATTCAACATCCCCGAGAGAACTTCCATACACATCACAAAACGATATGGAGACATAGGGTCCCCTTGCCTAAGCCCTCTTCCCCCTTTGAAAAACCCTTCAAGAGCGCCATTAATATTTATAGAGAACTTAGGAGAAGAACAACAAGTAAGAATCCAACCTCTAACTCTATCAGGCAATCCAAAACACTTCAACACCTCACCCAAAAACTCCCAAGAGACTGAGTCATAAGCTTTAGTCAAATCAATTTTCATGGCAACTCTAGCTGGTGACTCGTCTTAATGGTAATGGAGTAATATCTCTTGAGCTAGCAGAACATTATCACAAATACTCCTACCTGGAACAAACCCAGATTGATTTGCACTTATACTCGAGTCAAGAATGGGTTTCAACCTATTCGCAATAATTTTTGCTATGCATTTATATAACACATTGCAAACTGAAATAGGCCTGAACTCCGTCACTTTAGTAGGATTATCAACTTTGGGAATAAGAGAAATGGAAGTACAGTTAATCTCAGAAAGCAAATGACCTGAAGCAAAGAAATCCAAAATGGCATCCACCACCTCATTTCCAATAACATCCCAGGCCGCCTTATAAAACACTGCATTCAAACCATCCGGCCCTGGGGCTTTGTCATCTTTTATAGCAAGGAAAGTAGCTTTGATTTCTTCTCTGGTCACATCTCTATTCATGTCCATACTTTGCTCTAGAGAAATAGGGTGTTGAATAAACTCATTTAAAATAGGGATCCTGACCTCATCTCTCTTGGCAAAAAGATTCTTGTAAAATCCCACAATCTCTCTACTAACATCACCTTTATCAGTAAGAACAGTGCCATCCTCTCTAGTTATGGAAACTATATTGTTAAGAGATTTCCTCTGATTAGCAATCTTATGAAAATAGCTGGTGTTTTGATCTCCTAGCCTCAACCATTGAATCCTAGATACCTGTCTATATAAACATTCCTCGGCATTTGACACTTTATAAAATTGTTTAAGACAGTCCTTTTCAACTCTTTGAAATTCGTGATTACCAGGATCCAAATCCACCAAGCTTTGAATGTTCAATAACTTTTTCCTAGCTTCGGACACTTGAGTTGGTAAATTATCAAAGTGAGATTTATTGAGAATTTTCAAAGCATTTTTCACCATTTTCAGTTTCTGACTTACCACAAACATTTTACTCCCAGTAACCTGGCCATTCCACGCATCTCTAACCACTTGAATAAACTTATCATGCTTAGCTAAAAAATTATTGAACCTAAAAGGTCTTTTAACCCTCTCCAACTCCATAGGGATTTTAACCATAATACAAGCATGATCAGAAACACCTGGAGGCAAAAAAGAGATTTCAGTGGACTGGAAATAATCAATCCAAGCTGAATTCACTAAGCATCTGTCCAGTTTACTAAACACATGACCATTGGACCAAGAAAATTTGATACCATTATACTTCAAATCCATTAATCCTGCTCTGTCTAAAGCCTGTCCACATTCCCTCATTTTAGCATTCCACTTGTCATCCCCACCCCATTTCTCATGTTGATACCTAATAGCATTTAAATCACCCGCACAAAACCAGGGGCTGTTCTTCAAAGCCTTGGAAATATCAAAAAGCTCTTTCCATAAAATCCTTCTCTCAATATAGTCATTACTTCCATAAATAAAGGTAGCGAAGCAATTGTAGATATTATCAACAGTGCTCAATTTACAATGAAGAAATTGAGCATTGCCCTTCAATAAATCCACATTCATCTTCTTTGGGTCCCAACAAATCCATAATCTCCCCAACTCCGCAAAATCATAATTATTAACTAACCTCCAACCAGGGCACATCACTTTCATCACCTTATCAACATTGCTCTTTAAAACCTTTGTCTCAATCAAACAAAAAATAGAAATATCTAAAGATTTAATCATTAACTTTATTTCCTTCTGCTTCACGGCCCCATTAAGACCCCGCACATTCCAAATATAGCAATTCATATGGAAACTAATTTTGAGCAGACTGATCTCCCCCTTTATCCTCTCTCTTCAAAACCCTTTTAGTTTTAAATTTCTTATTAGAAATGGGGCCCAAACTACCAACCCCTGATGCCAACAAAGAAATTGGGTTCTTAATCCCTTTCTCTTTTTTACTGGTCAGAGGTTTTTCGCCAACTTTATCATGCTTCTCTTCCTCTACCATTCCCCCTGGTTCATGTATAAAACCTTCCTTTTCATTTTCAGTATCAATTCCCCAATCCTCCATTATCTCCCCCTCATCAAAATCACCCAAACATGAGAATTTATTAGGAGAAAGAACATCAGTATTATCCCTAGGACCCTCTATCTTCAACTCATTAACATTCACCAGACCCTCATGATTTTTTAATTCATTAGACTCAATCCAATTCTCAACTTCAACTTCATTATTTCCTAAATTCTGACTATCCTTAGGAGTAACACTAACCTACTCATGAATTATTGCATCGGAATTACTTGTTTCTCCTACTTTCTTCCCAACAACAACCCATTCTTTTTTAATCTCTTTAGTTTTTTGAATTGCATTTTGGACTTTCATTTTAACACAGTTTTTGGAAGTATGTCCAAAAATAACACAGTGATCACATTTCATGGGAACCCATTGGTATTCAACACCTATAGTAACAGTTCTCCCATCAGCCAATTTGACCCCGACCTCAGACGGAAAATCAGCCTTAACATCAACCTCAATACACATCCTGGCATAATTTAATCTTCCCCTATCATCAGTTTGAGAGTCGGTATATAGAGGTCTCCCCAAAATGCTAGCAATATAACCTAACCCATTCGGAGTCCACAGTTGTAATGGAATATGATAAAATTTAGCCCATATCGGAACACTTTTTAGCCCTTGTTTATATATAGCTAGATCAGGCCTCCACTTTTGCAACACCATAAGTTGGTTTGCAAAATGCCAAGGTCCACTCTCTATAATAAAATTACTACTTTCAGCACTATCAAACTTGAACAAAAAGAAACCCTTATCAAGGCTCATAACCTCTGTCATCCCATTTTTACCCCAGAGTCTCTTTGCAATGGAATTTACAGTTGGGAATGGTAGTTTCCTATCCATACAATAACCCACTAAGCAATCCCTCCACAAATAACACCCCTTCATTTCGACATCATAAGGAATTTCAACAATCTTATCTTTCACAGCCTGTGGGAAATATTTTAATTGCATTTTGTTCTTTGAAATATTGTGAGTTAAAGTATCCGCCCATGACAGAGTAGGTTTAACACCTATCCCTAGCATCGGCAAATTTTTACTCAACCCAGAAAAATTCCCTTTAAACGAAGAGCCTGAAGGAGACTCTACCACTGCCTCCTTAGACTCAACACTAAATTCAGACCTTCCTACAAACACTTGTTTAACCAAATTAATTTCAGACCCCTGCTGTGAATCATTGTGCTCATGATTTCCAGCATTAACCTTCCCATTCGGTTCATCTCTAACCTGTAAAGCTTCCCTAAGTTCCTCTACCTCTTTTTTCAAAGGTTCAATCTCAACCTCAGCAGGAATCCCCATTACCATTTACAATAACACACAAATATAAATATCAAATGGGCACCAACCCAATGAGCCAAGGGGCTCCAACCCAATCAACAAGGGCACCAACCCCAAATAAACAGGATGAAAATCTTACCCAACCTTACCACAGCACAAAAACACTAGTTTCGTGAAATCTGCTACCACCGTAAATATGGCAGCACTGCTTCAATGCAACCAGCAACAGCAAGTTCATCCGAAAAATCAACAACCCAGCTTTAGGTCCGAACAACTTCAAGCCCAGGTCCGAAAACGCTTTAGAAATTTGCAGCCGTAGCAGCTATCAACGAACAGCCAAACTGCAAATCTTCGCTGTCAATCTTCGTCTTCAATGGACACGAACTGGAACCCGACAATCACAGAGTAAACGAACAGCAATCCCCTTACTCAGCTTTTAGGGAAGCGCCACCGTCGAGACACACCACTGAAGAGCAGACCTGCGTCTGAACTGAGTCACCTCGAACCGCAGATCGACCCTCTACCACCGAACCGTCGTACGCCCTTCTCTTCGCACCACGCAGTTGTGAATGGCTCGGCAGCGAAACCTTACTCAGACTTCAGGTTCGCTAGATGGTCGCCGAAAACACAACAGCCGCACTTTCCACCTTCGTTCCCGACCCCAGCAAACTGTTGGGTTCTTCTCGCACGACCACTGACGAGCAGTTCCTGTGAAGAAACGACCGGAGCTGGACTATGGCGAGTAGAAAATCGAGGTCAACGCCCCAATTTCAGAAAAAACATCAAGAAGAAACTCTCAGATCTGAAAACTCGTTTAGAAAACTCAGTACAATAATCTGAAAAATGGTCATCACTCAATATGACTCAGTGGAATGATTAACAAATGAAATGGTCAAACCATGTTTCACCGAGTCAACCCAAAACTCGCTCCACTAACCCATTCTAGAGAGAAGGCAGAGCTTCTCTCTCTAAAAATCTGCTCCTAACTAGCCCTTTTCATTCTCTCCAACCTTCTTTTCTTTCTAAGTGGGAAGGATTTCACTTCGAATCCTACTAATAAGTTGAATCGGTTTTTGTACTTCATTCCTTCACCAATATAAGTTTCTTATTGTCAACAACACCATAAAGCGTACCGAAATAGTCCACACGCTCCTAACTAGCCCTTTTCTTTCTCTCCAACCTTCTTATCTTTCTAAGTGGGACGGATTTCACTTCGAATCCTACTAATAAGTTGAATCGGTGTTTGTACATCATTCCTTCTCCATTATAACACAATTGTGGACAAAACAGTACAAACCATTTCATTCCTTCACAAATATAAGACTCTTACGGTCAACAACAGTATAAACCGTACCAAAATATTCCACATGTTCCTAAATGACCCTTTTTCTTTCTCTCCAACCTTCTTTTGTTTCTAACTGGTGCGGATTTCACTCGAATTTTACTAATATGTTGAATCGGTATTTGTACATCAATCCTTCATCATTAGTAGACTATTATGGACAACAACACTATAGATCATTTTAAAATAGTCCAGAAGCTCCAAACTGACCCTTTTTTTCCCCTACAACCTTTTTTTCTTTCTAAGTGGGACGGATTTAACTCGTATCGTCCTATAAGTTGAATCGGTGTTTGTACATCATTCCTTCACAAATATAAGACTCTTACGGTCAACAACAGTATAAACCGTACCAAAATAGTCCACACGTTCCTAAATGACCCTTTTTCTTTCTCTCCAACCTTATTTTGTTCGTAACTGGTGCGGATTTCACTAGAATCTTACTAATATGTTGAATCACTATTTGTACATCATTCCTTCACCATTAATAGACTATTATGGACAACAAGACTATAAAGCATTTCAAAATTGTCAAGAAGTTCCTAACTGACCCTTTTTTTCCCCTCCAACCTTTTTTTCTTTCTAAGTGGGACGGATTTCACTCGAATCGTCCTATAAGTTGAATCGGTGTTTGTATATCATTCCTTCACAAATATAAGACTCTTACGGTCAACAACAGTATAAACCGTACCAAAATAGTCCACACGTTCCTAAATGACCCTTTTTCTTTCTTTCCAACCTTCTTTTGTTCGTAACAGTTGCGGATTTCACTCGAATCTTACTAATATGTTGAATCGGTATTTGTACATCAATCCTTCATCATTAGAAGACTATTATGGACAACAACACTATAAAGCATTTGAAAATAGTCCAGAAGCTCCAAACTGGCCCTTTTTTTCCCCTCCAACATTTTTTTCTTTCTAAGTGGGACGGGTTTCACTCGAATCGTCCTATAAGTTGAATCGGTGTTTGTACATCATTCCTTCACAAATATAAGACTCTTATGGTCAACAACAGTATAAACCGTACCAAAATAGTCCACACGTTCCTAAATGACCCTTTTTCTTTCTCTCCAACCTTATTTTGTTCGTAACTGGTGCGGATTTCATTCGAATCTTACTAATATGTTGAATCCCTATTTGTACATCATTCCTTCACCATTAATAGACTATTATGGACAACAAGACTATAAAGTATTTCAAAATTGTCCAGAAGTTCCTAACTGACCCTTTTTTTCCTTCCAACCTTTTTTTCTTTCTAAGTGAGACAGATTTCACTCGAATCGTCCTATAAATTGAATCGGTGTTTGTACATCATTCCGTCACAAATATAAGACTCTTACGGTCAACAACAGTATAAACCGTACCAAAATAGTCCACACGTTCCTAAATGACCCATTTCTTTATCTCCAACCTTCTTTTGTTTCTAACAGGTATGGATTTCACTCGAATCTTGATAATATGATGAATCACTATTTGTACATCATTCCGTCACCATTAAATAGACTATTATGGACAACAACACTATAAAGCATTTCAAAATAGTCCAGAAGTTCCTGACTGGGCCTTTTTTTCCCTCCAACCTTTTTTTCTTTCTAACTGGACGGATTTCACTCGAACCGTCTTATAAGTTAAATCGGTGTTTGTACATCATTAGTAGACTATTATGGACAACAACACTATAAAGCATTTTAAAATAGTCCAGAAGCTCCAAACTGGCCCTTTTTTTCCCCTCCAACCTTTTTTTCTTTCTAAGTGTGACGGATTTCACTCGAATCGTCCTATAAGTTGAATCGGTGTTTGTACATCATTCCTTCACAAATATTAGACTCTTATGGTCAACAATAGTATAAACCGTACCAAAATAGTCCACACGTTCCTAAATGACCCTTTTTCTTTCTCTCCAACCTTCTTTTGTTCGTAACTGGTGCGGATTTCACTCGAATCTTACTAATATGTTGAATCCCTATTTGTACATCATTCCTTCATAATTAATAGACTATTATGGACAACAAGACTATAAAGCATTTCAAAATTGTCCAGAAGTTCCTAGCTAACCCTTTTTTTCCCTTCAACCTTTTTTTCTTTCTAAGTGGGATGGATTTCACTCGAATCGTCCATAAGTTGAATCGATGTTTGTACATCATTCCTTCACAAATATAAGACTCTTACGGTCAAAAACAGTATAAACCGTACCAAAATAGTCCACACGTTCCTAAATGACCCATTTCTTTCTCTCCAACCTTCTTTTGTTTCTAACAGGTACGGATTTCACTCGAATCTTACTAATATGTTGAATCGCTATTTGTACATCATTCCGTCACCATTAAATAGACAATTATGGACAACAACACTATAAAGCATTTCAAAATAGTCCAGAAGCTCCTGACTGGACCTTTTTTTCCCTCCAACCTTTTTTTCTTTCTAAGTGGGACGGATTTCACTCGAACCGTCCTATAAGTTAAATCGGTGTTTGTACATCATTCCTTCACAAATATAAGACTCTTATGGTCAACAACTGTATAAAATGTACCAAAATAGTCCACACGTTCCTAAATGACCCTTTTTCTTTCTTTCCAACCTTCTTTTGTTCGTAACAGTTGCGGATTTCACTCGAATCTTACTAATATGTTGAATCGGTATTTGTACATCAATCCTTCATCATTAGTAGACTATTATGGACAACAACACTATAAAGCATTTTAAAATAGTCCAGAAGCTCCAAACTGGCCCTTTTTTTCCCCTCCAACCTATTTTTCTTTCTAAGTGGGACGAATTTCACTCGAATCGTCCTATAAGTTGAATCGGTGTTTGTACGTCATTCCTTCACAAATATAAGACTCTTACGGTCAACAACAGTATAAACCGTACCAAAATAGTCCACACGTTCCTAAATGACCCTTTTTCTTTCTCTCCAACCTTATTTTGTTCGTAACTGTTGCGGATTTCACTTGAATCTTACTAATATGTTGAATCCCTATTTGTACATCATTCCTTCACCATTAATAGACTATTATGGACAACAAGACTATAAAGCATTTCAAAATTGTCCAGAAGTTCCTAACTGACCCTTTTTTTCCCCTCCAACCTTTTTTTCTTTCTAAGTGGGACAGATTTCACTCGAATCGTCCTATAAGTTAAATCGGTGTTTGTACATCATTCCTTCACAAATATAAGACTCTTACGGTCAACAACAGTATAAACCGTACCAAAATATTCCACACGTTCTTAAATGACCCTTTTTCTTTCTCTCCAACCTTCTTTTGTTTCTAACTGGTGCGGATTTCACTCGAATTTTACTAATATGTTGAATCGGTATTTGTACATCAATCCTTCTTCATTAGTAGACTATTATGGACAATAACACTATAAAGCATTTTAAAATAGTCCAGAAGCTCCAAACTGGCCCTTTTTTTCCCCTAAAACCTTTTTTTCTTTCTAAGTGGGACGGATTTCACTCGAATCGTCCTATAAGTTGAATCGGTGTTTGTACATCATTCCTTCACAAATATAAGACTCTTACGGTCAACAACAGTATAAACCGTACCAAAATAGTTGACACGTTCCTAAATGACCCTTTTTCTTTCTCTCCAACCTTCTTTTGTTTCTAACTGGTGCGGATTTCACTCGAATCTTACTAATATGTTGAATCGGTATTTGTACATCAATCCTTCATCATTAGTAGACTATTATGGACAACAACACTATAAAGCATTTTAAAATAGTCCAGAAGCTCCAAACTGGCCCTTTTTTTCCCCTCCAACCTTTTTTTCTTTCTAAGTGGGACGGATTTCACTCGAATCGTCCAATCAGTTGAATCGGTGTTTGTACATCATTCCTTCACAAATATAAGACTCTTACGGTCAACAACAGTATAAACCGTACCAAAATAGTCCACACGTTCCAAAATGACCCTTTTTCTTTCTCTCCAACCTTATTTTGTTCGTAACTGGTGCGGATTTCACTCGAATCTTACTAATATGTTGAATCCCTATTTGTACATCATCCTTCACCATTAATAGACTATTATGGACAACAAGACTATAAAGCATTTCAAAATTGTCCAGAAGTTCCTAACTGACCCTTTTTTTCCCTCCAACCTTTTTTTCTTTCTAAGTGGGACGGATTTCGCTCGAATCGTCCATAAGTTGAATCGATGTTTGTACATCATTTCTTCACAAATATAAGACTCTTACGGTCAAAAACAGTATAAACCGTACCAAAATAGTCCACACGTTCCTAAATGACCCATTTCTTTCTCTCCAACCTTCTTTTGTTTCTAACAGGTACGGATTTCACTCGAATCTTACTAATATGTTGAATCGCTATTTGTACATCATTCCGTCACCATTAAATAGACTATTATGGACAACAACACTATAAAGCATTTCAAAATAGTCCAGAAGCTCCTGACTGGACCTTTTTTTCCCTCTAACCTTTTTTTCTTTCTAAGTGGGACGGATTTCACTCGAACCGTCCTATAAGTTAAATCGGTGTTTGTACATCATTCCTTCACAAATATAAGACTCTTATGGTCAACAACTGTATAAACCGTACCAAAATAGTCCACACGTTCCTAAATGACCCTTTTTCTTTCTTTCCAACCTTCTTTTGTTCGTAACAGTTGCGGATTTCACTTGAATCTTACTAATATGTTGAATCGGTATTTGTACATCAATCCTTCATCATTAGTAGACTATTATGGACAACAACACTATAAAGCATTTTAAAATAGTCCAGAAGCTCCAAACTGGCCCTTTTTTTCCCCTCCAACCTTTTTTTCTTTCTAAGTGGGACGGATTTCACTCGAATCGTCCTATAAGTTGAATCGGTATTTGTACATCAATCCTTCATCATTAGTAGACTATTATGGACAACAACACTATAAAGCATTTTAAAATAGTCCAGAAGCTCCAAACTGGCCCTTTTTTTCCCCTCCAACCTTTTTTTCTTTCTAAGTGGGACGGATTTCACTCGAATCGTCCTATAAGTTGAATCGGTGTTTGTACATCATTCCTTCACAAATATATGACTCTTACGGTCAACAACAGTATAAACCGTACCAAAATAGTTCACACGTTCCTAAATGACCCTTTTTCTTTCTCTCCAACCTTCTTTTGTTTCTAACAGGTACGGATTTCACTCGAATCTTACTAATATGTTGAATCGCTATTTGTACATCATTCCGTCACCATTAAATAGACTATTATGGACAACAACACTATAAAGCATTTCAAAATAGTCCAGAAGCTCCTGACTGGACCTTTTTTTCCCTCTAACCTTTTTTTCTTTCTAAGTGGGACGGATTTCACTCGAACCGTCCTATAAGTTAAATCGGTGTTTGTACATCATTCCTTCACAAATATAAGACTCTTATGGTCAACAACTGTATAAACCGTACCAAAATAGTCCACACGTTCCTAAATGACCCTTTTTCTTTCTTTCCAACCTTCTTTTGTTCGTAACAGTTGCGGATTTCACTTGAATCTTACTAATATGTTGAATCGGTATTTGTACATCAATCCTTCATCATTAGTAGACTATTATGGACAACAACACTATAAAGCATTTTAAAATAGTCCAGAAGCTCCAAACTGGCCCTTTTTTTCCCCTCCAACCTTTTTTTCTTTCTAAGTGGGACGGATTTCACTCGAATCGTCCTATAAGTTGAATCGGTATTTGTACAACAATCCTTCATCATTAGTAGACTATTATGGACAACAACACTATAAAGCATTTGAAAATAGTCCAGAAGCTCCAAACTGGCCCTTTTTTTTTCCCCTCCAACCTTTTTTTCTTTCTAAGTGGGACGGATTTCACTCGAATCGTCCTATAAGTTGAATCGGTGTTTGTACATCATTCCTTCACAAATATATGACTCTTTCGGTCAACAACAGTATAAACCGTACCAAAATAGTCCACACGTTCCAAAATGACCCCTTTTCTTTCTCTCCAACCTTATTTTGTTCGTAACTGGTGCGGATTTCACTCGAATCTTACTAATATGTTGAATCCCTATTTGTACATCATTCCTTCACCATTAATAGACTATTATGGACAACAAGACTATAAAGCATTTCAAAATTGTCCAGAAGTTCCTAACTGACCCTTTTTTTCCCTCCAACCTTTTTTTCTTTCTAAGTGGGACGGATTTCACTCGAATCGTCCATAAGTTGAATCGATGTTTGTACATCATTCCTTCACAAATATAATACTCTTACGGTCAAAAACAGTATAAACCGTACCAAAATAGTCCACACGTTCCTAAATGACCCATTTCTTTCTCTCCAACCTTATTTTGTTCGTAACTGTTGCGGATTTCACTCGAATCTTACTAATATGTTGAATCCCTATTTGTACATCATTCCTTCACCATTAATAGACTATTATGGACAACAAGACTATAAAGCATTTCAAAATTGTCCAGAAGTTCCTAACTGACCCTTTTTTTCCCTCCAACCTTTTTTTCTTTCTAAGTGAGACGGATTTCACTCGAATCGTCCTATAAATTGAATCGGTGTTTGTACATCATTCCGTCACAAATATAAGACTCTTACGGTCAACAACAGTATAAACCGTACCAAAATAGTCCACACGTTCCTAAATGACCCATTTCTTTCTCTCCAACCTTCTTTTGTTTCTAACAGGTACGAATTTCACTCGAATCTTACTAATATGTTGAATCGCTATTTGTACATCATTCCGTCACCATTAAATAGACTATTATGGACAACAACACTATAAAGCATTTCAAAATAGTCCAGAAGCTCCTGACTGTACCTTTTTTTCCCTCCAACCTTTTTTTCTTTCTAAGTGGGACGGATTTCACTCGAATCTACCTATAAGTTAAATCGGTGTTTGTACATTATTCCTTCACAAATTTAAGACTCTTATGGTCAACAACAGTATAAACCGTACCAAAATAATTCACACGTTCCTAAATGACCCTTTTTCTTTCTTTCCAACCTTCTTTTGTTCGTAACAGGTGCGGATTTCACTCGAATCTTACTAATATGTTGAATCGGTATTTGTACATCAATCCTTCATCATTAGTAGACTATTATGGACAACAACACTATAAAGCATTTGAAAATAGTCCAGAAGCTCCAAACTGGCCCTTTTTTTCCCCTCCAACCTTTTTTTCTTTCTAAGTGGGACGGATTTCACTCGAATCGTCCTATAAGTTGAATCGGTGTTTGTACATCATTCCTTCACAAATATAAGACTCTTACGGTCAAATACAGTATAAACCGTACTAAAATAGTCCACACGTTCCTAAATGACCCATTTCTTTCTCTCCAACCTTCTTTTGTTTCTAACAGGTACGGATTTCACTCGAATCTTACTAATATGTTGAATCGCTATTTGTACATCATTCCTTCACCATTAATAGACTATTATGGACAACAAGACTATAAAGCATTTCAAAATTGTCCAGAAGTTCCAAACTGACCTTTTTTTCCCTCCAACCTTTTTTTCTTTCTAAGTGGGACGGATTTCACTCGAATCGTCCATAAGTTGAATCGATGTTTGTACATCATTCCTTCACAAATATAAGACTCTTACGGTCAAATACAGTATAAACCGTACCAAAATAGTCCACACGTTCCTAAATGACCCATTTCTTTCTCTCCAACCTTCTTTTGTTTCTAACAGGTACGGATTTCACTCGAATCTTACTAATATGTTGAATCGCTATTTGTACATCATTCCGTCACCATTAAATAGACTATTATGGACAACAACACTATAAAGCATTTTAAAATAGTCCAGAAGCTCCAAACTGGCCCTTTTTTTCCCCTCCAATCGTTTTTTCTTTCTAAGTGGGACGGATTTCACTCGAATCGTCCTATAAGTTGAATCGGTGTTTGTACATCATTCCTTCACAAATAAAAGACTCTTACGGTCAACAATAGTATAAACCGTACCAAAATAGTCCACACGTTCCTAAATGACCCTTTTTCTTTCTCTCCAACCTTATTTTGTTCGTAACTGTTGCGGATTTCACTCGAATCTTACTAATATGTTGAATACCTATTTGTACATCATTCCTTCACCATTAATAGACTATTATGGACAACAAGACTATAAAGCATTTCAAAATTGTCCAGAAGTTCCTAACTGACCCTTTTTTTCCCTCCAACCTTTTTTTATTTCTAAGTGAGACGGATTTCACTCGAATCGTCCATAAGTTGAATCGATGTTTGTACATCATTCCTTCACAAATATAAGACTCTTACGGTCAAAAACAGTATAAACCGTACCAAAATAGTCCACACGTTCCTAAATGACCCATTTCTTTCTCTCCAACCATCTTTTGATTCTAACAGGTACGGATTTCACTCGAATCTTACTAATATGTTGAATCGCTATTTGTACATCATTCCGTCACCATCAAATAGACTATTATGGACAACAACACTATAAAGCATTTCAAAATAGTCTTGAAGCTCCTGACTGGACCTTTTTTTCCCTCCAACCTTTTTTTCTTTCTAAGTGGGACGGATTTCACTCGAATCGTCCTATAAGTTGAATCGGTGTTTGTACATCATTCCTTCACAAATATATGACTCTTTCGGTCAACAACAGTATAAACCGTACCAAAATAGTCCACACGTTCCAAAATGACCCCTTTTCTTTCTCTCCAACCTTATTTTGTTCGTAACTGGTGCGGATTTCACTCGAATCTTACTAATATGTTGAATCCCTATTTGTACATCATTCCTTCACCATTAATAGACTATTATGGACAACAAGACTATAAAGCATTTCAAAATTGTCCAGAAGTTCCTAACTGACCCTTTTTTTCCCTCCAACCTTTTTTTCTTTCTAAGTGGGACGGATTTCACTCGAATCGTCCATAACTTGAATCGATGTTTGTACATCATTCCTTCACAAATATAATACTCTTACGGTCAAAAACAGTATAAACCGTACCAAAATAGTCCACACGTTCCTAAATGACCCATTTCTTTCTCTCCAACCTTATTTTGTTCGTAACTGGTGCGGATTTCACTAGAATCTTACTAATATGTTGAATCACTATTTGTACATCATTCCTTCACCATTAATAGACTATTATGGACAACAAGAATATAAAGCATTTCAAAATTGTCAAGAAGTTCCTAACTGACCCTTTTTTTCCCCTCCAACCTTTTTTTCTTTCTAAGTGGGACGGATTTCACTCGAATCGTCCTATAAGTTGAATCGGTGTTTGTATATCATTCCTTCACAAATATAAGACTCTTACGGTCAACAACAGTATAAACCGTACCAAAATAGTCCACACGTTCCTAAATGACCCTTTTTCTTTCTTTCCAACCTTCTTTTGTTCGTAACAGTTGCGGATTTCACTCGAATCTTACTAATATGTTGAATCGGTATTTGTACATCAATCCTTCATCATTAGAAGACTATTATGGACAACAACACTATAAAGCATTTGAAAATAGTCCAGAAGCTCCAAACTGGCCCTTTTTTTCCCCTCCAACATTTTTTTCTTTCTAAGTGGGACGGGTTTCACTCGAATCGTCCTATAAGTTGAATCGGTGTTTGTACATCATTCCTTCACAAATATAAGACTCTTATGGTCAACAACAGTATAAACCGTACCAAAATAGTCCACACGTTCCTAAATGACCCTTTTTCTTTCTCTCCAACCTTATTTTGTTCGTAACTGGTGCGGATTTCATTCGAATCTTACTAATATGTTGAATCCCTATTTGTACATCATTCCTTCACCATTAATAGACTATTATGGACAACAAGACTATAAAGTATTTCAAAATTGTCCAGAAGTTCCTAACTGACCCTTTTTTTCCTTCCAACCTTTTTTTCTTTCTAAGTGAGACAGATTTCACTCGAATCGTCCTATAAATTGAATCGGTGTTTGTACATCATTCCGTCACAAATATAAGACTCTTACGGTCAACAACAGTATAAACCGTACCAAAATAGTCCACACGTTCCTAAATGACCCATTTCTTTATCTCCAACCTTCTTTTGTTTCTAACAGGTATGGATTTCACTCGAATCTTGATAATATGATGAATCACTATTTGTACATCATTCCGTCACCATTAAATAGACTATTATGGACAACAACACTATAAAGCATTTCAAAATAGTCCAGAAGTTCCTGACTGGGCCTTTTTTTCCCTCCAACCTTTTTTTCTTTCTAACTGGACGGATTTCACTCGAACCGTCTTATAAGTTAAATCGGTGTTTGTACATCATTAGTAGACTATTATGGACAACAACACTATAAAGCATTTTAAAATAGTCCAGAAGCTCCAAACTGGCCCTTTTTTTCCCCTCCAACCTTTTTTTCTTTCTAAGTGTGACGGATTTCACTCGAATCGTCCTATAAGTTGAATCGGTGTTTGTACATCATTCCTTCACAAATATTAGACTCTTATGGTCAACAATAGTATAAACCGTACCAAAATAGTCCACACGTTCCTAAATGACCCTTTTTCTTTCTCTCCAACCTTCTTTTGTTCGTAACTGGTGCGGATTTCACTCGAATCTTACTAATATGTTGAATCCCTATTTGTACATCATTCCTTCATAATTAATAGACTATTATGGACAACAAGACTATAAAGCATTTCAAAATTGTCCAGAAGTTCCTAGCTAACCCTTTTTTTCCCTTCAACCTTTTTTTCTTTCTAAGTGGGATGGATTTCACTCGAATCGTCCATAAGTTGAATCGATGTTTGTACATCATTCCTTCACAAATATAAGACTCTTACGGTCAAAAACAGTATAAACCGTACCAAAATAGTCCACACGTTCCTAAATGACCCATTTCTTTCTCTCCAACCTTCTTTTGTTTCTAACAGGTACGGATTTCACTTGAATCTTACTAATATGTTGAATCGCTATTTGTACATCATTCCGTCACCATTAAATAGACAATTATGGACAACAACACTATAAAGCATTTCAAAATAGTCCAGAAGCTCCTGACTGGACCTTTTTTTCCCTCCAACCTTTTTTTCTTTCTAAGTGGGACGGATTTCACTCGAACCGTCCTATAAGTTAAATCGGTGTTTGTACATCATTCCTTCACAAATATAAGACTCTTATGGTCAACAACTGTATAAAATGTACCAAAATAGTCCACACGTTCCTAAATGACCCTTTTTCTTTCTTTCCAACCTTCTTTTGTTCGTAACAGTTGCGGATTTCACTCGAATCTTACTAATATGTTGAATCGGTATTTGTACATCAATCCTTCATCATTAGTAGACTATTATGGACAACAACACTATAAAGCATTTTAAAATAGTCCAGAAGCTCCAAACTGGCCCTTTTTTTCCCCTCCAACCTATTTTTCTTTCTAAGTGGGACGAATTTCACTCGAATCGTCCTATAAGTTGAATCGGTGTTTGTACGTCATTCCTTCACAAATATAAGACTCTTACGGTCAACAACAGTATAAACCGTACCAAAATAGTCCACACGTTCCTAAATGACCCTTTTTCTTTCTCTCCAACCTTATTTTGTTCGTAACTGTTGCGGATTTCACTTGAATCTTACTAATATGTTGAATCCCTATTTGTACATCATTCCTTCACCATTAATAGACTATTATGGACAACAAGACTATAAAGCATTTCAAAATTGTCCAGAAGTTCCTAACTGACCCTTTTTTTCCCCTCCAACCTTTTTTTCTTTCTAAGTGGGACAGATTTCACTCGAATCGTCCTATAAGTTAAATCGGTGTTTGTACATCATTCCTTCACAAATATAAGACTCTTACGGTCAACAACAGTATAAACCGTACCAAAATATTCCACACGTTCTTAAATGACCCTTTTTCTTTCTCTCCAACCTTCTTTTGTTTCTAACTGGTGCGGATTTCACTCGAATTTTACTAATATGTTGAATCGGTATTTGTACATCAATCCTTCTTCATTAGTAGACTATTATGGACAATAACACTATAAAGCATTTTAAAATAGTCCAGAAGCTCCAAACTGGCCCTTTTTTTCCCCTCCAACCTTTTTTTCTTTCTAAGTGGGACGGATTTCACTCGAATCGTCCAATCAGTTGAATCGGTGTTTGTACATCATTCCTTCACAAATATAAGACTCTTACGGTCAACAACAGTATAAACCGTACCAAAATAGTCCACACGTTCCAAAATGACCCTTTTTCTTTCTCTCCAACCTTATTTTGTTCGTAACTGGTGCGGATTTCACTCGAATCTTACTAATATGTTGAATCCCTATTTGTACATCATCCTTCACCATTAATAGACTATTATGGACAACAAGACTATAAAGCATTTCAAAATTGTCCAGAAGTTCCTAACTGACCCTTTTTTTCCCTCCAACCTTTTTTTCTTTCTAAGTGGGACGGATTTCGCTCGAATCGTCCATAAGTTGAATCGATGTTTGTACATCATTTCTTCACAAATATAAGACTCTTACGGTCAAAAACAGTATAAACCGTACCAAAATAGTCCACACGTTCCTAAATGACCCATTTCTTTCTCTCCAACCTTCTTTTGTTTCTAACAGGTACGGATTTCACTCGAATCTTACTAATATGTTGAATCGCTATTTGTACATCATTCCGTCACCATTAAATAGACTATTATGGACAACAACACTATAAAGCATTTCAAAATAGTCCAGAAGCTCCTGACTGGACCTTTTTTTCCCTCTAACCTTTTTTTCTTTCTAAGTGGGACGGATTTCACTCGAACCGTCCTATAAGTTAAATCGGTGTTTGTACATCATTCCTTCACAAATATAAGACTCTTATGGTCAACAACTGTATAAACCGTACCAAAATAGTCCACACGTTCCTAAATGACCCTTTTTCTTTCTTTCCAACCTTCTTTTGTTCGTAACAGTTGCGGATTTCACTTGAATCTTACTAATATGTTGAATCGGTATTTGTACATCAATCCTTCATCATTAGTAGACTATTATGGACAACAACACTATAAAGCATTTTAAAATAGTCCAGAAGCTCCAAACTGGCCCTTTTTTTCCCCTCCAACCTTTTTTTCTTTCTAAGTGGGACGGATTTCACTCGAATCGTCCTATAAGTTGAATCGGTATTTGTACATCAATCCTTCATCATTAGTAGACTATTATGGACAACAACACTATAAAGCATTTTAAAATAGTCCAGAAGCTCCAAACTGGCCCTTTTTTTCCCCTCCAACCTTTTTTTCTTTCTAAGTGGGACGGATTTCACTCGAATCGTCCTATAAGTTGAATCGGTGTTTGTACATCATTCCTTCACAAATATATGACTCTTACGGTCAACAACAGTATAAACCGTACCAAAATAGTTCACACGTTCCTAAATGACCCTTTTTCTTTCTCTCCAACCTTCTTTTGTTTCTAACAGGTACGGATTTCACTCGAATCTTACTAATATGTTGAATCGCTATTTGTACATCATTCCGTCACCATTAAATAGACTATTATGGACAACAACACTATAAAGCATTTCAAAATAGTCCAGAAGCTCCTGACTGGACCTTTTTTTCCCTCTAACCTTTTTTTCTTTCTAAGTGGGACGGATTTCACTCGAACCGTCCTATAAGTTAAATCGGTGTTTGTACATCATTCCTTCACAAATATAAGACTCTTATGGTCAACAACTGTATAAACCGTACCAAAATAGTCCACACGTTCCTAAATGACCCTTTTTCTTTCTTTCCAACCTTCTTTTGTTCGTAACAGTTGCGGATTTCACTTGAATCTTACTAATATGTTGAATCGGTATTTGTACATCAATCCTTCATCATTAGTAGACTATTATGGACAACAACACCATAAAGCATTTTAAAATAGTCCAGAAGCTCCAAACTGGCCCTTTTTTTCCCCTCCAACCTTTTTTTCTTTCTAAGTGGGACGGATTTCACTCGAATCGTCCTATAAGTTGAATCGGTATTTGTACATCAATCCTTCATCATTAGTAGACTATTATGGACAACAACACTATAAAGCATTTGAAAATAGTCCAGAAGCTCCAAACTGGCCCTTTTTTTTTCCCCTCCAACCTTTTTTTCTTTCTAAGTGGGACGGATTTCACTCGAATCGTCCTATAAGTTGAATCGGTGTTTGTACATCATTCCTTCACAAATATATGACTCTTTCGGTCAACAACAGTATAAACCGTACCAAAATAGTCCACACGTTCCAAAATGACCCCTTTTCTTTCTCTCCAACCTTATTTTGTTCGTAACTGGTGCGGATTTCACTCGAATCTTACTAATATGTTGAATCCCTATTTGTACATCATTCCTTCACCATTAATAGACTATTATGGACAACAAGACTATAAAGCATTTCAAAATTGTCCAGAAGTTCCTAACTGACCCTTTTTTTCCCTCCAACCTTTTTTTCTTTCTAAGTGGGACGGATTTCACTCGAATCGTCCATAAGTTGAATCGATGTTTGTACATCATTCCTTCACAAATATAATACTCTTACGGTCAAAAACAGTATAAACCGTACCAAAATAGTCCACACGTTCCTAAATGACCCATTTCTTTCTCTCCAACCTTATTTTGTTCGTAACTGTTGCGGATTTCACTCGAATCTTACTAATATGTTGAATCCCTATTTGTACATCATTCCTTCACCATTAATAGACTATTATGGACAACAAGACTATAAAGCATTTCAAAATTGTCCAGAAGTTCCTAACTGACCCTTTTTTTCCCTCCAACCTTTTTTTCTTTCTAAGTGAGACGGATTTCACTCGAATCGTCCTATAAATTGAATCGGTGTTTGTACATCATTCCGTCACAAATATAAGACTCTTACGGTCAACAACAGTATAAACCGTACCAAAATAGTCCACACGTTCCTAAATGACCCATTTCTTTCTCTCCAACCTTCTTTTGTTTCTAACAGGTACGAATTTCACTCGAATCTTACTAATATGTTGAATCGCTATTTGTACATCATTCCGTCACCATTAAATAGACTATTATGGACAACAACACTATAAAGCATTTCAAAATAGTCCAGAAGCTCCTGACTGTACCTTTTTTTCCCTCCAACCTTTTTTTCTTTCTAAGTGGGACGGATTTCACTCGAATCTACCTATAAGTTAAATCGGTGTTTGTACATTATTCCTTCACAAATTTAAGACTCTTATGGTCAACAACAGTATAAACCGTACCAAAATAATTCACACGTTCCTAAATGACCCTTTTTCTTTCTTTCCAACCTTCTTTTGTTCGTAACAGGTGCGGATTTCACTCGAATCTTACTAATATGTTGAATCGGTATTTGTACATCAATCCTTCATCATTAGTAGACTATTATGGACAACAACACTATAAAGCATTTGAAAATAGTCCAGAAGCTCCAAACTGGCCCTTTTTTTCCCCTCCAACCTTTTTTTCTTTCTAAGTGGGACGGATTTCACTCGAATCGTCCTATAAGTTGAATCGGTGTTTGTACATCATTCCTTCACAAATATAAGACTCTTACGGTCAAATACAGTATAAACCGTACCAAAATAGTCCACACGTTCCTAAATGACCCATTTCTTTCTCTCCAACCTTCTTTTGTTTCTAACAGGTACGGATTTCACTCGAATCTTACTAATATGTTGAATCGCTATTTGTACATCATTCCTTCACCATTAATAGACTATTATGGACAACAAGACTATAAAGCATTTCAAAATTGTCCAGAAGTTCCAAACTGACCTTTTTTTCCCTCCAACCTTTTTTTCTTTCTAAGTGGGACGGATTTCACTCGAATCGTCCATAAGTTGAATCGATGTTTGTACATCATTCCTTCACAAATATAAGACTCTTACGGTCAAATACAGTATAAACCGTACCAAAATAGTCCACACGTTCCTAAATGACCCATTTCTTTCTCTCCAACCTTCTTTTGTTTCTAACAGGTACGGATTTCACTCGAATCTTACTAATATGTTGAATCGCTATTTGTACATCATTCCGTCACCATTAAATAGACTATTATGGACAACAACACTATAAAGCATTTTAAAATAGTCCAGAAGCTCCAAACTGGCCCTTTTTTTCCCCTCCAATCGTTTTTTCTTTCTAAGTGGGACGGATTTCACTCGAATCGTCCTATAAGTTGAATCGGTGTTTGTACATCATTCCTTCACAAATAAAAGACTCTTACGGTCAACAATAGTATAAACCGTACCAAAATAGTCCACACGTTCCTAAATGACCCTTTTTCTTTCTCTCCAACCTTATTTTGTTCGTAACTGTTGCGGATTTCACTCGAATCTTACTAATATGTTGAATACCTATTTGTACATCATTCCTTCACCATTAATAGACTATTATGGACAACAAGACTATAAAGCATTTCAAAATTGTCCAGAAGTTCCTAACTGACCCTTTTTTTCCCTCCAACCTTTTTTTATTTCTAAGTGAGACGGATTTCACTCGAATCGTCCATAAGTTGAATCGATGTTTGTACATCATTCCTTCACAAATATAAGACTCTTACGGTCAAAAACAGTATAAACCGTACCAAAATAGTCCACACGTTCCTAAATGACCCATTTCTTTCTCTCCAACCATCTTTTGATTCTAACAGGTACGGATTTCACTCGAATCTTACTAATATGTTGAATCGCTATTTGTACATCATTCCGTCACCATCAAATAGACTATTATGGACAACAACACTATAAAGCATTTCAAAATAGTCTTGAAGCTCCTGACTGGACCTTTTTTTCCCTCCAACCTTTTTTTCTTTCTAAGTGGGACGGATTTCACTCGAATCGTCCTATAAGTTGAATCGGTGTTTGTACATCATTCCTTCACAAATATATGACTCTTTCGGTCAACAACAGTATAAACCGTACCAAAATAGTCCACACGTTCCAAAATGACCCCTTTTCTTTCTCTCCAACCTTATTTTGTTCGTAACTGGTGCGGATTTCACTCGAATCTTACTAATATGTTGAATCCCTATTTGTACATCATTCCTTCACCATTAATAGACTATTATGGACAACAAGACTATAAAGCATTTCAAAATTGTCCAGAAGTTCCTAACTGACCCTTTTTTTCCCTCCAACCTTTTTTTCTTTCTAAGTGGGACGGATTTCACTCGAATCGTCCATAAGTTGAATCGATGTTTGTACATCATTCCTTCACAAATATAATACTCTTACGGTCAAAAACAGTATAAACCGTACCAAAATAGTCCACACGTTCCTAAATGACCCATTTCTTTCTCTCCAACCTTATTTTGTTCGTAACTGTTGCGGATTTCACTCGAATCTTACTAATATGTTGAATCCCTATTTGTACATCATTCCTTCACCATTAATAGACTATTATGGACAACAAGACTATAAAGCATTTCAAAATTGTCCAGAAGTTCCTAACTGACCCTTTTTTTCCCTCCAACCTTTTTTTCTTTCTAAGTGAGACGGATTTCACTCGAATCGTCCTATAAATTGAATCGGTGTTTGTACATCATTCCGTCACAAATATAAGACTCTTACGGTCAACAACAGTATAAACCGTACCAAAATAGTCCACACGTTCCTAAATGACCCATTTCTTTCTCTCCAACCTTCTTTTGTTTCTAACAGGTACGAATTTCACTCGAATCTTACTAATATGTTGAATCGCTATTTGTACATCATTCCGTCACCATTAAATAGACTATTATGGACAACAACACTATAAAGCATTTCAAAATAGTCCAGAAGCTCCTGACTGTACCTTTTTTTCCCTCCAACCTTTTTTTCTTTCTAAGTGGGACGGATTTCACTCGAATCTACCTATAAGTTAAATCGGTGTTTGTACATTTTTCCTTCACAAATTTAAGACTCTTATGGTCAACAACAGTATAAACCGTACCAAAATAATTCACACGTTCCTAAATGACCCTTTTTCTTTCTTTCCAACCTTCTTTTGTTCGTAACAGGTGCGGATTTCACTCGAATCTTACTAATATGTTGAATCGGTATTTGTACATCAATCCTTCATCATTAGTAGACTATTATGGACAACAACACTATAAAGCATTTGAAAATAGTCCAGAAGCTCCAAACTGGCCCTTTTTTTCCCCTCCAACCTTTTTTTCTTTCTAAGTGGGACGGATTTCACTCGAATCGTCCTATAAGTTGAATCGGTGTTTGTACATCATTCCTTCACAAATATAAGACTCTTACGGTCAACAACAGTATAAACCGTACCAAAATAGTCCACACGTTCCAAAATGACCCTTTTTCTTTCTCTCCAAACTTATTTTGTTCGTAACTGGTGCGGATTTCACTCGAATCTTACTAATATGTTGAATCCCTATTTTTACATCATTCCTTCACCATTAATAGACTATTATGGACAACAAGACTATAAAGCATTTCAAAATTGTCCAGAAGTTCCAAACTGACCTTTTTTTCCCTCCAACCTTTTTTTCTTTCTAAGTGGGACGGATTTCACTCGAATCGTCCATAAGTTGAATCGATGTTTGTACATCATTCCTTCACAAATATAAGACTCTTACGGTCAAATACAGTATAAACCGTACCAAAATAGTCCACACGTTCCTAAATGACCCATTTCTTTCTCTCCAACCTTCTTTTGTTTCTAACAGGTACGGATTTCACTCGAATCTTACTAATATGTTGAATCGCTATTTGTACATCATTCCGTCACCATTAAATAGACTATTATGGACAACAACACTATAAAGCATTTTAAAATAGTCCAGAAGCTCCAAACTGGCCCTTTTTTTCCCCTCCAATCGTTTTTTCTTTCTAAGTGGGACGGATTTCACTCGAATCGTCCTATAAGTTGAATCGGTGTTTGTACATCATTCCTTCACAAATAAAAGACTCTTACGGTCAACAATAGTATAAACCGTACCAAAATAGTCCACACGTTCCTAAATGACCCTTTTTCTTTCTCTCCAACCTTATTTTGTTCGTAACTGTTGCGGATTTCACTCGAATCTTACTAATATGTTGAATACCTATTTGTACATCATTCCTTCACCATTAATAGACTATTATGGACAACAAGACTATAAAGCATTTCAAAATTGTCCAGAAGTTCCTAACTGACCCTTTTTTTCCCTCCAACCTTTTTTTATTTCTAAGTGAGACGGATTTCACTCGAATCGTCCATAAGTTGAATCGATGTTTGTACATCATTCCTTCACAAATATAAGACTCTTACGGTCAAAAACAGTATAAACCGTACCAAAATAGTCCACACGTTCCTAAATGACCCATTTCTTTCTCTCCAACCATCTTTTGATTCTAACAGGTACGGATTTCACTCGAATCTTACTAATATGTTGAATCGCTATTTGTACATCATTCCGTCACCATTAAATAGACTATTATGGACAACAACACTATAAAGCATTTCAAAATAGTCTTGAAGCTCCTGACTGGACCTTTTTTTCCCTCCAACCTTTTTTTCTTTCTAAGTGGGACGGATTTCACTCGAATCGTCCTATAAGTTGA
The DNA here is from genome assembly GCA_963922005.1 of Cornus suecica. Taxonomy (NCBI): domain Eukaryota; kingdom Viridiplantae; phylum Streptophyta; class Magnoliopsida; order Cornales; family Cornaceae; genus Cornus; species Cornus suecica. The sequence goes on from OY998239.1 coordinate 47,564,034, forward strand.
ATCGGTGTTTGTACATCATTCCTTCACAAATATATGACTCTTTCGGTCAACAACAGTATAAACCGTACCAAAATAGTCCACACGTTCCAAAATGACCCCTTTTCTTTCTCTCCAACCTTATTTTGTTCGTAACTGGTGCGGATTTCACTCGAATCTTACTAATATGTTGAATCCCTATTTGTACATCATTCCTTCACCATTAATAGACTATTATGGACAACAAGACTATAAAGCATTTCAAAATTGTCCAGAAGTTCCTAACTGACCCTTTTTTTCCCTCCAACCTTTTTTTCTTTCTAAGTGGGACGGATTTCACTCGAATCGTCCATAAGTTGAATCGATGTTTGTACATCATTCCTTCACAAATATAATACTCTTACGGTCAAAAACAGTATAAACCGTACCAAAATAGTCCACACGTTCCTAAATGACCCATTTCTTTCTCTCCAACCTTATTTTGTTCGTAACTGTTGCGGATTTCACTCGAATCTTACTAATATGTTGAATCCCTATTTGTACATCATTCCTTCACCATTAATAGACTATTATGGACAACAAGACTATAAAGCATTTCAAAATTGTCCAGAAGTTCCTAACTGACCCTTTTTTTCCCTCCAACCTTTTTTTCTTTCTAAGTGAGACGGATTTCACTCGAATCGTCCTATAAATTGAATCGGTGTTTGTACATCATTCCGTCACAAATATAAGACTCTTACGGTCAACAACAGTATAAACCGTACCAAAATAGTCCACACGTTCCTAAATGACCCATTTCTTTCTCTCCAACCTTCTTTTGTTTCTAACAGGTACGAATTTCACTCGAATCTTACTAATATGTTGAATCGCTATTTGTACATCATTCCGTCACCATTAAATAGACTATTATGGACAACAACACTATAAAGCATTTCAAAATAGTCCAGAAGCTCCTGACTGTACCTTTTTTTCCCTCCAACCTTTTTTTCTTTCTAAGTGGGACGGATTTCACTCGAATCTACCTATAAGTTAAATCGGTGTTTGTACATTTTTCCTTCACAAATTTAAGACTCTTATGGTCAACAACAGTATAAACCGTACCAAAATAATTCACACGTTCCTAAATGACCCTTTTTCTTTCTTTCCAACCTTCTTTTGTTCGTAACAGGTGCGGATTTCACTCGAATCTTACTAATATGTTGAATCGGTATTTGTACATCAATCCTTCATCATTAGTAGACTATTATGGACAACAACACTATAAAGCATTTGAAAATAGTCCAGAAGCTCCAAACTGGCCCTTTTTTTCCCCTCCAACCTTTTTTTCTTTCTAAGTGGGACGGATTTCACTCGAATCGTCCTATAAGTTGAATCGGTGTTTGTACATCATTCCTTCACAAATATAAGACTCTTACGGTCAACAACAGTATAAACCGTACCAAAATAGTCCACACGTTCCAAAATGACCCTTTTTCTTTCTCTCCAAACTTATTTTGTTCGTAACTGGTGCGGATTTCACTCGAATCTTACTAATATGTTGAATCCCTATTTTTACATCATTCCTTCACCATTAATAGACTATTATGGACAACAAGACTATAAAGCATTTCAAAATTGTCCAGAAGTTCCAAACTGACCTTTTTTTCCCTCCAACCTTTTTTTCTTTCTAAGTGGGACGGATTTCACTCGAATCGTCCATAAGTTGAATCGATGTTTGTACATCATTCCTTCACAAATATAAGACTCTTACGGTCAAATACAGTATAAACCGTACCAAAATAGTCCACACGTTCCTAAATGACCCATTTCTTTCTCTCCAACCTTCTTTTGTTTCTAACAGGTACGGATTTCACTCGAATCTTACTAATATGTTGAATCGCTATTTGTACATCATTCCGTCACCATTAAATAGACTATTATGGACAACAACACTATAAAGCATTTTAAAATAGTCCAGAAGCTCCAAACTGGCCCTTTTTTTCCCCTCCAATCGTTTTTTCTTTCTAAGTGGGACGGATTTCACTCGAATCGTCCTATAAGTTGAATCGGTGTTTGTACATCATTCCTTCACAAATAAAAGACTCTTACGGTCAACAATAGTATAAACCGTACCAAAATAGTCCACACGTTCCTAAATGACCCTTTTTCTTTCTCTCCAACCTTATTTTGTTCGTAACTATTGCGGATTTCACTCGAATCTTACTAATATGTTGAATACCTATTTGTACATCATTCCTTCACCATTAATAGACTATTATGGACAACAAGACTATAAAGCATTTCAAAATTGTCCAGAAGTTCCTAACTGACCCTTTTTTTCCCTCCAACCTTTTTTTATTTCTAAGTGAGTCGGATTTCACTCGAATCGTCCATAAGTTGAATCGATGTTTGTACATCATTCCTTCACAAATATAAGACTCTTACGGTCAAAAACAGTATAAACCGTACCAAAATAGTCCACACGTTCCTAAATGACCCATTTCTTTCTCTCCAACCATCTTTTGTTTCTAACAGGTACGGATTTCACTCGAATCTTACTAATATGTTGAATCGCTATTTGTACATCATTCCGTCACCATTAAATAGACTATTATGGACAACAACACTATAAAGCATTTCAAAATAGTCTTGAAGCTCCTGACTGGACCTTTTTTTCCCTCCAACCTTTTTTTCTTTCTAAGTGGGACGGATTTCACTCGAACCGTCCTATAAGTTAAATCGGTGTTTGTACATCATTCCTTCACAAATATAAGACTCTTATGGTCAACAACAGTATAAACCGTACCAAAATAGTCCACACGTTCCAAAATGACCCTTTTTCTTTCTCTCCAACCTTCTTTTGTTCCTAACAGGTGCGGATTTCACTCGAATCTTACTAATATGTTGAATCGGTATTTGTACATCAATCATTCATCATTAGTAGACTATTATGGACAACAACACTATAAAGTATTTTAAAATAGTCCAGAAGCTCCAAACTGGTCCTTTTTTTCCCCTCCAACCTTTTTTTCTTTCTAAGTGGGACGGATTTCACTCGAATCGTCTTATAAGTTAAATCGGTGTTTGTACATCATTCCTTCACAAATATAAGACTCTTATGGTCAACAACAGTATAAACCGTACCAAAATAGTTCACACGTTCCAAAATGACCCTTTTTCTTTCTTTCCAACCTTCTTTTGTTCGTAACAGGTGCGGATTTCACTCGAATCTTACTAATATGTTGAATCGGTATTTGTACATCAATCCTTCATCATTAGTAGACTATTATGGACAACAACACTATAAAGCATTTTAAAATAGTCCAGAAGCTCCAAACTGGCCCTTTTTTTCCCCTCCAACCTTTTTTTCTTTCTAAGTGGGACGGATTTCACTCGAATCGTCCTATAAGTTGAATCGGTTTTTGTACATCATTCCTTCACAAATATAAGACTCTTACGGTCAACAACAGTATAAACCGTACCAAAATAGTCCACACGTTCCAAAATGACCCTTTTTCTTTCTCTCCAAACTTATTTTGTTCGTAACTGGTGCGGATTTCACTCGAATCTTACTAATATGTTGAATCCCTATTTTTACATCATTCCTTCACCATTAATAGACTATTATGGACAACAAGACTATAAAGCATTTCAAAATTGTCCAGAAGTTCCAAACTGACCTTTTTTTCCCTCCAACCTTTTTTTCTTTCTAAGTGGGACGGATTTCACTCGAATCGTCCATAAGTTGAATCGATGTTTGTACATCATTCCTTCACAAATATAAGACTCTTACGGTCAAATACAGTATAAACCGTACCAAAATAGTCCACACGTTCCTAAATGACCCATTTCTTTCTCTCCAACCTTCTTTTGTTTCTAACCGGTACGGATTTCACTCGAATCTTACTAATATGTTGAATCGCTATTTGTACATCATTCCGTCACCATTAAATAGACTATTATGGACAACAACACTATAAAGCATTTTAAAATAGTCCAGAAGCTCCAAACTGGCCCTTTTTTTCCCCTCCAATCGTTTTTTCTTTCTAAGTGGGACGGATTTCACTCGAATCGTCCTATAAGTTGAATCGGTGTTTGTACATCATTCCTTCACAAATAAAAGACTCTTACGGTCAACAATAGTATAAACCGTACCAAAATAGTCCACACGTTCCTAAATGACCCTTTTTCTTTCTCTCCAACCTTATTTTGTTCGTAACTATTGCGGATTTCACTCGAATCTTACTAATATGTTGAATACCTATTTGTACATCATTCCTTCACCATTAATAGACTATTATGGACAACAAGACTATAAAGCATTTCAAAATTGTCCAGAAGTTCCTAACTGACCCTTTTTTTCCCTCCAACCTTTTTTTATTTCTAAGTGAGTCGGATTTCACTCGAATCGTCCATAAGTTGAATCGATGTTTGTACATCATTCCTTCACAAATATAAGACTCTTACGGTCAAAAACAGTATAAACCGTACCAAAATAGTCCACACGTTCCTAAATGACCCATTTCTTTCTCTCCAACCATCTTTTGTTTCTAACAGGTACGGATTTCACTCGAATCTTACTAATATGTTGAATCGCTATTTGTACATCATTCCGTCACCATTAAATAGACTATTATGGACAACAACACTATAAAGCATTTCAAAATAGTCTTGAAGCTCCTGACTGGACCTTTTTTTCCCTCCAACCTTTTTTTCTTTCTAAGTGGGACGGATTTCACTCGAACCGTCCTATAAGTTAAATCGGTGTTTGTACATCATTCCTTCACAAATATAAGACTCTTATGGTCAACAACAGTATAAACCGTACCAAAATAGTCCACACGTTCCAAAATGACCCTTTTTCTTTCTCTCCAACCTTCTTTTGTTCCTAACAGGTGCGGATTTCACTCGAATCTTACTAATATGTTGAATCGGTATTTGTACATCAATCATTCATCATTAGTAGACTATTATGGACAACAACACTATAAAGTATTTTAAAATAGTCCAGAAGCTCCAAACTGGTCCTTTTTTTCCCCTCCAACCTTTTTTTCTTTCTAAGTGGGACGGATTTCACTCGAATCGTCTTATAAGTTAAATCGGTGTTTGTACATCATTCCTTCACAAATATAAGACTCTTATGGTCAACAACAGTATAAACCGTACCAAAATAGTTCACACGTTCCAAAATGACCCTTTTTCTTTCTTTCCAACCTTCTTTTGTTCGTAACAGGTGCGGATTTCACTCGAATCTTACTAATATGTTGAATCGGTATTTGTACATCAATCCTTCATCATTAGTAGACTATTATGGACAACAACACTATAAAGCATTTTAAAATAGTCCAGAAGCTCCAAACTGGCCCTTTTTTTCCCCTCCAACCTTTTTTTCTTTCTAAGTGGGACGGATTTCACTCGAATCGTCCTATAAGTTGAATCGGTTTTTGTACATCATTCCTTCACAAATATAAGACTCTTACGGTCAACAACAGTATAAACCGTACCAAAATAGTCCACACGTTCCTAAATGACCCTTTTTCTTTCTCTCCAACCTTATTTTGTTCGTAACTGGTGCGGATTTCACTCGAATCTTACTAATATGTTGAATCCCTATTTGTACATCATTCCTTCACCATTAATAGACTATTATGGACAACAAGACTATAAAGCATTTCAAAATTGTCCAGAAGTTCCTAACTGACCCTTTTTTTCCCTCCAACCTTTTTTTCTTTCTAAGTGGGACGAATTTCACTCGAATCGTCCATAAGTTGAATCGATGTTTGTACATCATTCCTTCACAAATATAAGACTCTTACGGTCAAAAACAGTATAAACCGTACCAAAATAGTCCACACGTTCCTAAATGACCCATTTCTTTCTCTCCAACCTTATTTTGTTCGTAACTGTTGCGGATTTCACTCGAATCTTACTAATATGTTGAATCCCTATTTGTACATCATTCCTTCACCATTAATAGACTATTATGGACAACAAGACTATAAAGCATTTCAAAATTGTCCAGAAGTTCCTAACTGACCCTTTTTTTCCCTCCAACCTTTTTTTCTTTCTAAGTGAGACGGATTTCACTCGAATCGTCCTATAAATTGAATCGGTGTTTATACATCATTCCGTCACAAATATAAGACTCTTACGGTCAACAACAGTATAAACCGTACCAAAATAGTCCACACGTTCCTAAATGACCCATTTCTTTCTCTCCAACCTTCTTTTGTTTCTAACAGGTACAGATTTCACTCGAATCTTACTAATATGTTGAATCGCTATTTGTACATCATTCCGTCACCTTTAAATAGACTATTATGGACAACAACACTATAAAGCATTTCAAAATAGTCCAGAAGCTCCTGACTGTACCTTTTTTTCCCTCCAACCTTTTTTTCTTTCTAAGTGGGACGGATTTCACTCGAATCTACCTATAAGTTAAATCGGTGTTTGTACATTATTCCTTCACAAATTTAAGACTCTTATGGTCAACAACAGTATAAACCGTACCAAAATAATTCACACGTTCCTAAATGACCCTTTTTCTTTCTTTCCAACCTTCTTTTGTTCGTAACAGGTGCGGATTTCACTCGAATTTTACTAATATGTTGAATCGGTATTTGTACATCAATCCTTCATCATTAGTAGACTATTATGGACAACAACACTATAAAGCATTTGAAAATAGTCCAGAAGCTCCAAACTGGCCCTTTTTTTCCCCTCCAACCTTTTTTTCTTTCTAAGTGGGACGGATTTCACTCGAATCGTCCTATAAGTTGAATCGGTGTTTGTACATCATTCCTTCACAAATATAAGACTCTTACGGTCAACAACAGTATAAACCGTACCAAAATAGTCCACACGTTCCAAAATGACCCTTTTTCTTTCTCTCCAACCTTATTTTGTTCGTAACTGGTGCGGATTTCACTCGAATCTTACTAATATGTTGAATCCCTATTTTTACATCATTCCTTCACCATTAATAGACTATTATGGACAACAAGACTATAAAGCATTTCAAAATTGTCCAGAAGTTCCAAACTGACCTTTTTTTCCCTCCAACCTTTTTTTCTTTCTAAGTGGGATGGATTTCACTCGAATCGTCCATAACTTGAATCGATGTTTGTACATCATTCCTTCACAAATATAAGACTCTTACGGTCAAATACAGTATAAACCGTACCAAAATAGTCCACACGTTCCTAAATGACCCATTTCTTTCTCTCCAACCTTCTTTTGTTTCTAACAGGTACGGATTTCACTCGAATCTTATTAATATGTTGAATCGCTATTTGTACATCATTCCGTCACCATTAAATAGACTATTATGGACAACAACACTATAAAGCATTTTAAATATGTCCAGAAGTTCCAAACTGGCCCTTTTTTTCCCCTCCAATCGTTTTTTCTTTCTAAGTGGGACGGATTTCACTCGAATCGTCCTATAAGTTGAATCGGTGTTTGTACATCATTCCTTGACAAATAAAAGACTCTTACGGTCAACAATAGTATAAACCGTACCAAAATAGTCCACACGTTCCTAAATGACCCTTTTTCTTTCTCTCCAACCTTATTTTGTTCGTAACTGTTGCGGATTTCACTCGAATCTTACTAATATGTTGAATCCCTATTTGTACATCATTCCTTCACCATTAATAGACTATTATGGACAACAAGACTATAAAGCATTTAAAAATTGTCCAGAAGTTCCTAACTGACCCTTTTTTTCCCTCCAACCTTTTTTATTTCTAAGTGAGACGGATTTCACTCGAATCGTCCATAAGTTGAATCGATGTTTGTACATCATTCCTTCACAAATATAAGACTCTTAGGGTCAAAAACAGTATAAACCGTACCAAAATAGTCCACACGTTCCTAAATGACCCATTTCTTTCTCTCCAACCTTCTTTTGTTTCTAACAGGTACTGATTTCACTCGAATCTTACTAATATGTTGAATCGCTATTTGTACATCATTCCGTCACCATTAAATAGACTATTATGGACAACAACACTATAAAGCATTTCAAAATAGTATAGAAGCTCCTGACTGGACCTTTTTTTCCCTCCAACCTTTTTTTCTTTCTAAGTGGGACGGATTTCACTCGAACCGTCCTATAAGTTAAATCGGTGTTTGTACATCATTCCTTCACAAATATAAGACTCTTATGGTCAACAAAAGTACAAACCGTACCAAAATAGTCCACACGTTCCTAAATGACCCTTTTTCTTTCTCTCCAACCTTCTTTTGTTCCTAACTGGTGCGGATTTCACTCGAATTTTACTAATATATTGAATCGGTATTTGTACATCAATCCTTCATCATTAGTAGACTATTATGGACAACAACACTATAAAGTATTTTAAAATAGTCCAGAAGCTCCAAACTGGCCCTTTTTTTCCCCTCCAACCTTTTTTTCTTTCTAAGTGGGACGGATTTCACTCGAATCGTCCTATAAGTTGAATCGGTGTTTGTACATCATTCCTTCACAAATATAAGACTCTTACGGTCAACAACAGTATAAACCGTACCAAAATAATCCACACGTTCCTAAATGACCCTTTTTCTTTCTCTCCAACCTTATTTTGTTCGTAACTGGTTCGGATTTCACTCGAATCTTACTAATATGTTGAATCCCTATTTTTACATCATTCCTTCACCATTAATAGACTATTATGGACAACAAGATTATAAAGCAATTCAAAATTGTCCAGAAGTTCCTAACTGACCCTTTTTTTCCCTCCAACCTTTTTTTCTTTCTAAGTGAGACGGATTTCACTCGAATTGTCCTATAAATTGAATCGGTGTTTGTACATCATTCCGTCACAAATATAAGACTCTTACGGTCAACAACAGTATAAACCGTACCAAAATAGTCCACACGTTCCTAAATGACCCATTTCTTTCTCTCCAACCTTCTTTTGTTTCTAACAGGTACGGATTTCACTCGAATCTTACTAATATGTTGAATCGCTATTTGTACATCATTCCGTCACCATTAAATAGACTATTATGGACAACAACACTATAAAGCATTTCAAAATAGTCCAGAAGCTCCTGACTGGACCTTTTTTTCCCCTGCAACCTTTTTTTCTTTCTAAGTGGGACGGATTTCACTCGAATCGTCCTATAAGTTGAATCGGTGTTTGTACATCATTCCTTCACAAATATAAGACTCTTACGGTCAACAACAGTATAAACCGAACCAAAATAGTCCACAAGTTCCAAAATGACCCTTTTTCTTTCTCTCCAACCTTATTTTGTTCGTAACTGGTTCGGATTTCACTCGAATCTTACTAATATGTTGAATCCCTATTTTTACATCATTCCTTCACCATTAATAGACTATTATGGACAACAAGATTATAAAGCAATTCAAAATTGTCCAGAAGTTCCTAACTGACCCTTTTCTTCCCTCCAACCTTTTTTTCTTTCAAAGTGAGACGGATTTCACTCGAATTGTCCTATAAATTGAATCGGTGTTTGTACATCATTCCGTCACAAATATAAGACTCTTACAGTCAACAACAGTATAAACCGTACCAAAATAGTCCACACGTTCCTAAATGACCCATTTCTTTCTCTCCAACCTTCTTTTGTTTCTAACAGGTACGGATTTCACTCGAATCTTACTAATATGTTGAATCGCTATTTGTACATCATTCCGTCACCATTAAATAGACTATTATGGACAACAACACTATAAAGCATTTCAAAATAGTCCAGAAGCTCCTGACTGGACCTTTTTTTCCCCTGCAACCTTTTTTTCTTTCTAAGTGGGACGGATTTCACTCGAATCGTCCTATAAGTTGAATCGGTGTTTGTACATCATTCCTTCACAAATATAAGACTCTTACGGTCAACAACAGTATAAACCGAACCAAAATAGTCCACAAGTTCCAAAATGACCCTTTTTCTTTCTCTCCAACCTTATTTTGTTCGTAACTGGTTCGGATTTCACTCGAATCTTACTAATATGTTGAATCCCTATTTTTACATCATTCCTTCACCATTAATAGACTATTATGGACAACAAGATTATAAAGCAATTCAAAATTGTCCAGAAGTTCCTAACTGACCCTTTTCTTCCCTCCAACCTTTTTTTCTTTCAAAGTGAGACGGATTTCACTCGAATTGTCCTATAAATTGAATCGGTGTTTGTACATCATTCCGTCACAAATATAAGACTCTTACAGTCAACAACAGTATAAACCGTACCAAAATAGTCCACACGTTCCTAAATGACCCATTTCTTTCTCTCCAACCTTCTTTTGTTTCTAACAGGTACGGATTTCACTCGAATCTTACTAATATGTTGAATCGCTATTTGTACATCATTCCGTCACCATTAAATAGACTATTATGGACAACAACACTATAAAGCATTTCAAAATAGTCCAGAAGCTCCTGACTGGACCTTTTTTTCCCCTGCAACCTTTTTTTCTTTCTAAGTGGGACGGATTTCACTCGAATCGTCCTATAAGTTGAATCGATGTTTGTACATCATTCCTTCACAAATATAAGACTCTTACGGTCAACAACAGTATAAACCGAACCAAAATAGTCCACACGTTCCAAAATGACCCTTTTTCTTTCTCTCCAACCTTATTTTGTTCGTAACTGGTGCGGATTTCACTCGAATCTTACTAATATGTTGAATCCCTATTTGTACATCATTCCTTCACCATTAATAGACTATTATGGACAACAAGACTATAAAGCATTTCAAAATTGTCCAGAAGTTCCTAACTGTCCCTTTTTTTCCCTCCAACCTTTTTTTCTTTCTAAGTGGGACGGATTTCACTCGAATCGTCCATAAGTTGAATCGATGTTTGTACATCATTCCTTCACAAATATAATACTCTTACGATCAAAAACAGTATAAACCGTACCAAAATAGTCCACACGTTCCTAAATGACCCATTTCTTTCTCTCCAACCTTCTTTTGTTTCTAACAGGTACGGATTTCACTCGAATCTTACTAATATGTTGAATCGCTATTTGTACATAATTCCGTCACCATTAAATAGACTATTATGGACAACAACACTATAAAACATTTCAAAATAATGCCGAAGCTCCTGACTGGACCTTTTTTTCCCTCCAACCTTTTTTTCTTTCTAAGTGTGACGGATTTCACTCGAACCGTCCTATAAGTTAAATCGGTGTTTGTACATCATTCCTTCACAAATATAAGACTCTTATGGTCAACAACAGTATAAACCGTACCAAAATAGTCCACACGTTCCTAAATGATCCTTTTTCTTTCATTCCAACCTTCTTTTGTTCGTAACAGGTGCGGATTTCACTCGAATCTTACAAATATGTTGAATCGGTATTTCTACATCAATCCTTCATCATTAGTAGACTATTATGGACAACAACACTATAAAGCATTTTAAAATAGTCCAGAAGCTCCAAACTGGCCCTTTTTTTCCCCTCCAACCTTTTTTGCTTTCTAAGTGGGACGGATTTCACTCGAATCGTCCTATAAGTTGAATCGGTGTTTGTACATCATTCCTTCACAAATATAAGACTCTTACGGTCAACAACAGTATAAACCGTACCAAAATATTCCACACGTTCCTAAATGACCATTTTTCTTTCTCTCCAACCTTCTTTTTTTCGTAACTGGTGCGGATTTCACTCGAATCTTACTAATATGTTGAATCCCTATTTGTACATCATTCATTCATCATTAATAGACTATTATGGACAACAAGACTATAAAGCATTTCAAAATTGTCCAGAAGTTCCTAACTGACCCTTTTTTTCTCTCCAACCTATTTTTCTTTCTAAGTGGGATGGATTTCACTCGAATCGTCCATAAGTTGAATCGATGTTTGTACATCATTCCTTCACAAATATAAGACTCTTACGGTCAAAAACAGTATAAACCGTACCAAAATAGTCCACACGGTCCTAAATGACCCATTTCTTTCTCTCTAACCTTTTTTTGTTTCTAACAGGTACGGATTTCACTCGAATCTTACTAATATGTTGAATCGCTATTTGTACATCATTCCGTCACCATTAAATAGAATATTATGGACAACAACACTATAAAGCATTTCAAAATAGTCCAGAAGCTCCTGACTGGACCTTTTTTTCCCCTACAACCTTTTTTTCTTTCTAAGTGGGACGGATTTCACTCGAATCGTCCTATAAGTTGAATCGGTGTTTGTACATCATTCCTTCACAAATATAAGACTCTTACGGTCAACAACAGTATAAACCGTACCAAAATAGTTCACACGTTCCTAAATGACCCTTTTTCTTTCTCTCCAACCTTCTTTTGTTTCTAACTGGTGCGGATTTCACTCGAATTTTACTAATATGTTGAATCGGTATTTGTACATCAATCCTTCATCATTAGTAGACTATTATGGACAACAACACAATAAAGCATTTTAAAATAGTCCAGAAGCTCCAAACTGGCCCTTTTTTTCCCCTCCAACCTTTTTTTCTTTCTAAGTGGGATGGATTTCACTCGAATCGTCCTATAAGTTGAATCGGTGTTTGTACATCATTCCTTCACAAATATAAGACTCTTACGGTCAACAACAGTATAAACCGTACCAAAATAGTCCACACGTTCCAAAATGACCCTTTTTCTTTCTCTCCAACCTTATTTTGTTCGTAACTGGTGCGGATTTCACTCGAATCTTACTAATATGTTGAATCCCTATTTGTACATCATTCCTTCACCATTAATAGACTATTATGGACAACAAGACTATAAAGCATTTCAAAATTGTCCAGAAGTTCCTAACTGACCCTTTATTTCCCTCCAACCTTTTTTTCTTTCTAAGTGGGACGGATTTCACTCGAATCGTCCATAAGTTGAATCGATGTTTGTACATCATTCCTTCACAAATATAAGACTCTTACGGTCAAAAACAGTATAAACCGTACCAAAATAGTCCACACGTTCCTAAATGACCCATTTATTTCTCTCCAGCCTTCTTTTGTTTCTAACAAGTACGGATTTCACTCGAATCTTACTAATATGTTGAATCGCTATTTGTACATCATTCCATCACCAGTAAATAGACTATTATGGACAACGACACTATAAAGCATTTCAAAATAGTCCAGAAGCTCCTGACTGGACCTTTTTTTCCCTCCAACCTTTTTTTCTTTCTAAGTGGGACGGATTTCACTCGAATCGTCCTATAAGTTAAATCGGTGTTTGTACATCAATCCTTCAAAAATATAAGACTCTTATGGTCAACAACAGTATAAACCGTACCAAAATAGTCCACACGTTCCTAAATGACCCTTTTTCTTTCTTTCCAACCTTCTTTTGTTCGTAACAGGTGCGGATTTCACTCGAATCTTACAAATATGTTGAATCGGTATTTGTACATCAATCCTTCATCATTAGTAGACTATTATGGACAACAACACTATAAAGCATTTTAAAATAGTCCAGAAGCTCCAAACTGGCCCTTTTTTTCCCCTCCAACCTTTTTTGCTTTCTAAGTGGGACGGATTTCACTCGAATCGTCCTATAAGTTGAATCGGTGTTTGTACATCATTCCTTCACAAATATAAGACTCTTACGGTCAACAACAGTATAAACCGTACCAAAATATTCCACACGTTCCTAAATGACCCTTTTTCTTTCTCTCCAACCTTCTTTTTTTCGTTGCTGGTGCGGATTTCACTCGAATCTTACTAATATGTTGAATCCCTATTTGTACATCATTCATTCATCATTAATAGACTATTATGGACAACAAGACTATAAAGCATTTCAAAATTGTCCAGAAGTTCCTAACTGACCCTTTTTTTCTCTCCAACCTTTTTTTCTTTCTAAGTGGGATGGATTTCACTCGAATCGTCCATAAGTTGAATCGATGTTTGTACATCATTCCTTCACAAATATAAGACTCTTACGGTCAAAAACAGTATAAACCGTACCAAAATAGTCCACACGGTCCTAAATGACCCATTTCTTTCTCTCCAACCTTTTTTTGTTTCTAACAGGTACGGATTTCACTCGAATCTTACTAATATGTTGAATCGCTATTTGTACATCATTCCGTCACCATTAAATAGAATATTATGGACAACAAGACTATAAAGCATTTCAAAATAGTCCAGAAGCTCCTGACTGGACCTTTTTTTCCCCTACAACCTTTTTTTCTTTCTAAGTGGGACGGATTTCACTCGAATCGTCCATAAGGTGAATCGATGTTTGTACATCATTCCTTCACAAATATAATACTCTTACGGTCAAAAACAGTATAAACCGTACCAAAATAGTCCACACGTTCCTAAATGACCCATTTCTTTCTCTCCAACCTTCTTTTGTTTCTAACAGGTACGGATTTCACTCGAATCTTACTAATATGTTGAATCGCTATTTGTACATCATTCCGTCACCATTAAATAGACTATTATGGACAACAACACTATAAAGCATTTCAAAATAATGCCGAAGCTCCTGACTGGACCTTTTTTTCCCTCCAACCTTTTTTTCTTTCTAAGTGTGACGGATTTCACTCGAACCGTCCTATAAGTTAAATCGGTGTTTGTACATCATTCCTTCACAAATATAAGACTCTTATGGTCAACAACAGTACAAACCGTACCAAAATAGTCCACACGTTCCTAAATGACCCTTTTTCTTTCTCTCCAACCTTCTTTTGTTCCTAACTGGTGCGGATTTCACTCGAATTTTACTAATATGTTGAATCGGTATTTGTACATCAATCCTTCATCATTAGTAGACTATTATGGACAACAACACTATAAAGTATTTTAAAATAGTCCAGAAGCTCCAAACTGGCCCTTTTTTTCCCCTCCAACCTTTTTTTCTTTCTAAGTGGGACGGATTTCACTCGAATCGTCCTATAAGTTGAATCGGTGTTTGTACATCATTCCATCACAAATATAAGACTCTTACGGTCAACAACAGTATAAACCGTACCAAAATAATCCACACGTTCCTAAATGACCCTTTTTCTTTCTCTCCAACCTTATTTTGTTCGTAACTGGTTCGGATTTCACTCGAATCTTAGTAATATGTTGAATCCCTATTTTTACATCATTCCTTCACCATTAATAGACTATTATGGACAACAAGATTATAAAGCAATTCAAAATTGTCCAGAAGTTCCTAACTGACCCTTTTTTTCCCTCCAACCTTTTTTTCTTTCTAAGTGAGACGGATTTCACTCGAATTGTCCTATAAATTGAATCGGTGTTTGTACATCATTCCGTCACAAATATAAGACTCTTACAGTCAACAACAGTATAAACCGTACCAAAATAGTCCACACGTTCCTAAATGACCCATTTCTTTCTCTCCAACCTTCTTTTGTTTCTAACAGGTACGGATTTCACTCGAATCTTACTAATATGTTGAATCGCTATTTGTACATCATTCCGTCACCATTAAATAGACTATTATGGACAACAACACTATAAAGCATTTCAAAATAGTCCAGAAGCTCCTGACTGGACCTTTTTTTCCCCTGCAACCTTTTTTTCTTTCTAAGTGGGACGGATTTCACTCGAATCGTCCTATAAGTTGAATCGGTGTTTGTACATCATTCCTTCACAAATATAAGACTCTTACGGTCAACAACAGTATAAACCGAACCAAAATAGTCCACACGTTCCAAAATGACCCTTTTTCTTTCTCTCCAACCTTATTTTGTTCGTAACTGGTGCGGATTTCACTCGAATCTTACTAATATGTTGAATCCCTATTTGTACATCATTCATTCATCATTAATAGACTATTATGGACAACAAGACTATAAAGCATTTCAAAATTGTCCAGAAGTTCCTAACTGACCCTTTTTTTCTCTCCAACCTTTTTTTCTTTCTAAGTGGGATGGATTTCACTCGAATCGTCCATAAGTTGAATCGATGTTTGTACATCATTCCTTCACAAATATAAGACTCTTACGGTCAAAAACAGTATAAACCGTACCAAAATAGTCCACACGGTCCTAAATGACCCATTTCTTTCTCTCCAACCTTTTTTTGTTTCTAACAGGTACGGATTTCACTCGAATCTTACTAATATGTTGAATCGCTATTTGTACATCATTCCGTCACCATTAAATAGAATATTATGGACAACAAGACTATAAAGCATTTCAAAATAGTCCAGAAGCTCCTGACTGGACCTTTTTTTCCCCTACAACCTTTTTTTCTTTCTAAGTGGGACGGATTTCACTCGAATCGTCCATAAGGTGAATCGATGTTTGTACATCATTCCTTCACAAATATAATACTCTTACGGTCAAAAACAGTATAAACCGTACCAAAATAGTCCACACGTTCCTAAATGACCCATTTCTTTCTCTCCAACCTTCTTTTGTTTCTAACAGGTACGGATTTCACTCGAATCTTACTAATATGTTGAATCGCTATTTGTACATCATTCCGTCACCATTAAATAGACTATTATGGACAACAACACTATAAGGCATTTCAAAATAATGCCGAAGCTCCTGACTGGACCTTTTTTTCCCTCCAACCTTTTTTTCTTTCTAAGTGTGACGGATTTCACTCGAACCGTCCTATAAGTTAAATCGGTGTTTGTACATCATTCCTTCACAAATATAAGACTCTTATGGTCAACAACAGTACAAACCGTACCAAAATAGTCCACACGTTCCTAAATGACCCTTTTTCTTTCTCTCCAACCTTCTTTTGTTCCTAACTGGTGCGGATTTCACTCGAATTTTACTAATATGTTGAATCGGTATTTGTACATCAATCCTTCATCATTAGTAGACTATTATGGACAACAACACTATAAAGTATTTTAAAATAGTCCAGAAGCTCCAAACTGGCCCTTTTTTTCCCCTCCAACCTTTTTTTCTTTCTAAGTGGGACGGATTTCACTCGAATCGTCCTATAAGTTGAATCGGTGTTTGTACATCATTCCTTCACAAATATAAGACTCTTACGGTCAACAACAGTATAAACCGTACCAAAATAATCCACACGTTCCTAAATGACCCTTTTTCTTTCTCTCCAACCTTATTTTGTTCGTAACTGGTTCGGATTTCACTCGAATCTTAGTAATATGTTGAATCCCTATTTTTACATCATTCCTTCACCATTAATAGACTATTATGGACAACAAGATTATAAAGCAATTCAAAATTGTCCAGAAGTTCCTAACTGACCCTTTTTTTCCCTCCAACCTTTTTTTCTTTCTAAGTGAGACGGATTTCACTCGAATTGTCCTATAAATTGAATCGGTGTTTGTACATCATTCCGTCACAAATATAAGACTCTTACAGTCAACAACAGTATAAACCGTACCAAAATAGTCCACACGTTCCTAAATGACCCATTTCTTTCTCTCCAACCTTCTTTTGTTTCTAACAGGTACGGATTTCACTCGAATCTTACTAATATGTTGAATCGCTATTTGTACATCATTCCGTCACCATTAAATAGACTATTATGGACAACAACACTATAAAGCATTTCAAAATAGTCCAGAAGCTCCTGACTGGACCTTTTTTTCCCCTGCAACCTTTTTTTCTTTCTAAGTGGGACGGATTTCACTCGAATCGTCCTATAAGTTGAATCGGTGTTTGTACATCATTCCTTCACAAATATAAGACTCTTACGGTCAACAACAGTATAAACCGAACCAAAATAGTCCACACGTTCCAAAATGACCCTTTTTCTTTCTCTCCAACCTTATTTTGTTCGTAACTGGTGCGGATTTCACTCGAATCTTACTAATATGTTGAATCCCTATTTGTACATCATTCATTCACCATTAATAGACTATTATGGACAACAAGACTATAAAGCATTTCAAAATTGTCCAGAAGTTCCTAACTGACCCTTTTTTTCCCTCCAACCTTTTTTTCTTTCTAAGTGGGACGGATTTCACTCGAATCGTCCATAAGTTGAATCGATGTTTGTACATCATTCCTTCACAAATATAATACTCTTACGGTCAAAAACAGTATAAACCGTACCAAAATAGTCCACACGTTCCTAAATGACCCATTTCTTTCTCTCCAACCTTCTTTTGTTTCTAACAGGTACGGATTTCACTCGAATCTTACTAATATGTTGAATCGCTATTTGTACATCATTCCGTCACCATTAAATAGACTATTATGGACAACAACATTATAAAGCATTTCAAAATAATGCCGAAGCTCCTGACTGGACCTTTTTTTCCCTCCAACCTTTTTTTCTTTCTAAGTGTGACGGATTTCACTCGAACCGTCCTATAAGTTAAATCGGTGTTTGTACATCATTCCTTCACAAATATAAGACTCTTATGGTCAACAACAGTATAAACCGTACCAAAATAGTCCACACGTTCCTAAATGATCCTTTTTCTTTCATTCCAACCTTCTTTTGTTCGTAACAGGTGCGGATTTCACTCGAATCTTACAAATATGTTGAATCGGTATTTCTACATCAATCCTTCATCATTAGTAGACTATTATGGACAACAACACTATAAAGCATTTTAAAATAGTCCAGAAGCTCCAAACTGGCCCTTTTTTTCCCCTCCAACCTTTTTTGCTTTCTAAGTGGGACGGATTTCACTCGAATCGTCCTATAAGTTGAATCGGTGTTTGTACATCATTCCTTCACAAATATAAGACTCTTACGGTCAACAACAGTATAAACCGTACCAAAATATTCCACACGTTCCTAAATGACCCTTTTTCTTTCTCTCCAACCTTCTTTTTTTCGTAACTGGTGCGGATTTCACTCGAATCTTACTAATATGTTGAATCCCTATTTGTACATCATTCATTCATCATTAATAGACTATTATGGACAACAAGACTATAAAGCATTTCAAAATTGTCCAGAAGTTCCTAACTGACCCTTTTTTTCTCTCCAACCTTTTTTTCTTTCTAAGTGGGATGGATTTCACTCGAATCGTCCATAAGTTGAATCGATGTTTGTACATCATTCCTTCACAAATATAAGACTCTTACGGTCAAAAACAGTATAAACCGTACCAAAATAGTCCACACGGTCCTAAATGACCCATTTCTTTCTCTCTAACCTTTTTTTGTTTCTAACAGGTACGGATTTCACTCGAATCTTACTAATATGTTGAATCGCTATTTGTACATCATTCCGTCACCATTAAATAGAATATTATGGACAACAACACTATAAAGCATTTCAAAATAGTCCAGAAGCTCCTGACTGGACCTTTTTTTCCCCTACAACCTTTTTTTCTTTCTAAGTGGGACGGATTTCACTCGAATCGTCCTATAAGTTGAATCGGTGTTTGTACATCATTCCTTCACAAATATAAGACTCTTACGGTCAACAACAGTATAAACCGTACCAAAATAGTTCACACGTTCCTAAATGACCCTTTTTCTTTCTCTCCAACCTTCTTTTGTTTCTAACTGGTGCGGATTTCACTCGAATTTTACTAATATGTTGAATCGGTATTTGTACATCAATCCTTCATCATTAGTAGACTATTATGGACAACAACACAATAAAGCATTTTAAAATAGTCCAGAAGCTCCAAACTGGCCCTTTTTTTCCCCTCCAACCTTTTTTTCTTTCTAAGTGGGATGGATTTCACTCGAATCGTCCTATAAGTTGAATCGGTGTTTGTACATCATTCCTTCACAAATATAAGACTCTTACGGTCAACAACAGTATAAACCGAACCAAAATAGTCCACAAGTTCCAAAATGACCCTTTTTCTTTCTCTCCAACCTTATTTTGTTCGTAACTGGTTCGGATTTCACTCGAATCTTACTAATATGTTGAATCCCTATTTTTACATCATTCCTTCATCATTAATAGACTATTATGGACAACAAGATTATAAAGCAATTCAAAATTGTCCAGAAGTTCCTAACTGACCCTTTTTTTCCCTCCAACCTTTTTTTCTTTCTAAGTGAGACGGATTTCACTCGAATTGTCCTATAAATTGAATCGGTGTTTGTACATCATTCCGTCACAAATATAAGACTCTTACAGTCAACAACAGTATAAACCGTACCAAAATAGTCCACACGTTCCTAAATGACCCATTTCTTTCTCTCCAACCTTCTTTTGTTTCTAACAGGTACGGATTTCACTCGAATCTTACTAATATGTTGAATCGCTATTTGTACATCATTCCGTCACCATTAAATAGACTATTATGGACAACAACACTATAAAGCATTTCAAAATAGTCCAGAAGCTCCTGACTGGACCTTTTTTTCCCCTGCAACCTTTTTTTCTTTCTAAGTGGGACGGATTTCACTCGAATCGTCCTATAAGTTGAATCGGTGTTTGTACATCATTCCTTCACAAATATAAGACTCTTACGGTCAACAACAGTATAAACCGAACCAAAATAGTCCACACGTTCCAAAATGACCCTTTTTCTTTCTCTCCAACCTTATTTTGTTCGTAACTGGTGCGGATTTCACTCGAATCTTACTAATATGTTGAATCCCTATTTGTACATCATTCCTTCACCATTAATAGACTATTATGGACAACAAGACTATAAAGCATTTCAAAATTGTCCGGAAGTTCCTAACTGACCCTTTTTTTCCCTCCAACCTTTTTTTCTTTCTAAGTGGGACGGATTTCACTCGAATCGTCCATAAGTTGAATCGATGTTTGTACATCATTCCTTCACAAATATAATACTCTTACGGTCAAAAACAGTATAAACCGTACCAAAATAGTCCACACGTTCCTAAATGACCCATTTCTTTCTCTCCAACCTTCTTTTGTTTCTAACAGGTACGGATTTCACTCGAATCTTACTAATATGTTGAATCGCTATTTGTACATCATTCCGTCACCATTAAATAGACTATTATGGACAACAACACTATAAAGCATTTCAAAATAATGCCGAAGCTCCTGACTGGACCTTTTTTTCCCTCCAACCTTTTTTTCTTTCTAAGTGTGACGGATTTCACTCGAACCGTCCTATAAGTTAAATCGGTGTTTGTACATCATTCCTTCACAAATATAAGACTCTTATGGTCAACAACAGTATAAACCGTACCAAAATAGTCCACACGTTCCTAAATGATCCTTTTTCTTTCATTCCAACCTTCTTTTGTTCGTAACAGGTGCGGATTTCACTCGAATCTTACAAATATGTTGAATCGGTATTTCTACATCAATCCTTCATCATTAGTAGACTATTATGGACAACAACACTATAAAGCATTTTAAAATAGTCCAGAAGCTCCAAACTGACCCTTTTTTTCCCCTCCAACCTTTTTTGCTTTCTAAGTGGGACGGATTTCACTCGAATCGTCCTATAAGTTGAATCGGTGTTTGTACATCATTCCTTCACAAATATAAGACTCTTACGGTCAACAACAGTATAAACCGTACCAAAATATTCCACACGTTCCTAAATGACCCTTTTTCTTTCTCTCCAACCTTCTTTTTTTCGTAACTGGTGCGGATTTCACTCGAATCTTACTAATATGTTGAATCCCTATTTGTACATCATTCATTCATCATTAATAGACTATTATGGACAACAAGACTATAAAGCATTTCAAAATTGTCCAGAAGTTCCTAACTGACCCTTTTTTTCTCTCCAACCTTTTTTTCTTTCTAAGTGGGATGGATTTCACTCGAATCGTCCATAAGTTGAATCGATGTTTGTACATCATTCCTTCACAAATATAAGACTCTTACGGTCAAAAACAGTATAAACCGTACCAAAATAGTCCACACGGTCCTAAATGACCCATTTCTTTCTCTCTAACCTTTTTTTGTTTCTAACAGGTACGGATTTCACTCGAATCTTACTAATATGTTGAATCGCTATTTGTACATCATTCCGTCACCATTAAATAGAATATTATGGACAACAACACTATAAAGCATTTCAAAATAGTCCAGAAGCTCCTGACTGGACCTTTTTTTCCCCTACAACCTTTTTTTCTTTCTAAGTGGGACGGATTTCACTCGAATCGTCCTATAAGTTGAATCGGTGTTTGTACATCATTCCTTCACAAATATAAGACTCTTACGGTCAACAACAGTATAAACCGTACCAAAATAGTTCACACGTTCCTAAATGACCCTTTTTCTTTCTCTCCAACCTTCTTTTGTTTCTAACTGGTGCGGATTTCACTCGAATTTTACTAATATGTTGAATCGGTATTTGTACATCAATCCTTCATCATTAGTAGACTATTATGGACAACAACACAATAAAGCATTTTAAAATAGTCCAGAAGCTCCAAACTGGCCCTTTTTTTCCCCTCCAACCTTTTTTTCTTTCTAAGTGGGATGGATTTCACTCGAATCGTCCTATAAGTTGAATCGGTGTTTGTACATCATTCCTTCACAAATATAAGACTCTTACGGTCAACAACAGTATAAACCGAACCAAAATAGTCCACAAGTTCCAAAATGACCCTTTTTCTTTCTCTCCAACCTTATTTTGTTCGTAACTGGTTCGGATTTCACTCGAATCTTACTAATATGTTGAATCCCTATTTTTACATCATTCCTTCACCATTAATAGACTATTATGGACAACAAGATTATAAAGCAATTCAAAATTGTCCAGAAGTTCCTAACTGACCCTTTTTTTCCCTCCCACCTTTTTTTCTTTCTAAGTGAGACGGATTTCACTCGAATTGTCCTATAAATTGAATCGGTGTTTGTACATCATTCCGTCACAAATATAAGACTCTTACAGTCAACAACAGTATAAACCGTACCAAAATAGTCCACACGTTCCTAAATGACCCATTTCTTTCTCTCCAACCTTCTTTTGTTTCTAACAGGTACGGATTTCACTCGAATCTTACTAATATGTTGAATCGCTATTTGTACATCATTCCGTCACCATTAAATAGACTATTATGGACAACAACACTATAAAGCATTTCAAAATAGTCCAGAAGCTCCTGACTGGACCTTTTTTTCCCCTGCAACCTTTTTTTCTTTCTAAGTGGGACGGATTTCACTCGAATCGTCCTATAAGTTGAATCGGTGTTTGTACATCATTCCTTCACAAATATAAGACTCTTACGGTCAACAACAGTATAAACCGAACCAAAATAGTCCACACGTTCCAAAATGACCCTTTTTCTTTCTCTCCAACCTTATTTTGTTCGTAACTGGTGCGGATTTCACTCGAATCTTACTAATATGTTGAATCCCTATTTGTACATCATTCCTTCACCATTAATAGACTATTATGGACAACAAGACTATAAAGCATTTCAAAATTGTCCAGAAGTTCCTAACTGACCCTTTTTTTCCCTCCAACCTTTTTTTCTTTCTAAGTGGGACGGATTTCACTCGAATCGTCCATAAGTTGAATCGATGTTTGTACATCATTCCTTCACAAATATAATACTCTTACGGTCAAAAACAGTATAAACCGTACCAAAATAGTCCACACGTTCCTAAATGACCCATTTCTTTCTCTCCAACCTTCTTTTGTTTCTAACAGGTACGGATTTCACTCGAATCTTACTAATATGTTGAATCGCTATTTGTACATCATTCCGTCACCATTAAATAGACTATTATGGACAACAACACTATAAAGCATTTCAAAATAATGCCGAAGCTCCTGACTGGACCTTTTTTTCCCTCCAACCTTTTTTTCTTTCTAAGTGTGACGGATTTCACTCGAACCGTCCTATAAGTTAAATCGGTGTTTGTACATCATTCCTTCACAAATATAAGACTCTTATGGTCAACAACAGTATAAACCGTACCAAAATAGTCCACACGTTCCTAAATGATCCTTTTTCTTTCATTCCAACCTTCTTTTGTTCGTAACAGGTGCGGATTTCACTCGAATCTTACAAATATGTTGAATCGGTATTTCTACATCAATCCTTCATCATTAGTAGACTATTATGGACAACAACACTATAAAGCATTTTAAAATAGTCCAGAAGCTCCAAACTGGCCCTTTTTTTCCCCTCCAACCTTTTTTGCTTTCTAAGTGGGACGGATTTCACTCGAATCGTCCTATAAGTTGAATCGGTGTTTGTACATCATTCCTTCACAAATATAAGACTCTTACGGTCAACAACAGTATAAACCGTACCAAAATATTCCACACGTTCCTAAATGACCCTTTTTCTTTCTCTCCAACCTTCTTTTTTTCGTAACTGGTGCGGATTTCACTCGAATCTTACTAATATGTTGAATCCCTATTTGTACATCATTCATTCATCATTAATAGACTATTATGGACAACAAGACTATAAAGCATTTCAAAATTGTCCAGAAGTTCCTAACTGACCCTTTTTTTCTCTCCAACCTTTTTTTCTTTCTAAGTGGGATGGATTTCACTCGAATCGTCCATAAGTTGAATCGATGTTTGTACATCATTCCTTCACAAATATAAGACTCTTACGGTCAAAAACAGTATAAACCGTACCAAAATAGTCCACACGGTCCTAAATGACCCATTTCTTTCTCTCTAACCTTTTTTTGTTTCTAACAGGTACGGATTTCACTCGAATCTTACTAATATGTTGAATCGCTATTTGTACATCATTCCGTCACCATTAAATAGAATATTATGGACAACAACACTATAAAGCATTTCAAAATAGTCCAGAAGCTCCTGACTGGACCTTTTTTTCCCCTACAACCTTTTTTTCTTTCTAAGTGGGACGGATTTCACTCGAATCGTCCTATAAGTTGAATCGGTGTTTGTACATCATTCCTTCACAAATATAAGACTCTTACGGTCAACAACAGTATAAACCGTACCAAAATAGTTCACACGTTCCTAAATGACCCTTTTTCTTTCTCTCCAACCTTCTTTTGTTTCTATTTGGTGCGGATTTCACTCGAATTTTACTAATATGTTGAATCGGTATTTGTACATCAATCCTTCATCATTAGTAGACTATTATGGACAACAACACAATAAAGCATTTTAAAATAGTCCAGAAGCTCCAAACTGGCCCTTTTTTTCCCCTCCAACCTTTTTTTCTTTCTAAGTGGGATGGATTTCACTCGAATCGTCCTATAAGTTGAATCGGTGTTTGTACATCATTCCTTCACAAATATAAGACTCTTACGGTCAACAACAGTATAAACCGTACCAAAATAGTCCACACGTTCCAAAATGACCCTTTTTCTTTCTCTCCAACCTTATTTTGTTCGTAACTGGTGCGGATTTCACTCGAATCTTACTAATATGTTGAATCCCTATTTGTACATCATTCCTTCACCATTAATAGACTATTATGGACAACAAGACTATAAAGCATTTCAAAATTGTCCAGAAGTTCCTAACTGACCCTTTATTTCCCTCCAACCTTTTTTTCTTTCTAAGTGGGACGGATTTCACTCGAATCGTCCATAAGTTGAATCGATGTTTGTACATCATTCCTTCACAAATATAAGACTCTTACGGTCAAAAACAGTATAAACCGTACCAAAATAGTCCACACGTTCCTAAATGACCCATTTATTTCTCTCCAGCCTTCTTTTGTTTCTAACAAGTACGGATTTCACTCGAATCTTACTAATATGTTGAATCGCTATTTGTACATCATTCCATCACCAGTAAATAGACTATTATGGACAACGACACTATAAAGCATTTCAAAATAGTCCAGAAGCTCCTGACTGGACCTTTTTTTCCCTCCAACCTTTTTTTCTTTCTAAGTGGGACGGATTTCACTCGAATCGTCCTATAAGTTAAATCGGTGTTTGTACATCAATCCTTCAAAAATATAAGACTCTTATGGTCAACAACAGTATAAACCGTACCAAAATAGTCCACACGTTCCTAAATGACCCTTTTTCTTTCTTTCCAACCTTCTTTTGTTCGTAACAGGTGCGGATTTCACTCGAATCTTACAAATATGTTGAATCGGTATTTGTACATCAATCCTTCATCATTAGTAGACTATTATGGACAACAACACTATAAAGCATTTTAAAATAGTCCAGAAGCTCCAAACTGGCCCTTTTTTTCCCCTCCAACCTTTTTTGCTTTCTAAGTGGGACGGATTTCACTCGAATCGTCCTATAAGTTGAATCGGTGTTTGTACATCATTCCTTCACAAATATAAGACTCTTACGGTCAACAACAGTATAAACCGTACCAAAATATTCCACACGTTCCTAAATGACCCTTTTTCTTTCTCTCCAACCTTCTTTTTTTCGTTACTGGTGCGGATTTCACTCGAATCTTACTAATATGTTGAATCCCTATTTGTACATCATTCATTCATCATTAATAGACTATTATGGACAACAAGACTATAAAGCATTTCAAAATTGTCCAGAAGTTCCTAACTGACCCTTTTTTTCTCTCCAACCTTTTTTTCTTTCTAAGTGGGATGGATTTCACTCGAATCGTCCATAAGTTGAATCGATGTTTGTACATCATTCCTTCACAAATATAAGACTCTTACGGTCAAAAACAGTATAAACCGTACCAAAATAGTCCACACGGTCCTAAATGACCCATTTCTTTCTCTCCAACCTTTTTTTGTTTCTAACAGGTACGGATTTCACTCGAATCTTACTAATATGTTGAATCGCTATTTGTACATCATTCCGTCACCATTAAATAGAATATTATGGACAACAACACTATAAAGCATTTCAAAATAGTCCAGAAGCTCCTGACTGGACCTTTTTTTCCCCTACAACCTTTTTTTCTTTCTAAGTGGGACGGATTTCACTCGAATCGTCCTATAAGTTGAATCGGTGTTTGTACATCATTCCTTCACAAATATAAGACTCTTACGGTCAACAACAGTATAAACCGTACCAAAATAGTTCACATGTTCCTAAATGACCCTTTTTCTTTCTCTCCAACCTTCTTTTGTTTCTAACTGGTGCGGATTTCACTCGAATTTTACTAATATGTTGAATCGGTATTTGTACATCAATCCTTCATCATTAGTAGACTATTATGGACAACAACACAATAAAGCATTTTAAAATAGTCCAGAAGCTCCAAACTGGCCCTTTTTTTCCCCTCCAACCTTTTTTTCTTTCTAAGTGGGATGGATTTCACTCGAATCGTCCTATAAGTTGAATCGGTGTTTGTACATCATTCCTTCACAAATATAAGACTCTTACGGTCAACAACAGTATAAACCGTACCAAAATAGTCCACACGTTCCAAAATGACCCTTTTTCTTTCTCTCCAACCTTATTTTGTTCGTAACTGGTGCGGATTTCACTCGAATCTTACTAATATGTTGAATCCCTATTTGTACATCATTCCTTCACCATTAATAAACTATTATGGACAACAAGACTATAAAGCATTTCAAAATTGTCCAGAAGTTCCTAACTGACCCTTTTTTTCCCTCCAACCTTTTTTTCTTTCTAAGTGGGACGGATTTCACTCGAATCGTCCATAAGTTGAATAGATGTTTGTACATCATTCCTTCACAAATATAAGACTCTTACGGTCAAAAACAGTATAAACCGTACCAAAATAGTCCACACGTTCCTAAATGACCCATTTATTTCTCTCCAACCTTCTTTTGTTTCTAACAAGTACGGATTTCACTCGAATCTTACTAATATGTTGAATCGCTATTTGTACATCATTCCGTCACCATTAAATAGACTATTATGGACAACAGCACTATAAAGCATTTCAAAATAGTCCAGAAGCTCCTGACTGGACCTTTTTTTCCCTCCAACATTTTTTTCTTTCTAAGTGGGACGGATTTCACTCGAATCGTCCTATAAGTTAAATCGGTGTTTGTACATCATTCCTTCACAAATATAAGACTCTTATGGTCAACAACAGTATAAACCGTACCAAAATAGTCCACACGTTCCTAAATGACCCTTTTTCTTTCTTTCCAACCTTCTTTTGTTCGTAACAGGTGCGGATTTCACTCGAATCTTACAAATATGTTGAATCGGTATTTGTACATCAATCCTTCATCATTAGTAGACTATTATGGACTACAGCATTATAAAGCATTTTAAAATAGTCCAGAAGCTCCAAACTGGCCCTTTTTTTCCCCTCCAACCTTTTTTTCTTTCTAATTGGGACGGATTTCACTCGAATCGTCCTATAAGTTGAATCGGTGTTTGTACATCATTCCTTCACAAATATAAGACTCTTACGGTCAACAACAGTATAAACCGTACCAAAATATTCCACACGTTCCTAAATGACCCTTTTTCTTTCTCTCCAACCTTCTTTTTTTCGTTACTGGTGCGGATTTCACTCGAATCTTACTAATATGTTGAATCCCTATTTGTACATCATTCATTCATCATTAATAGACTATTATGGACAACAAGACTATAAAGCATTTCAAAATTGTCCAGAAGTTCCTAACTGACCCTTTTTTTCTCTCCAACCTTTTTTTCTTTCTAAGTGGGATGGATTTCACTCGAATCGTCCATAAGTTGAATCGATGTTTGTACATCATTCCTTCACAAATATAAGACTCTTACGGTCAAAAACAGTATAAACCGTACCAAAATAGTCCACACGGTCCTAAATGACCCATTTCTTTCTCTCCAACCTTTTTTTGTTTCTAACAGGTACGGATTTCACTCGAATCTTACTAATATGTTGAATCGCTATTTGTACATCATTCCGTCACCATTAAATAGAATATTATGGACAACAACACTATAAAGCATTTCAAAATAGTCCAGAAGCTCCTGACTGGACCTTTTTTTCCCCTACAACCTTTTTTTCTTTCTAAGTGGGACGGATTTCACTCGAATCGTCCTATAAGTTGAATCGGTGTTTGTACATCATTCCTTCACAAATATAAGACTCTTACGGTCAACAACAGTATAAACCGTACCAAAATAGTTCACACGTTCCTAAATGACCCTTTTTCTTTCTCTCCAACCTTCTTTTGTTTCTAACTGGTGCGGATTTCACTCGAATTTTACTAATATGTTGAATCGGTATTTGTACATCAATCCTTCATCATTAGTAGACTATTATGGACAACAACACAATAAAGCATTTTAAAATAGTCCAGAAGCTCCAAACTGGCCCTTTTTTTCCCCTCCAACCTTTTTTTCTTTCTAAGTGGGATGGATTTCACTCGAATCGTCCTATAAGTTGAATCGGTGTTTGTACATCATTCCTTCACAAATATAAGACTCTTACGGTCAACAACAGTATAAACCGTACCAAAATAGTCCACACGTTCCAAAATGACCCTTTTTCTTTCTCTCCAACCTTATTTTGTTCGTAACTGGTGCGGATTTCACTCGAATCTTACTAATATGTTGAATCCCTATTTGTACATCATTCCTTCACCATTAATAGACTATTATGGACAACAAGACTATAAAGCATTTCAAAATTGTCCAGAAGTTCCTAACTGACCCTTTTTTTCCCTCCAACCTTTTTTTCTTTCTAAGTGGGACGGATTTCACTCGAATCGTCCATAAGTTGAATCGATGTTTGTACATCATTCCTTCACAAATATAAGACTCTTACGGTCAAAAACAGTATAAACCGTACCAAAATAGTCCACACGTTCCTAAATGACCCATTTATTTCTCTCCAGCCTTCTTTTGTTTCTAACAAGTACGGATTTCACTCGAATCTTACTAATATGTTGAATCGCTATTTGTACATCATTCCATCACCAGTAAATAGACTATTATGGACAACGACACTATAAAGCATTTCAAAATAGTCCAGAAGCTCCTGACTGGACCTTTTTTTCCCTCCAACCTTTTTTTCTTTCTAAGTGGGACGGATTTCACTCGAATCGTCCTATAAGTTAAATCGGTGTTTGTACATCAATCCTTCAAAAATATAAGACTCTTATGGTCAACAACAGTATAAACCGTACCAAAATAGTCCACACGTTCCTAAATGACCCTTTTTCTTTCTTTCCAACCTTCTTTTGTTCGTAACAGGTGCGGATTTCACTCGAATCTTACAAATATGTTGAATCGGTATTTGTACATCAATCCTTCATCATTAGTAGACTATTATGGACAACAACACTATAAAGCATTTTAAAATAGTCCAGAAGCTCCAAACTGGCCCTTTTTTTCCCCTCCAACCTTTTTTGCTTTCTAAGTGGGACGGATTTCACTCGAATCGTCCTATAAGTTGAATCGGTGTTTGTACATCATTCCTTCACAAATATAAGACTCTTACGGTCAACAACAGTATAAACCGTACCAAAATAGTCCACACGTTCCTAAATGACCCTTTTTCTTTCTCTCCAACCTTATTTTGTTCGTAACTGGTGCGGATTTCACTCGAATCTTACTAATATGTTGAATCCCTATTTTTACATCATTCCTTCACCATTAATAGACTATTATGGACAATAAGACTATAAAGCATTTCAAAATTGTCCAGAAGTTCCTAACTGACCCTTTTTTTCCCTCCAACCTTTTTTTCTTTCTAAGTGAGACGGATTTCACTCCAATCGTCCTATAAATTGAATCGGTGTTTGAACATCATTCCGTCACAAATATAAGACTCTTACGGTCAACAACAGTATAAACCGTACCAAAATAGTCCACACGTTCCTAAATGACCCATTTCTTTCTCTCAAACCTTCTTTTGTTTCTAACAGGTACGGATTTCACTCGAATCTTACTAATATGTTGAATCGCTATTTGTACATCATTTCGTCACCATTAAATAGACTATTATGGACAACAACACTATAAAGCATTTCAAAATAGTCCAGAAGCTCGTGACTGTACCTTTTTTTCTTTCTAAGTGGGACGGATTTCACTCGAATCTACCTATAAGTTAAATCGGTGTTTGTACATCATTTCATCACAAATATAAGACTCTTATGGTCAACAACAGTATAAACCGTACCAAAATAGTTCACACGTTCCAAAATGACCCTTTTTCTTTCTTTCCAACCTTCTTTTGTTCGTAACAGGTGCGGATTTCACTCGAATCTTACTAATATGTTGAATCGGTATTTGTACATCAATCCTTCATCATTAGTAGACTATTATGGACAACAACACTATAAAGCATTTTAAAATAGTCCAGAAGCTCCAAACTGGCCCTTTTTTTCCCCTCCAACCTTTTTTTCTTTCTAAGTGGGACGGATTTCACTCCAATCGTCCTATAAGTTGAATCGGTTTTTGTACATCATTCCTTCACAAATATAAAGACTCTTACGGTCAACAACAGTATAAACCGTACCAAAATAGTCCACACGTTCCTAAATGACCCTTTTTCTTTCTCCCCAACCTTATTTTGTTCGTAACTGGTGCGGATTTCACTCGAATCTTACTAATATGTTGAATCCCTATTTGTACATCATTCCTTCACCATTAATAGACTATTATGGACAACAAGACTATAAAGCATTTTAAAATTGTCCAGAAGTTCCTAAATGACCCTTTTTTTCCCTCCAACCTTTTTTTCTTTCTAAGTGGGACGGATTTCACTCGAATCGTCCTATAAGTTAAATCGGTGTTTGTACATCTTTCCTTCACAAATATAAGACTCTTATGGTCAACAACAGTATAAACCGTACCAAAATAAAAAAAAACAGGTGCGGATTTCACTCGAATCTTACAAATATGTTGAATCGGTATTTGTACATCAATCCTTCATCATTAGTAGACTATTATGGACAACAACACTATAAAGCATTTGAAAATAGTCCAGAAGCTCCAAACTGACCCTTTTTTTCCCCTCCAACCTTTTTTTCTTTCTAAGTGGGACGGATTTCACTCAAATCGTCCTATAAGTTGAATCGGTGTTTGTACATCATTCCTTCACAAATATTAGACTCTTACGGTCAACAACAGTATAAACCGTACCAAAATAGTCCACACGTTCCAAAATGACCCTTTTTCTTTCTCTCCAACCTTATTTTGTTCGTAACTGGTGCGGATTTCACTCGAATCTTACTAATATGTTGAATCCCTTTTTGTACATCATTCCTTCATCATTAATAGACTATTATGGACAACAACACTATAAAGCATTTCAAAATAGTCCAGAAGCTCCTGACTGGACCTTTTTTTCCCTCCAACATTTTTTTCTTTCTAAGTGGGACGGATTTCACTCGAATCGTCCTATAAGTTAAATCGGTGTTTGTACATCATTCCTTCACAAATATAAGACTCTTATGGTCAACAACAGTATAAACCGTACCAAAATAGTCCACACGTTCCTAAATGACCCTTTTTCTTTCTTTCCAACCTTCTTTTGTTCGTAACAGGTGCGGATTTCACTCGAATCTTACAAATATGTTGAATCGGTATTTGTACATCAATCCTTTATCATTAGTAGACTATTATGGACTACAACATTATAAAGCATTTTAAAATAGTCCAGAAGCTCCAAACTGGCCCTTTTTTTCCCCTCCCACCTTTTTTTCTTTCTAATTGGGACGGATTTCACTCGAATCGTCCTATAAGTTGAATCGGTGTTTGTACATCATTCCTTCACAAATATAAGACTCTTACGGTCAACAACAGTATAAACCGTACCAAAATATTCCACACGTTCCTAAATGACCCTTTTTCTTTCTCTCCAACCTTCTTTTTTTCGTAACTGGTGCGGATTTCACTCGAATCTTACTAATATGTTGAATCCCTATTTGTACATCATTCCTTCACCATTAATAGACTATTATGGACAACAAGACTATAAAGCATTTCAAAGTTGTCCAGAAGTTCCTAACTGACCCTTTTTTTCTCTCCAACCTTTTTTTCTTTCTAAGTGGGATGGATTTCACTCGAATCGTCCATAAGTTGAATCGATGTTTGTACATCATTCCTTCACAAATATAAGACTCTTACGGTCAAAAACAGTATAAACCGTACCAAAATAGTCCACACGGTCCTAAATGACCCATTTCTTTCTCTCCAACCTTTTTTTGTTTCTAACAGGTACGGATTTCACTCGAATCTTACTAATATGTTGAATCGCTATTTGTACATCATTCCGTCACCATTAAATAGAATATTATGGAAAACAACACTATAAAGCATTTCAAAATAGTCCAGAAGCTTCTGACTGGACCTTTTTTTCTCCTACAACCTTTTTTTCTTTCTAAGTGGGACGGATTTCACTCGAATCTACCTATAAGTTAAATCGGTGTTTGTACATCATTCCTTCACAAATATAAGACTCTTATGGTCAACAACAGTATAAACCGTACCAAAATAGTTCACAAGTTCCAAAATGACCCTTTTTCTTTCTTTCCAACCTTCTTTTGTTCGTAACAGGTGCGGATTTCACTCGAATCTTACTAATATGTTGAATCGGTATTTGTACATCAATCCTTCATCATTAGTAGACTATTATGGACAACAACACTATAAAGCATTTTAAAATAGTCCAGAAGCTCCAAACTGGCCCTTTTTTTCCCCTTCAACCTTTTTTTCTTTCTAAGTGGGACGGATTTCACTCGAATCGTCCTATAAGTTAAATCGGTGTTTGTACATCATTCCTTCACAAATATAAGACTCTTATGGTCAACAACAGTATAAACCGTACCAAAATAAATAAAAAAAACAGGTGCGGATTTCACTCGAATCTTACAAATATGTTGAATCGGTATTTGTACATCAATTCTTCATCATTAGTAGACTATTATGGACAACAACACTATAAAGCATTTTAAAATAGTCCAGAAGCTCCAAACTGGCCCTTTTTTTCCCCTCCAACCTTTTTTTCTTTCTAAGTCGGACGGATTTAACTCGAATCGTCCTATAAGTTGAATCGATGTTTGTACATCATTCCTTCACAAATATAAGACTCTTACGGTCAACAACAGTATAAACCGTACCAAAATATTCCACACGTTCCTAAATGACCCTTTTTCTTTCTCTCCAACCTTCTTTTTTTCGTAACTGGTGCGGATTTCACTCGAATCTTACTAATATGTTGAATCCCTATTTGTACATAATTCCTTCATCATTAATAGACTATTATGGACAACAAGACTATAAAGCATTTCAAAGTTGTCCAGAAGTTCCTAACTGACCCTTTTTTTCTCTCCAACCTTTTTTTCTTTCTAAGTGGGATGGATTTCACTCGAATCGTCCATAAGTTGAATCGATGTTTGTACATCATTCCTTCACAAATATAAGACTCTTACGGTCAAAAACAGTATAAACCGTACCAAAATAGTCCACACGGTCCTAAATGACCCATTTCTTTCTCTCCAACCTTTTTTTGTTTCTAACAGGTACGGATTTCACTCGTATCTTACTAATATGTTGAATCGCTATTTGTACATCATTCCGTCACCATTAAATAGAATATTATGGACAACAACACTATAAAGCATTTCAAAATAGTCCAGAAGCTCCTGACTGGACCTTTTTTTCTCCTACAACCTTTTTTTCTTTCTAAGTGGGACGGATTTCACTCGAATCTACCTATAAGTTAAATCGGTGTTTGCACATCATTCTTTCACAAATATAAGACTCTTATGGTCAACAACAGTATAAACCGTACCAAAATAGTTCACACGTTCCAAAATGACCCTTTTTCTTTCTTTCCAACCTTCTTTTGTTCGTAACAGGTGCGGATTTCACTCGAATCTTACTAATATGGACAACAACACTATAAAGCATTTTAAAATAGTCCAGAAGCTCCAAACTGGCCCTTTTTTTCCCCTCCAACCATTTTTTCTTTCTAAGTGGGACGGATTTCACTCGAATCGTCCTATAAGTTGAATCGGTTTTTGTACATCATTCCTTCACAAATATAAGACTCTTACGGTCAACAACAGTATAAACCGTACCAAAATAGTCCACACGTTCCTAAATGACCCTTTTTCTTTCTCTCCAACCTTATTTTGTTCGTAACTGGTGCGGATTTCACTCGAATCTTACTAATATGTTGAATCCCTATTTGTACATCATTCCTTCACCATTAATAGACTATTATGGACAACAAGACTATAAAGCATTTTAAAATTGTCCAGAAGATCCTAACTGACCCATTTTTTCCCTCCAACCTTTTTTTCTTTCTAAGTGGGACGGATTTCACTCGAATCGTCCTATAAGTTAAATCGGTGTTTGTACATCATTCCTTCACAAATATAAGACTCTTATGGTTAACAACAGTATAAACCGTACCAAAATAGTCCACACGTTCCTGAATGACCCTTTTTCTTTCTTTCCAACCTTCTTTTGTTCGTAACAGGTGCGGATTTCACTCGAATCTTACAAATATGTTGAATCGGTATTTGTACATCAATCCTTCATCATTAGTAGACTATTATGGACAACAACACTATAAAGCATTTTAAAATAGTCCAGAAGCTCCAAACTGGCCCTTTTTTTCCCCTCCAATCTTTTTTCTTTCTAAGTGGGACGGATTTAACTCGAATCGTCCTATAAGTTGAATCGGTGTTTGTACATCATTCCTTCACAAATATAAGACTCTTACGGTCAACAACAGTATAAACCGTACCAAAATAGTCCACACGTTCCTAAATGACCCTTTTTCTTTCTCTCCAACCATATTTTGTTCGTAACTAGTGAGGATTTCACTCGAATCTTACTAATATGTTGAATCCCTATTTTTACATCATTCCTTCACCATTAATAGACTATTATGGACAACAAGACTATAAAGCATTTCAAAATTGTCCAGAAGTTCCTAACTGACCCTTTTTTTCCCTCCAACTTTTTTTCTTTCTAAGTGAGACGGATTTCACTCGAATCGTCCTATAAATTGAATCGGTGTTAGTACATCATTCCGTCACAAATATAAGACTCTTACGGTCAACAACAGTATAAACCGTACCAAAATAGTCCACACGTTCCTAAATGACCCATTTCTTTCTCTCCAACCTTCTTTTGTTTCTAACAGGTACGGATTTCACTCGAATCTTACTAATATGTTGAATCGCTATTTGTACATCATTCCGTCACCATTAAATAGACTATTATGGACAACAACACTATAAAGCATTTCAAAATAGTCCAGAAGCTCCTGACTGGACCTTTTTTTCCCTCCAACATTTTTTTCTTTCTAAGTGGGACGGATTTGACTCGAATCGTCCTATAAGTTAAATCGGTGTTTGTACATCAATCCTTCAAAAATATAAGACTCTTATGGTCAACAACAGTATAAACCGTACCAAAATAGTCCACACATTCCTAAATGACCCTTTTTCTTTCTTTCCAACCTTCTTTTGTTCGTAACAGGTGCGGATTTCACTCGAATCTTACAAATATGTTGAATCGGTATTTGTACATCAATCCTTCATCATTAGTAGACTATTATGGACAACAACACTATAAAGCATTTTAAAATAGTCCAGAAGCTCCAAACTGGCCCTTTTTTTCCCCTCCAATCTTTTTTCTTTCTAAGTGGGACGGATTTAACTCGAATCGTCCTATAAGTTGAATCGGTGTTTGTACATCATTCCTTCACAAATATAAGACTCTTACGGTCAACAACAGTATAAACCGTACCAAAATAGTCCACACGTTCCTAAATGACCCTTTTTCTTTCTCTCCAACCATATTTTGTTCGTAACTTGTGAGGATTTCACTCGAATCTTACTAATATGTTGATTCCCTATTTTTACATCATTCCTTCACCATTAATAGACTATTATGGACAACAAGACTATAAAGCATTTCAAAATTGTCCAGAAGTTCCTAACTGACCCTTTTTTTCCCTCCAACTTTTTTTCTTTCTAAGTGAGACGGATTTCACTCGAATCGTCCTATAAATTGAATCGGTGTTAGTACATCATTCCGTCACAAATATAAGACTCTTACGGTCAACAACAGTATAAACCGTACCAAAATAGTTCACACGTTCCAAAATGACCCTTTTTCTTTCTTTCCAACCTTCTTTTGTTCGTAACAGGTGCGGATTTCACTCGAATCTTACTAATATGGACAACAACACTATAAAGCATTTTAAAATAGTCCAGAAGCTCCAAACTGGCCCTTTTTTTCCCCTCCAACCTTTTTTTCTTTCTAAGTGGGACGGATTTCACTCGAATCGTCCTATAAGTTGAATCGGTTTTTGTACATCATTCCTTCACAAATATAAGACTCTTACGGTCAACAACAGTATAAACCGTACCAAAATAGTCCACACGTTCCTAAATGACCCTTTTTCTTTCTCTCCAACCTTATTTTGTTCGTAACTGGTGCGGATTTCACTCGAATCTTACTAATATGTTGAATCCCTATTTGTACATCATTCCTTCACCATTAATAGACTATTATGGACAACAAGACTATAAAGCATTTTAAAATTGTCCAGAAGATCCTAACTGACCCATTTTTTCCCTCCAACCTTTTTTTCTTTCTAAGTGGGACGGATTTCACTCGAATCGTCCTATAAGTTAAATCGGTGTTTGTACATCATTCCTTCACAAATATAAGACTCTTATGGTTAACAACAGTATAAACCGTACCAAAATAGTCCACACGTTCCTGAATGACCCTTTTTCTTTCTTTCCAACCTTCTTTTGTTCGTAACAGGTGCGGATTTCACTCGAATCTTACAAATATGTTGAATCGGTATTTGTACATCAATCCTTCATCATTAGTAGACTATTATGGACAACAACACTATAAAGCATTTTAAAATAGTCCAGAAGCTCCAAACTGGCCCTTTTTTTCCCCTCCAATCTTTTTTCTTTCTAAGTGGGACGGATTTAACTCGAATCGTCCTATAAGTTGAATCGGTGTTTGTACATCATTCCTTCACAAATATAAGACTCTTACGGTCAACAACAGTATAAACCGTACCAAAATAGTCCACACGTTCCTAAATGACCCTTTTTCTTTCTCTCCAACCATATTTTGTTCGTAACTAGTGAGGATTTCACTCGAATCTTACTAATATGTTGAATCCCTATTTTTACATCATTCCTTCACCATTAATAGACTATTATGGACAACAAGACTATAAAGCATTTCAAAATTGTCCAGAAGTTCCTAACTGACCCTTTTTTTCCCTCCAACTTTTTTTCTTTCTAAGTGAGACGGATTTCACTCGAATCGTCCTATAAATTGAATCGGTGTTAGTACATCATTCCGTCACAAATATAAGACTCTTACGGTCAACAACAGTATAAACCGTACCAAAATAGTCCACACGTTCCTAAATGACCCATTTCTTTCTCTCCAACCTTCTTTTGTTTCTAACAGGTACGGATTTCACTCGAATCTTACTAATATGTTGAATCGCTATTTGTACATCATTCCGTCACCATTAAATAGACTATTATGGACAACAACACTATAAAGCATTTCAAAATAGTCCAGAAGCTCCTGACTGGACCTTTTTTTCCCTCCAACATTTTTTTCTTTCTAAGTGGGACGGATTTGACTCGAATCGTCCTATAAGTTAAATCGGTGTTTGTACATCAATCCTTCAAAAATATAAGACTCTTATGGTCAACAACAGTATAAACCGTACCAAAATAGTCCACACATTCCTAAATGACCCTTTTTCTTTCTTTCCATCCTTCTTTTGTTCGTAACAGGTGCGGATTTCACTCGAATCTTACAAATATGTTGAATCGGTATTTGTACATCAATCCTTCATCATTAGTAGACTATTATGGACAACAACACTATAAAGCATTTTAAAATAGTCCAGAAGCTCCAAACTGGCCCTTTTTTTCCCCTCCAACCTTTTTTGCTTTCTAAGTGGGACGGATTTCACTCGAATCGTCCTATAAGTTGAATCGGTGTTTGTACATCATTCCTTCACAAATATAAGACTCTTACGGTCAACAACAGTATAAACCGTACCAAAATAGTCCACACGATCCTAAATGACCCTTTTTCTTTCTCTCCAACCTTATTTTGTTCGTAACTGGTGCGGATTTCACTCGAATCTTACTAATATGTTGAATCCCTATTTGTACATCATTCCATCACCATTAATAGACTATTATGGACAACAAGACTATAAAGCATTTTAAAATTGTCCAGAAGTTCCTAAATGACCCTTTTTTTCCCTCCAACCATTTTTTCTTTCTAAGTGGGACGGATTTCACTCCAATCGTCCTATAAATTGAATCGGTGTTTGAACATCATTCCGTCACAAATATAAGACTCTTACGGTCAACAACAGTATAAACCGTACCAAAATAGTCCACACGTTCCTAAATGACCCATTTCTTTCTCTCCAACCTTCTTTTGTTTCTAACAGGTACGGATTTCACTCGAATCTTACTAATATGTTGAATCGCTATTTGTACATCATTTCGTCACCATTAAATAGACTATTATGGACAACAACACTATAAAGCATTTCAAAATAGTCCAGAAGCTCGTGACTGTACCTTTTTTTCTTTCTAAGTGGGACGGATTTCACTCGAATCTACCTATAAGTTAAATCGGTGTTTGTACATCATTCCTTCACAAATATAAGACTCTTACGGTCAACAACAGTAAAAACCGTACCAAAATAGTCCACACGTTCCTAAATGACCCTTTTTCTTTCTCTCCAACCTTATTTTGTTCGTAACTGGTGCGGATTTCACTCGAATCTTACTAATATGTTGAATCCCTATTTGTACATCATTCCTTCACCATTAATAGACTATTATGGACAACAAGACTATAAAGCATTTTAAAATTGTCCAGAAGTTCCTAAATGACCCTTTTTTTCCCTCCAACCATTTTTTCTTTCTAAGTGGGACGGATTTCACTCGAATCGTCCTATAAGTTAAATCGGTGTTTGTACATCTTTCCTTCACAAATATAAGACTCTTATGGTCAACAACAGTATAAACCGTACCAAAATAAAAAAAACAGGTGCGGATTTCACTCGAATCTTACAAATATGTTGAATCGGTATTTGTACATCAATCCTTCATCATTAGTAGACTATTATGGACAACAACACTATAAAGCATTTTAAAATAGTTTAGAAGCTCCAAACTGGCCCTTTTTTTCCCCTCCAACCTTTTTTTCTTTCTAAGTGGGACGGATTTCACTCGAATCGTCCTATAAGTTGAGTCGGTGTTTGTACATCATTCCTTCACAAATATAAGACTCTTACGGTCAACAACAGTATAAACCGTACCAAAATATTCCACACGTTCCTAAATGACCCTTTTTCTTTCTCTCCAACCTTCTTTTTTTCGTAACTGGTGCGGATTTCACTCGAATCTTACTAATATGTTGAATCCCTATTTGTACATCATTCCTTCATCATTAATAGACTATTATGGACAACAGCACTATAAAGCATTTCAAAATAGTCCAGAAGCTCCTGACTGGACCTTTTTTTCCCTCCAACATTTTTTTCTTTCTAAGTGGGACGGATTTCACTCGAATCGTCCTATAAGTTAAATCGGTGTTTGTACATCATTCCTTCACAAATATAAGACTCTTATGGTCAACAACAGTATAAACCGTACCAAAATAGTCCACACGTTCCTAAATGACCCTTTTTCTTTCTTTCCAACCTTCTTTTGTTCGTAACAGGTGCGGATTTCACTCGAATCTTACAAATATGTTGAATCGGTATTTGTACATCAATCCTTCATCATTAGTAGACTATTATGGACTACAGCATTATAAAGCATTTTAAAATAGTCCAGAAGCTCCAAACTGGCCCTTTTTTTCCCCTCCAACCTTTTTTTCTTTCTAATTGGGACGGATTTCACTCGAATCGTCCTATAAGTTGAATCGGTGTTTGTACATCATTCCTTCACAAATATAAGACTCTTACGGTCAACAACAGTATAAACCGTACCAAAATATTCCACACGTTCCTAAATGACCCTTTTTCTTTCTCTCCAACCTTCTTTTTTTCGTAACTGGTGCGGATTTCACTCGAATCTTACTAATATGTTGAATCCCTATTTGTACATCATTCCTTCATCATTAATAGACTATTATGGACAACAAGACTATAAAGCATTTCAAAATTGTCCAGAAGTTCCTAACTGACCCTTTTTTTCTCTCCAACCTTTTTTTCTTTCTAAGTGGGATGGATTTCACTCGAATCGTCCATAAGTTGAATCGATGTTTGTACATCATTCCTTCACAAATATAAGACTCTTACGGTCAAAAACAGTATAAACCGTACCAAAATAGTCCACACGGTCCTAAATGACCCATTTCTTTCTCTCCAACCTTTTTTTGTTTCTAACAGGTACGGATTTCTCTCGAATCTTACTAATATGTTGAATCGCTATTTGTACATCATTCCGTCACCATTAAATAGAATATTATGGAAAACAACACTATAAAGCATTTCAAAATAGTCCAGAAGCTTCTGACTGGACCTTTTTTTCTTTCTAAGTGGGACGGATTTCACTCGAATCTACCTATAAGTTAAATCGGTGTTTGTACATCATTCCTTCACAAATATAAGACTCTTATGGTCAACAATAATATAAACCGTACCAAAATAGTTCACACGTTCCAAAATGACCCTTTTTCTTTCTTTCCAACCTTCTTTTGTTCGTAACAGGTGCGGATTTCACTCGAATCTTACTAATATGTTGAATCCCTATTTGTACATCAATCCTTCATCATTAGTAGACTATTATGGACAACAACACTATAAAGCATTTTAAAATAGTCCAGAAGCTCCAAACTGGCCCTTTTTTTCCCCTTCAACCTTTTTTTCTTTCTAAGTGGGACGGATTTCACTCGAATCGTCCTATAAGTTAAATCGGTGTTTGTACATCATTCCTTCACAAATATAAGACTCTTATGGTCAACAACAGTATAAACCGTACCAAAATAAAAAAAAAAAACAGGTGCGGATTTCACTCGAATCTTACAAATATGTCGAATCGGTATTTGTACATCAATTCTTCATCATTAGTAGACTATTATGGACAACAACACTATAAAGCATTTTAAAATAGTCCAGAAGCTCCAAACTGGCCCTTTTTTTCCCCTCCAACCTTTTTTTCTTTCTAAGTCGGACGGATTTAACTCGAATCGTCCTATAAGTTGAATCGATGTTTGTACATCATTCCTTCACAAATATAAGACTCTTACGGTCAACAACAGTATAAACCGTACCAAAATATTCCACACGTTCCTAAATGACCCTTTTTCTTTCTCTCCAACCTTCTTTTTTTCGTAACTGGTGCGGATTTCACTCGAATCTTACTAATATGTTGAATCCCTATTTGTACATAATTCCTTCATCATTAATAGACTATTATGGACAACAAGACTATAAAGCATTTCAAAGTTGTCCAGAAGTTCCTAACTGACTCTTTTTTTCTCTCCAACCTTTTTTTCTTTCTAAGTGGGATGGATTTCACTCGAATCGTCCATAAGTTGAATCGATGTTTGTACATCATTCCTTCACAAATATAAGACTCTTACGGTCAAAAACAGTATAAACCGTACCAAAATAGTCCACACGGTCCTAAATGACCCATTTCTTTCTCTCCAACCTTTTTTTGTTTCTAACAGGTACGGATTTCACTCGTATCTTACTAATATGTTGAATCGCTATTTGTACATTATTCCGTCACCATTAAATAGAATATTATGGACAACAACCCTATAAAGCATTTCAAAATAGTCCAGAAGCTCCTGACTGGACCTTTTTTTCTCCTACAACCTTTTTTTCTTTCTAAGTGGGACGGATTTCACTCGAATCTACCTATAAGTTAAATCGGTGTTTGCACATCATTCTTTCACAAATATAAGACTCTTATGGTCAACAACAGTATAAACCGTACCAAAATAGTTCACACGTTCCAAAATGACCCTTTTTTTTTCTTTCCAACCTTCTTTTGTTCGTAACAGGTGCGGATTTCACTCGAATCTTACTAATATGGACAACAACACTATAAAGCATTTTAAAATAGTCCAGAAGCTCCAAACTGG
This sequence comes from Cornus suecica, assembly GCA_963922005.1. Lineage (NCBI taxonomy): Eukaryota > Viridiplantae > Streptophyta > Magnoliopsida > Cornales > Cornaceae > Cornus > Cornus suecica. The sequence continues at coordinate 47,606,727 of OY998239.1, forward strand.
CCCTTTTTTTCCCCTCCAACCTTTTTTTCTTTCTAAGTGGGACGGATTTCACTCGAATCGTCCTATAAGTTGAATCGGTTTTTGTACATCATTCCTTCACAAATATAAGACTCTTACGGTCAACAACAGTATAAACCGTACAAAAATAGTCGACACGTTTCTAAATGACCCTTTTTCTTTCTCTCCAACCTTATTTTGTTCGTAACTGGTGCGGATTTCACTCGAATCTTACTAATATGTTGAATCCCTATTTGTACATCATTCCTTCATCATTAATAGACTATTATGGACAACAAGACTATAAAGCATTTTAAAATTGTCCAGAAGTTCCTAACTGACCCATTTTTTCCCTCCAACCTTTTTTTCTTTCTAAGTGGGATGGATTTCACTCGAATCGTCCTATAAGTTAAATCGGTGTTTGTACATCATTCCTTCACAAATATAAGACTCTTATGGTTAACAACAGTATAAACCGTACCAAAATATAAAAAAAACAGGTGCGGATTTCACTCGAATCTTACAAATATGTTGAATCGGTATTTGTACATCAATCCTTCATCATTAGTAGACTATTATGGACAACAACACTATAAAGCATTTTAAAATAGTCCAGAAGCTCCAAACTGGCCCTTTTTTTCCCCTCCAATCTTTTTTCTTTCTAAGTGGGACGGATTTAACTCGAATCGTCCTATAAGTTGAATCGGTGTTTGTACATCATTCCTTCACAAATATAAGACTCTTACGGTCAACAACAGTATAAACCGTACCAAAATAGTCCACACGTTCCTAAATGACCCTTTTTCTTTCTCTCCAACCATATTTTGTTCGTAACTAGTGAGGATTTCACTCGAATCTTACTAATATGTTGAATCCCTATTTTTACATCATTCCTTCACCATTAATAGACTATTATGGACAACAAGACTATAAAGCATTTCAAAATTGTCCAGAAGTTCCTAACTGACCCTTTTTTTCCCTCCAACTTTTTTTCTTTCTAAGTGAGACGGATTTCACTCGAATCGTCCTATAAATTGAATCGGTGTTTGTACATCATTCCGTCACAAATATAAGACTCTTACGGTCAACAACAGTATAAACCGTACCAAAATAGTCCACACGTTCCTAAATGACCCATTTCTTTCTCTCCAACATTCTTTTGTTTCTAACAGGTACGGATTTCACTCGAATCTTACTAATATCTTGAATCGCTATTTGTACATCATTCCGTCACCATTAAATAGACTATTATGGACAACAACACTATAAAGCATTTCAAAATAGTCCAGAAGCTCCTGACTGGACCTTTTTTTCCCTCCAACATTTTTTTCTTTCTAAGTGGGACGGATTTCACTCGAATCGTCCTATAAGTTAAATCAGTGTTTGTACATCATTCCTTCACAAATATAAGACTCTTATGGTCAACAACAGTATAAACCGTACCAAAATAGTCCACACGTTCCTAAATGACCCTTTTTCTTTCTTTCCAACCTTCTTTTGTTCGTAACAGGTGCGGATTTCACTCGAATCTTACAAATATGTTGAATCGGTATTTGTACATCAATCCTTCATCATTAGTAGACTTTTATGGACAACAACACTATAAAGCATTTTAAAATAGTCCAGAAGCTCCAAACTGGCCCTTTTTTTCCCCTCCAACCTTTTTTTCTTTCTAAGTGGGACGGATTTCACTCGAATCTTCCTATAAGTTGAGTCGGTGTTTGTACATCATTCCTTCACAAATATAAGACTCTTACGGTCAACAACAGTATAAACCGTACCAAAATATTCCACACGTTCCTAAATGACCCTTTTTCTTTCTCTCCAACCTTCTTTTTTTCGTAACTGGTGCGGATTTCACTCGAATCTTACTAATATGTTGAATCCATATTTGTACATCATTCCTTCATCATTAATAGACTATTATGGACAACAAGACTATAAAGCATTTCAAAATTGTCCAGAAGTTCCTGACTGACCCTTTTTTTCTCTCCAACCATTTTTTCTTTCTAAGTGGGATGGATTTCACTCGAATCGTCCATAAGTTGAATCGATGTTTGTACATCATTCCTTAACAAATATAAGACTCTTACGGTCAAAAACAGTATAAACCGTACCAAAATAGTCCACACGGTCCTAAATGACCCATTTCTTTCTCTCCAACCTTTTTTTGTTTCTAACAGGTACGGATTTCACTCGTATCTTACTAATATGTTGAATCGCTATTTGTACATCATTCCGTCACCATTAAATAGAATATTATGGACAACAACACTATAAAGCATTTCAAAATAGTCCAGAAGCTCCTGACTGGACCTTTTTTTCTCCTACAACCTTTTTTTCTTTCTAAGTGGGACGGATTTCACTCGAATCTACCTATAAGTTAAATCGGTGTTTGCACATCATTCTTTCACAAATATAAGACTCTTATGGTCAACAACAGTATAAACCGTACCAAAATAGTTCACACGTTCCAAAATGACCCTTTTTCTTTCATTCCAACCTTCTTTTGTTCGTAACAGGTGCGGATTTCACTCGAATCTTACTAATATGGACAACAACACTATAAAGCATTTTAAAATAGTCCAGAAGCTCCAAACTGGCCCTTTTTTTCCCCTCCAACCTTTTTTTCTTTCTAAGTGGGACGGATTTCACTCGAATCGTCCTATAAGTTGAATCGGTTGTTGTACATCATTCCTTCACAAATATAAGACTCTTACGGTCAACAACAGTATAAACCGTACCAAAATAGTCCACACGTTCCTAAATGACCCTTTTTCTTTCTCTCCAACCTTATTTTGTTCGAAACTGGTGCGGATTTCACTCGAATCTTACTAATATGTTGAATCCCTATTTGTACATCATTCCTTCACCATTAATAGACTATTATGGACAACAAGACTATAAAGCATTTCAAAATTGTCCAGAAGTTCCTAACTGACCCTTTTTTTCTCTCTAACCTTTTTTTCTTTCTAAGTGGGATGGATTTCACTCGAATCGTCCATAAGTTGAATCGATGTTTGTACATCATTCCTTCACAAATATAAGACTCTTACGGTCAAAAACAGTATAAACCGTACCAAAATAGTCCACACGGTCCTAAATGACCCATTTCTTTCTCTCCAACCTTTTTTTGTTTCTAACAGGTACGGATTTCACTCGTATCTTACTAATATGTTGAATCGCTATTTGTACATCATTCCGTCACCATTAAATAGAATATTATGGACAACAACACTATAAAGCATTTCAAAATAGTCCAGAAGCTCCTGACTGGACCTTTTTTTCTCCTACAACCTTTTTTTCTTTCTAAGTGGGACGGATTTCACTCAAATCTACCTATAAGTTAAATCGGTGTTTGCACATCATTCTTTCACAAATATAAGACTCTTATGGTCAACAACAGTATAAACCGTACCAAAATAGTTCACACGTTCCAAAATGACCCTTTTTCTTTCTTTCCAACCTTCTTTTGTTCGTAACAGGTGCGGATTTCACTCGAATCTTACTAATATGGACAACAACACTATAAAGCATTTTAAAATAGTCCAGAAGCTCCAAACTGGCCCTTTTTTTCCCCTCCAACCTTTTTTTCTTTCTAAGTGGGACGGATTTAACTCGAATCTTACTAATATGTTGAATCGCTATTTGTACATCATTTCGTCACCATTAAATAGACTATTATGGACAACAACACTATAAAGCATTTCAAAATAGTCCAGAAGCTCCTGACTGGACCTTTTTTTCCCTCCAACATTTTTTTCTTTCTAAGTGGGACGGATTTCACTCGAATCGTCCTATAAGTTGAATCGGTGTTTGTACATCATTCCTTCACAAATATAAGACTCTTACGGTCAACAACAGTATAAACCGTACCAAAATAGTTCACACGTTCCTAAATGACCCTTTTTCTTTCTCTCCAACCTTCTTTTGTTTCTAACTGGTGCGGATTTTACTCGAATTTTACTAATATGTTGAATCGGTATTTGTACATCAATCCTTCTTCATTAGTAGACTATTATGGACAACAACACAATAAAGCATTTTAAAATAGTCCAGAAGCTCCAAACTGGCCCTTTTTTTCCCCTCCAACCTGTTTTTCTTTCTAAGTGGGACGGATTTCACTCGAATCGTCCTATAAGTTGAATCGGTGTTTGTACATCATTCCTTCACAAATTATAGACTCTTACGGTCAACAACAGTATAAACCGTACCAAAATATTCCACACGTTCCTAAATGACCCTTTTTCTTTCTCTCCAACCTTCTTTTTTTCGTAACTGGTGCGGATTTCACTCGAATCTTACTAATATGTTGAATCCCTATTTGTACATCATTCCTTCACCATTAATAGACTATTATGGACAACAAGACTATAAAGCATTTCAAAATTGTCCAGAAGTTCCTAACTGACCCTTTTTTTCCCTCCAACCTTTTTTTCTTTCTAAGTGGGACGGATTTGACTCGAATCGTCCATAAGTTGAATCGATGTTTGTACATCATTCCTTCACAAATATAAGACTCTTACGGTCAAAAATAGTATAAACCGTACCAAAATAGTCCACACGTTCCTAAATGACCCATTTATTTCTCTCCAACCTTCTTTTGTTTCTAACAAGTACAGATTTCACTCGAATCTTACTAATATGTTGAATCGCTATTTGTACATCATTCCATCACCAGTAAATAGACTATTATGGACAACGACACTATAAAGCATTTCAAAATAGTCCAGAAGCTCCTGACTGGACCTTTTTTTCCCTCCAACCTTTTTTTCTTTCTGAGTGGGACGGATTTCACTCGAATCGTCCTATAAGTTAAATCGGTGTTTGTACATCATTCCTTCAAAAATATAAGACTCTTATGGTCAACAACAGTATAAACCGTACCAAAATAGTACACACGTTCCTAAATGACCCTTTTTCTTTCTTTCCAAACTTCTTTTGTTCGTAACAGTTGCGGATTTCACTCGAATCTTACTAATATGTTGAATCGGTATTTGTACATCAATCCTTCATCATTAGTAGACTATTATGGACAACAACACTATAAAGCATTTTAAAATAGTCCAGAAGCTCCAAACTGGCCCTTTTTTTCCCCTCCAACCTTTTTTTCTTTCTAAGTGGGACGGAATTCACTCGAATCGTCCTATAAGTTGAATCGGTGTTTGTACATCATTCCTTCACAAATATAAGACTCTTATGGACAACAACACTATAAAGCATTTCAAAATAGTCCAGAAGCTCCTGACTGTACCTTTTTTTCCCTCCAACCTTTATTTCTTTCTAAGTGGGATGGATTTCACTCGAATCTACCTATAAGTTAAATCGGTGTTTGTACATCATTCCTTCACAAATATAAGACTCTTATGGTCAACAACAGTATAAACCGTACCAAAATAGTTCACACGTTCCAAAATGACCCTTTTTCTTTCTTTCCAACCTTATTTTGTTCGTAACTGGTGCGGATTTCACTCAAATCTTACTAATATGTTGAATCCCTATTTGTACCTCATTCCTTCACCATTAATAGAGTATTATGGACAACAAGACTATAAAGCATTTTAAAATTGTCCAGAAGTTCCTAAATGACCCTTTTTTTCCCTCCAACCTTTTTTTCTTTCTAAGTGGGACGGATTTCACTCGAATCGTCCTATATGTTGAATCGGTGTTTGTACATCATTCCTTCACAAATATAAGACTCTTACGGTCAACAACAGTATAAACCGTACCAAAATAGTCCACACGTTCCTGAATGACCCTTTTTCTTTCTTTCCAACCTTCTTTTGTTCGTAACAGGTGCGGATTTCACTCGAATCTTACAAATATGTTGAATCGGTATTTGTACATCAATCCTTCATCATTAGTAGACTATTATGGACAACAACACTATAAAGCATTTTAAAATAGTCCAGAAGCTCCAAACTGGCCCTTTTTTTCCCCTCCAACCTTTTTTTCTTTCTAAGTGGGACGGATTTCACTCGAATCGTCCTATAAGTTGAATCGGTGTTTGTACATCATTCCTTCACAAATATAAGACTCTTACGGTCAACAACAGTATAAACCGTACCAAAATATTCCACACGTTCCTAAATGACCCTTTTTCTTTCTCTCCAACCTTTTTTTTTTTGGTAACTGGTGCGGATTTCACTCGAATCTTACTAATATGTTGAATCCATATTTGTACATCATTCCTTCATCATTAATAGACTATTATGGACAACAAGACTATAAAGCATTTCAAAATTGTCCAGAAGTTCCTAACTGACCCTTTTTTTCTCTCCAACCTTTTTTTCTTTCTAAGTGGGATGGATTTCACTCGAATCGTCCATAAGTTGAATCGATGTTTGTACATCATTCCTTCACAAATATAAGACTCTTACGGTCAAAAACAGTATAAACCGTACCAAAATAATCCACACGGTCCTAAATGTCCCATTTCTTTCTCTCCAACCTTTTTTTGTTTCTAACAGGTACGGATTTCACTCGAATCTTACTAATATGTTGAATCGCTATTTGTACATCATTCCATCACCATTAAATAGAATCTTATGGAAAACAACACTATAAAGCATTTCAAAATAGTCCAGAAGCTCCTGACTGAACCTTTTTTTCTCCTACAACCTTTTTTTCTTTCTAAGTGGGACGGATTTCACTCGAATCTACCTATAAGTTAAATCGGTGTTTGTACATCATTCCTTCAAAAATATAAGACTCTTATGGTCAACAACAGTATAAACCGTACCAAAATAGTTCACACGTTCCAAAATGACCCTTTTTCTTTCTTTCCAACCTTCTTTTGTTCGTAACAGGTGCGGATTTCACTCGAATCTTACTAATATGTTGAATCGGTATTTGTACATCAATCCTTCATCATTAGTAGACTATTATGGACAACAACACTATAAAGCATTTTAAAATAGTCCAGAAGCTCCAAACTGTCCCTTTTTTTCCCCTCCAACCTTTTTTTCTTTCTAAGTGGGACGGATTTCACTCGAATCGTCCTATAAGTTGAATCGGTTTTTGTACATCATTCCTTCACAAATATAAGACTCTTACGGTCAACAACAGTATAAACCGTACCAAAATAGTCCACACGTTCCAAAATGACCCTTTTTCTTTCTTTCCAACCTTCTTTTGTTCGTAACAGGTGCGGATTTCACTCGAATCTTACTAATATGTTGAATCGGTATTTGTACATCAATCCTTCATCATTAGTAGACTATTATGGACAACAACACTATAAAGCATTTTAAAATAGTCCAGAAGCTCCAAACTGGCCCTTTTTTTCCCCTTCAACCTTTTTTTCTTTCTAAGTGGGACGGATTTCACTCGAATCGTCCTATAAGTTAAATCGGTGTTTGTACATCATTCCTTCACAAATATAAGACTCTTATGGTCAACAACAGTATAAACCGTACCAAAATAAAAAAAAACAGGTGCGGATTTCACTCGAATCTTACAAATATGTTGAATCGGTATTTGTACATCAATCCTTCATCATTAGTAGACTATTATGGACAACAACACTATAAAGCATTTTAAAATAGTCCAGAAGCTCCAAACTGGCCCTTTTCTCCCCTCCAACCTTTTTTTCTTTCTATGTGGGACGGATTTAACTCGAATCGTCCAATAAGTTGAATCGGTGTTTGTACATCATTCCTTCACAAATATAAGACTCTTACGGTCAACAACAGTATAAACCGTACCAAAATAGTCCACACGTTCCTAAATGACCCTTTTTCTTTCTCTCCAACCTTATTTTGTTCGTAACTGGTGCGGATTTCACTCGAATCTTACAAATATGTTGAATCAGTATTTGTACATCAATCCTTCATCATTAGTAGACTATTATGGACAACAACACTATAAAGCATTTTAAAATAGTCCAGAAGCTCCAAACTGGCCCTTTTCTCCCCTCCAACCTTTTTTTCTTTCTATGTGGGACGGATTTAACTCGAATCGTCCAATAAGTTGAATCGGTGTTTGTACATCATTCCTTCACAAATATAAGACTCTTACGGTCAACAACAGTATAAACCGTACCAAAATAGTCCACACGTTCCTAAATGACCCTTTTTCTTTCTCTCCAACCATATTTTGTTCGTAACTAGTGCGGATTTCACTCGAATCTTACTAATATGTTGAATCCCTTTTTTTACATCATTCCTTCACCACTAATAGACTATTATGGACAACAAGACTATAAAGCATTTCAAAATTGTCCAGAAGTTCCTAACTGACCCTTTTTTTCCCTCCAACCTTTTTTTCTTTCTAATTGAGACGGATTTCACTCGAATCGTCCTATAAATTGAATCGGTGTTTGTACATCATTCCGTCACAAATATAAGACTCTTACGGTCAACAACAGTATAAACCGTACCAAAATAGTCCACACGTTCCTAAATGACCCATTTCTTTCTCTCCAACCTTCTTTTGTTTCTAACAGGTACGGATTTCACTCGAATCTTACTAATATGTTGAATCGCTATTTGTACATCAATCCTTCATCATTAGTAGACTATTATGGATAACAACACTATAAAGCATTTTAAAATAGTCCAGAAGCTCCAAACTGGCCCTTTTTTTCCCCTCCAATCTTTTTTTCTTTCTAAGTGGGACGGATTTAACTCGAATCGTCCTATAAATTGAATCGGTGTTTGTACATCATTCCGTCACAAATATAAGACTCTTACGGTCAACAACAGTATAAACCGTACCAAAATAGTCCACACGTTCCTAAATGACCCATTTATTTCTCTCCAACCTTCTTTTGTTTCTAACAGGTACGGATTTCACTCGAATCTTACTAATATGTTGAATCGCTATTTGTACATCATTCCGCCACCATTAAATAGACTATTATGGACAACAACACTATAAAGCATTTCAAAATAGTCCAGAAGCTCCAGACTGGACCTTTTTTTCCCTCCAATATTTTTTTCTTTCTAAGTGGGACGGATTTCACTCGAATCGTCCTATAAGTTGAATCGGTGTTTGTACATCATTCCTTCACAAATATAAGACTCTTACGGTCAACAACGGTATAAACCGTACCAAAATAGTTCACACGTTCCTAAATGACCCTTTTTCTTTCTCTCCAACCTTCTTTTGTTTCTAATTGGTGCGGATTTCACTCGAATTTTACTAATATGTTGAATCGGTATTTGTACATCAATCCTTCATCATTATTAGACTATTATGGACAACAACAAAATAAAGCATTTTAAAATAGTCCAGAAGCTCCAAACTGGCCCTTTTTTTCCCCTCCAACCTTTTTTTCTTTCTAAGTGGGACGGATTTCACTCGAATCGTCCTATAAGTTGAATCGGTGTTTGTACATCATTCCTTCACAAATATAAGACTCTTACGGTCAAAAACAGTATAAACCGTACCAAAATAGTCCACACGTTCCAAAATGACCCATTTATTTCTCTCCAACCTTCTTTTGTTTCTAACAAGTACGGATTTCACTCGAATCTTACTAATATGTTGAATCGCTATTTGTACATCATTCCATCACCAGTAAATAGACTATTATGGACAACGACACTATAAAGCATTTTCAAAATAGTCCAGAAGCTCCTGACTGGACCTTTTTTTCCCTCCAACCTCTTTTTCTTTCTAAGTGGGACGGATTTCACTCGAATCGTCCTATAAGTTAAATCGGTGTTTGTACATCATTCCTTCACAAATATAAGACTCTTACGGTCAACAACAGTATAAACCGTACCAAAATAGTTCACACGTTCCTAAATGACCCTTTTTCTTTCTCTCCAACCTTCTTTTGTTTCTAACGTGTGCGGATTTCACTCGAATTTTACTAATATGTTGAATCGGTATTTGTACATCAATCCTTCATCATTAGTAGACTATTATGGACAACAACAAAATAAAGCATTTTAAAATAGTCCAGAAGCTCCAAACTGGCCCTTTTCTCCCCTCCAACCTTTTTTTCTTTCTATGTGGGACGGATTTAACTCGAATCGTCCAATAAGTTGAATCGGTGTTTGTACATCATTCCTTCACAAATATAAGACTCTTACGGTCAACAACAGTATAAACCGTACCAAAATAGTCCACACGTTCCTAAATGACCCTTTTTCTTTCTCTCCAACCTTATTTTGTTCGTAACTGGTGCGGATTTCACTCGAATCTTACAAATATGTTGAATCAGTATTTGTACATCAATCCTTCATCATTAGTAGACTATTATGGACAACAACACTATAAAGCATTTTAAAATAGTCCAGAAGCTCCAAACTGGCCCTTTTCTCCCCTCCAACCTTTTTTTCTTTCTATGTGGGACGGATTTAACTCGAATCGTCCAATAAGTTGAATCGGTGTTTGTACATCATTCCTTCACAAATATAAGACTCTTACGGTCAACAACAGTATAAACCGTACCAAAATAGTCCACACGTTCCTAAATGACCCTTTTTCTTTCTCTCCAACCATATTTTGTTCGTAACTAGTGCGGATTTCACTCGAATCTTACTAATATGTTGAATCCCTTTTTTTACATCATTCCTTCACCACTAATAGACTATTATGGACAACAAGACTATAAAGCATTTCAAAATTGTCCAGAAGTTCCTAACTGACCCTTTTTTTCCCTCCAACCTTTTTTTCTTTCTAATTGAGACGGATTTCACTCGAATCGTCCTATAAATTGAATCGGTGTTTGTACATCATTCCGTCACAAATATAAGACTCTTACGGTCAACAACAGTATAAACCGTACCAAAATAGTCCACACGTTCCTAAATGACCCATTTCTTTCTCTCCAACCTTCTTTTGTTTCTAACAGGTACGGATTTCACTCGAATCTTACTAATATGTTGAATCGCTATTTGTACATCAATCCTTCATCATTAGTAGACTATTATGGATAACAACACTATAAAGCATTTTAAAATAGTCCAGAAGCTCCAAACTGGCCCTTTTTTTCCCCTCCAATCTTTTTTTCTTTCTAAGTGGGACGGATTTAACTCGAATCGTCCTATAAATTGAATCGGTGTTTGTACATCATTCCGTCACAAATATAAGACTCTTACGGTCAACAACAGTATAAACCGTACCAAAATAGTCCACACGTTCCTAAATGACCCATTTATTTCTCTCCAACCTTCTTTTGTTTCTAACAGGTACGGATTTCACTCGAATCTTACTAATATGTTGAATCGCTATTTGTACATCATTCCGCCACCATTAAATAGACTATTATGGACAACAACACTATAAAGCATTTCAAAATAGTCCAGAAGCTCCAGACTGGACCTTTTTTTCCCTCCAATATTTTTTTCTTTCTAAGTGGGACGGATTTCACTCGAATCGTCCTATAAGTTGAATCGGTGTTTGTACATCATTCCTTCACAAATATAAGACTCTTACGGTCAACAACGGTATAAACCGTACCAAAATAGTTCACACGTTCCTAAATGACCCTTTTTCTTTCTCTCCAACCTTCTTTTGTTTCTAATTGGTGCGGATTTCACTCGAATTTTACTAATATGTTGAATCGGTATTTGTACATCAATCCTTCATCATTATTAGACTATTATGGACAACAACAAAATAAAGCATTTTAAAATAGTCCAGAAGCTCCAAACTGGCCCTTTTTTTCCCCTCCAACCTTTTTTTCTTTCTAAGTGGGACGGATTTCACTCGAATCGTCCTATAAGTTGAATCGGTGTTTGTACATCATTCCTTCACAAATATAAGACTCTTACGGTCAAAAACAGTATAAACCGTACCAAAATAGTCCACACGTTCCAAAATGACCCATTTATTTCTCTCCAACCTTCTTTTGTTTCTAACAAGTACGGATTTCACTCGAATCTTACTAATATGTTGAATCGCTATTTGTACATCATTCCATCACCAGTAAATAGACTATTATGGACAACGACACTATAAAGCATTTTCAAAATAGTCCAGAAGCTCCTGACTGGACCTTTTTTTCCCTCCAACCTCTTTTTCTTTCTAAGTGGGACGGATTTCACTCGAATCGTCCTATAAGTTAAATCGGTGTTTGTACATCATTCCTTCACAAATATAAGACTCTTACGGTCAACAACAGTATAAACCGTACCAAAATAGTTCACACGTTCCTAAATGACCCTTTTTCTTTCTCTCCAACCTTCTTTTGTTTCTAACGTGTGCGGATTTCACTCGAATTTTACTAATATGTTGAATCGGTATTTGTACATCAATCCTTCATCATTAGTAGACTATTATGGACAACAACAAAATAAAGCATTTTAAAATAGTCCAGAAGCTCCAAACTGGCCCTTTTCTCCCCTCTAACCTTTTTTTCTTTCTAAGTGGGACGGATTTAACTCGAATCGTCCAATAAGTTGAATCGGTGTTTGTACATCATTCCTTCACAAATATAAGACTCTTACGGTCAACAACAGTATAAACCGTACCAAAATAGTCCACACGTTCCTAAATGACCCTTTTTCTTTCTCTCCAACCATATTTTGTTCGTAACTAGTGCGGATTTCACTCGAATCTTACTAATATGTTGAATCCCTTTTTTTACATCATTCCTTCACCACTAATAGACTATTATGGACAACAAGACTATAAAGCATTTCAAAATTGTCCAGAAGTTCCTAACTGACCCTTCTTTTCCCTCCAACCTTTTTTTCTTTCTAATTGAGACGGATTTCACTCGAATCGTCCTATAAATTGAATCGGTGTTTGTACATCATTCCGTCACAAATATAAGACTCTTACGGTCAACAACAGTATAAACCGTACCAAAATAGTCCACACGTTCCTAAATGACCCATTTCTTTCTCTCCAACCTTCTTTTGTTTCTAACAGGAACGGATTTCACTCGAATCTTACTAATATGTTGAATCGCTATTTGTACATCAATCCTTCATCATTAGTAGACTATTATGGATAACAACACTATAAAGCATTTTAAAATAGTCCAGAAGCTCCAAACTGGCCCTTTTTTTCCCCTCCAATCTTTTTTTCTTTCTAAGTGGGACGGATTTAACTCGAATCGTCCTATAAATTGAATCGGTGTTTGTACATCATTCCGTCACAAATATAAGACTCTTACGGTCAACAACAGTATAAACCGTACCAAAATAGTCCACACGTTCCTAAATGACCCATTTATTTCTCTCCAACCTTCTTTTGTTTCTAACAGGTACGGATTTCACTCGAATCTTACTAATATGTTGAATCGCTATTTGTACATCATTCCGTCACCATTAAATAGACAATTATGGACAACAACACTATAAAGCATTTCAAAATAGTCCAGAAGCTCCAGACTGGACCTTTTTTTCCCTCCAATATTTTTTTCTTTCTAAGTGGGACGGATTTCACTCGAATCGTCCTATAAGTTGAATCGGTGTTTGTACATCATTCCTTCACAAATATAAGACTCTTACGGTCAACAACAGTATAAACCGTACCAAAATAGTTCACACGTTCCTAAATGACCCTTTTTCTTTCTCTCCAACCTTCTTTTGTTTCTAACTGGTGCGGATTTCACTCGAATTTTACTAATATGTTGAATCGGTATTTGTACATCAATCCTTCATCATTATTAGACTATTATGGACAACAACAAAATAAAGCATTTTAAAATAGTCCAGAAGCTCCAAACTGGCCCTTTTTTTTCCCTCCAACCTTTTTTTCTTTCTAAGTGGGACGGATTTCACTCGAATCGTCCTATAAGTTGAATCGGTGTTTGTACATCATTCCTTCACAAATATAAGACTCTTACGGTCAAAAACAGTATAAACCGTACCAAAATAGTCCACACGTTACAAAATGACCCATTTATTTCTCTCCAACCTTCTTTTGTTTCTAACAAGTACGGATTTCACTCGAATCTTACTAATATGTTGAATCGCTATTTGTACATCATTCCATCACCAGTAAATAGACTATTATGGACAACGACACTATAAAGCCTTTCAAAATAGTCCAGAAGCTCCTGACTGGACCTTTTTTTCCCTCCAACCTCTTTTTCTTTCTTAGTGGGACGGATTTCACTCGAATCGTCCTATAAGTTGAATCGGTGTTTGTACATCATTCCTTCACAAATATAAGACTCTTACGGTCAACAACAGTATAAACCGTACCAAAATAGTTCACACGTTCCTAAATGACCCTTTTTCTTTCTTTCCAACCTTCTTTTGTTCGTAACAGGTGCGGATTTCACTCGAATCTTACAAATATGTCGAATCGGTATTTGTACATCAATCCTTCATCATTAGTAGACTATTATGGACAACAACACTATAAAGCATTTTAAAATAGTCCAGAAGCTCCAAACTGGCCCTTTTTTTCCCCTCCAACCTTTTTTTCTTTCTAAGTGGGACGGATTTCACTCGAATCGTCCTATAAGTTGAATCGGTGTTTGTACATCATTCCTTCACAAATATAAGACTCTTACGGTCAACAACAGTATAAACCGTACCAAAATAGTCCACACGTTCCTAAATGACCCTTTTTCTTTCTCTCCAACCTTATTTTGTTCGTAACTGGTGTGGATTTCACTCGAATCTTACAAATATGTTGAATCGGTATTTGTACATCAATCCTTCATCATTAGTAGACTATTATGGACAACAACACTATAAAGCATTTTAAAATAGTCCAGAAGCTCCAAACTGACCCTTTTTTTCCCCTCTAACCTTTTTTTCTTTCTAAGTGGGACGGATTTAACTCGAATCGTCCTATAAGTTGAATCGGTGTTTGTACATCATTCCTTCAAAAATATAAGACTCTTACGGTCAACAACAGTATAAACCGTACCAAAATAGTTCACACGTTCCTAAATGACCCTTTTTCTTTCTCTCCAACCTTCTTTTGTTTCTGACTGGTGCGGATTTCACTCGAATTTTACTAATATGTTGAATCGGTATTTGTACATCAATCCTTCATCATTAGTAGACTATTATGGACAACAACAAAATAAAGCATTTTAAAATAGTCCAGAAGCTCCAAACTGGCCCTTTTTTTCCCCTCCAACCTTTTTTTCTTTCTAAGTGAGACGGATTTCACTCGAATCGTCCTATAAGTTGAATCGGTGTTTGTACATCATTCCTTCACAAATATAAGACTCTTACGGTCAAAAACAGTATAAACCGTACCAAAATAGTCCACACGTTACAAAATGACCCATTTATTTCTCTCCAACCTTCTTTTGTTTCTAACAAGTACGGATTTCACTCGAATCTTACTAATATGTTGAATCGCTATTTGTACATCATTCCATCACCAGTAAATAGACTATTATGGACAACGACACTATAAAGCATTTCAAAATAGTCCAGAATCTCCTGACTGGACCTTTTTTTCCCTCCAACCTCTTTTTCTTTCTATGTGGGACGGATTTCACTCGAATCGTCCTATAAGTTGAATCGGTGTTTGTACATCATTCCTTCACAAATATAAGACTCTTATGGTCAACAACAGTATAAACCGTACCAAAATAGTCCACACGTTCCTAAATGACCCTTTTTCTTTCTTTCCAACCTTCTTTTGTTCGTAACAGGTGCGGATTTCACTCGAATCTTACAAATATGTTGAATCGGTATTTGTACATCAATCCTTCATCATTAGTAGACTATTATGGACAACAACACTATAAAGCATTTTAAAATAGTCCAGAAGCTCCAAACTGGCCCTTTTTTTCCCCTCCAACCTTTTTTTCTTTCTAAGTGGGACGGATTTCACTCGAATCGTCCTATAAGTTGAATCGGTGTTTGTACATCATTCCTTCACAAATATAAGACTCTTACGGTCAACAACAGTATAAACCGTACCAAAATAGTTCACACGTTCCTAAATGACCCTTTTTCTTTCTCTCCAACCTTCTTTTGTTTCTGACTGGTGCGGATTTCACTCGAATTTTACTAATATGTTGAATCGGTATTTGTACATCAATCCTTCATCATTAGTAGACTATTATGGACAACAACAAAATAAAGCATTTTAAAATAGTCCAGAAGCTCCAAACTGGCCCTTTTTTTCTTTCTAAGTGGGACGGATTTCACTCGAATCGTCCTATATGTTGAATCGGTGTTTGTACATCATTCCTTCACAAATATAAGACTCTTACGGTCAAAAACAGTATAAACCGTACCAAAATAGTCCACACGTTCCAAAATGACCCATTTATTTCTCTCCAACCTTCTTTTGTTTCTAACAAGTACGGATTTCACTCGAATCTTACTAATATGTTGAATCGCTATTTGTACATCATTCCATCACCAGTAAATAGACTATTATGGACAACGACACTATAAAGCATTTCAAAATAGTCCAGAAACTCCTGACTGGACCTTTTTTTCCCTCCAACCTCTTTTTCTTTCTAAGTGGGACGGATTTCACTCGAATCGTCCTATAAGTTAAATCGGTGTTTGTACATCATTCCTTCACAAATATAAGACTCTTATGGTCAACAACAGTATAAACCGTACCAAAATAGTCCACACGTTCCTAAATGACCCTTTTTCTTTCTTTCCAACCTTCTTTTGTTCGTAACAGGTGCGGATTTCACTCGAATCTTACAAATATGTTGAATCGGTATTTGTACATCAATCCTTCATCATTAGTAGACTATTATGGACAACAACACTATAAAGCATTTTAAAATAGTCCAGAAGCTCCAAACTTGCCCTTTTTTTCCCCTCCAACCTTTTTTTCTTTCTAAGTGGGACGGATTTCACTCGAATCGTCCTATAAGTTGAATCGGTGTTTGTACATCATTCCTTCACAAATATAAGACTCTTACGGTCAACAACAGTATAAACCGTACCAAAATAGTCCACACGTTCCTAAATGACCCTTTTTCTTTCTCTCCAACCATATTTTGTTCGTAACTAGTGCAGATTTCACTCGAATCTTACTAATATGTTGAATCCCTATTTTTACATCATTCCTTCACCATTTATAGACTATTATGGAAAACAAGACTATAAAGCATTTCAAAATTGTCCAGAAGTTCCTAACTGACCCTTTTTTTCCCTCCAACCTTTTTTTCTTTCTAAGTGAGACGGATTTCACTCGAATCGTCCTATAAATTGAATCGGTGTTTGTACATCATTCCGTCACAAATATAAGACTCTTACGGTCAACAACAGTATAAACCGTACCAAAATAGTTCACACGTTTCTAAATGACCCTTTTTCTTTCTCTCCAACCTTCTTTTGTTTCTAACTGGTGCGGATTTCACTCGAATTTTACTAATATGTTGAATCGGTATTTGTACATCAATCCTTCATCATTAGTAGACTATTATGGACAACAACAAAATAAAGCATTTTAAAATAGTCCAGAAGCTCCAAACTGGCCCTTTTTTTCCCCTCCAACCTTTTTTTCTTTCTAAGTGGGACGGATTTCACTCGAATCGTCCTATAAGTTGAATCGGTGTTTGTACATCATTCCTTCACAAATATAAGACTCTTACGGTCAAAAACAGTATAAACCGTACCAAAATAGTCCACACGTTACAAAATGACCCATTTATTTCTCTCCAACCTTCTTTTGTTTCTAACAAGTACGGATTTCACTCGAATCTTACTAATATGTTGAATCGCTATTTGTACATCATTCCATCACCAGTAAATAGACTATTATGGACAACGACACTATAAAGCATTTCAAAATAGTCCAGAAGCTCCTGACTGGACCTTTTTTTCCCTCCAACCTCTTTTTCTTTCTAAGTGGGACGGATTTCACTCGAATCGTCCTATAAGTTAAATCGGTGTTTGTACATCATTCCTTCACAAATATAAGACTCTTATGGTCAACAACAGTATAAACCGTACCAAAATAGTCCACACGTTCCTAAATGACCCTTTTTCTTTCTTTCCAACCTTCTTTTGTTCGTAACAGGTGCGGATTTCACTCGAATCTTACAAATATGTTGAATCGGTATTTGTACATCAATCCTTCATCATTAGTAGACTATTATGGACAACAACACTATAAGGCATTTTAAAATAGTCCAGAAGCTCCAAACTGGCCCTTTTTTTCCCCTCCAACCTTTTTTTCTTTCTAAGTGGGACGGATTTCACTCGAATCGTCCTATAAGTTGAATCGGTGTTTGTACATCATTCCTTCACAAATATAAGACTCTTACGGTCAACAACAGTATAAACCGTACCAAAATAGTCCACACGTTCCTAAATGACCCTTTTTCTTTCTCTCCAACCTTATTTTGTTCGTAACTGGTGCGTATTTCACTCGAATCTTACAAATATGTTGAATCGGTATTTGTACATCAATCCTTCATCATTAGTAGACTATTATGGACAACAACACTATAAAGCATTTTAAAATAGTCCAGAAGCTCCAAACTGGCCCTTTTTTTCCCCTCCAACCTTTTTTTCTTTCTAAGTGGGACGGATTTAACTCGAATCGTCCTATAAGTTGAATCGGTGTTTGTACATCATTCCTTCAAAAATATAAGACTCTTACGGTCAACAACAGTATAAACCGTACCAAAATAGTTCACACGTTCCTAAATGACCCTTTTTCTTTCTCTCCAACCTTCTTTTGTTTCTGACTGGTGCGGATTTCACTCGAATTTTACTAATATGTTGAATCGGTATTTGTACATCAATCCTTCATCATTAGTAGACTATTATGGACAACAACAAAATAAAGCATTTTAAAATAGTCCAGAAGCTCCAAACTGGCCCTTTTTTTCCCCTCCAACCTTTTTTTCTTTCTAAGTGAGACGGATTTCACTCGAATCGTCCTATAAGTTGAATCGGTGTTTGTACATCATTCCTTCACAAATATAAGACTCTTACGGTCAAAAACAGTATAAACCGTACCAAAATAGTCCACACGTTCCAAAATGACCCATTTATTTCTCTCCAACCTTCTTTTGTTTCTAACAAGTACGGATTTCACTCGAATCTTACTAATATGTTGAATCGCTATTTGTACATCATTCCATCACCAGTAAATAGACTATTATGGACAACGACACTATAAAGCATTTCAAAATAGTCCAGAAGCTCCTGACTGGACCTTTTTTTCCCTCCAACCTCTTTTTCTTTCTAAGTGGGACGGATTTCACTCGAATCGTCCTATAAGTTAAATCGGTGTTTGTACATCATTCCTTCACAAATATAAGACTCTTATGGTCAACAACAGTATAAACCGTACCAAAATAGTCCACACGTTCCTAAATGACCCTTTTTCTTTCTTTCCAACCTTCTTTTGTTCGTAACAGGTGCGGATTTCACTCGAATCTTACAAATATGTTGAATCGGTATTTGTACATCAATCCTTCATCATTAGTAGACTATTATGGACAACAACACTATAAAGCATTTTAAAATAGTCCAGAAGCTCCAAACTGGCCCTTTTTTTCCCCTCCAACCTTTTTTTCTTTCTAAGTGGGACGGATTTCACTCGAATCGTCCTATAAGTTGAATCGGTGTTTGTACATCATTCCTTCACAAATATAAGACTCTTACGGTCAACAACAGTATAAACCGTACCAAAATAGTCCACACGTTCCTAAATGACCCTTTTTCTTTCTCTCCAACCTTATTTTGTTCGTAACTGGTGCGGATTTCACTCGAATCTTACAAATATGTTGAATCGGTATTTGTACATCAATCCTTCATCATTAGTAGACTATTATGGACAACAACACTATAAAGCATTTTAAAATAGTCCAGAAGCTCCAAACTGGCCCTTTTTTTCCCCTCCAACCTTTTTTTCTTTCTAAGTGGGACGGATTTAACTCGAATCGTCCTATAAGTTGAATCGGTGTTTGTACATCATTCCTTCAAAAATATAAGACTCTTACGGTCAACAACAGTATAAACCGTACCAAAATAGTTCACACGTTCCTAAATGACCCTTTTTCTTTCTCTCCAACCTTCTTTTGTTTCTGACTGGTGCGGATTTCACTCGAATTTTACTAATATGTTGAATCGGTATTTGTACATCAATCCTTCATCATTAGTAGACTATTATGGACAACAACAAAATAAAGCATTTTAAAATAGTCCAGAAGCTCCAAACTGGCCCTTTTTTTCCCCACCAACCTTTTTTTCTTTCTAAGTGAGACGGATTTCACTCGAATCGTCCTATAAGTTGAATCGGTGTTTGTACATCATTCCTTCACAAATATAAGACTCTTACGGTCAAAAATAGTATAAACCGTACCAAAATAGTCCACACGTTCCAAAATGACCCATTTATTTCTCTCCAACCTTCTTTTGTTTCTAACAAGTACGGATTTCACTCGAATCTTACTAATATGTTGAATCGCTATTTGTACATCATTCCATCACCAGTAAATAGACTATTATGGACAACGACACTATAAAGCATTTCAAAATAGTCCAGAAGCTCCTGACTGGACCTTTTTTTCCCTCCAACCTCTTTTTCTTTCTAAGTGGGACGGATTTCACTCGAATCGTCCTATAAGTTAAATCGGTGTTTGTACATCATTCCTTCACAAATATAAGACTCTTATGGTCAACAACAGTATAAACCGTACCAAAATAGTCCACACGTTCCTAAATGACCCTTTTTCTTTCTTTCCAACCTTCTTTTGTTCGTAACAGGTGCGGATTTCACTCGAATCTTACAAATATGTTGAATCGGTATTTGTACATCAATCCTTCATCATTAGTAGACTATTATGGACAACAACACTATAAAGCATTTTAAAATAGTCCAGAAGCTCCAAACTGGCCCTTTTTTTCCCCTCCAACCTTTTTTTCTTTCTAAGTGGGACGGATTTCACTCGAATCGTCCTATAAGTTGAATCGGTGTTTGTACATCATTCCTTCACAAATATAAGACTCTTACGGTCAACAACAGTATAAACCGTACCAAAATAGTCCACACGTTCCTAAATGACCCTTTTTCTTTCTCTCCAACCTTATTTTGTTCGTAAATGGTGCGGATTTCACTCGAATCTTACAAATATGTTGAATCGGTATTTGTACATCAATCCTTCATCATTAGTAGACTATTATGGACAACAACACTATAAAGCATTTTAAAATAGTCCAGAAGCTCCAAACTGGCCGTTTTTTTCCCCTCCAACCTTTTTTTCTTTCTAAGTGGGACGGATTTAACTCGAATCGTCCTATAAGTTGAATCGGTGCTTGTACATCATTCATTCACAAATATAAGACTCTTACGGTCAACAACAGTATAAACCGTACCTAAATAGTCCACACGTTCCTAAATGACCCTTTTTCTTTCTCTCCAACCATATTTTGTTCGTAACTAGTGCAGATTTCACTCGAATCTTACTAATATGTTGAATCCCTATTTTTACATCATTCCTTCACCATTTATAGACTATTATGGATAACAAGACTATAAAGCATTTCAAAATTGTCCAGAAGTTCCTAACTGACCCTTTTTTTCCCTCCAACCTTTTTTTCTTTCTAAGTGAGACGGATTTCACTCGAATCGTCCTATAAATTGAATCGGTGTTTGTACATCATTCCGTCACAAATATAAGACTCTTACGGTCAACAACAGTATAAACCGTACCAAAATAGTCCTCACGTTCCTAAATGACCCATTTCTTTCTCTCCAACCTTCTTTTGTTTCTAACAGGTACGGATTTCACTCGAATCTTACTAATATGTTGAATCGCTATTTGTACATCATTCCGTCACCATAAAATAGACTATTATGGATAACAACACTATAAAGCATTTCAAAATAGTCCAGAAGCTCCTGACTGGACCTTTTTTTCCCTCACCATTTTTTTCTTTCTAAGTGGGACGAATTTCACTCGAATCGTCCTATAAGTTAAATCGGTGTTTGTACATCATTCCTTCACAAATATAAGACTCTTATGGTCAACAACAGTATAAACCGTACCAAAATAGTCCACACGTTCCTAAATGACCCTTTTTCTTTCTTTCCAACCTTCTTTTGTTCGTAACAGGTGCGGATTTCACTCGAATCTTACAAATATGTTGAATCGGTATTTGTACATCAATCCTTCATCATTAGTAGACTATTATGGACAACAACACTATAAAGCATTTTAAAATAGTCCAGAAGCTCCAAACTGGCCCTTTTTTTCCCCTCCAACCTTTTTTTCTTTCTAAGTGGGACGGATTTCACTCGAATCGTCCTATAAGTTGAATCGGTGTTTGTACATCATTCCTTCACAAATATAAGACTCTTACGGTTAACAACAGTATAAACCGTACCAAAATAGTCCACACGTTCCTAAATGACCCTTTTTCTTTCTCTCCAACCTTATTTTGTACGTAACTGGTGCGGATTTCACTCGAATCTTACAAATATGTTGAATCGGTATTTGTACATCAATCCTTCATCATTAGTAGACTATTATGGACAACAACACTATAAAGCATTTTAAAATAGTCCAGAAGCTCCAAACTGGCCCTTTTTTTCCCCTCCAACCTTTTTTTCTTTCTAAGTGGGACGGATTTAACTCGAATCGTCCTATAAGTTGAATCGGTGTTTGTACATCATTCCTTCACAAATATAAGACTCTTACGGTCAACAACAGTATAAACCGTACCAAAATAGTTCACACGTTCCTAAATGACCCTTTTTCTTTCTCTCCAACCTTCTTTTGTTTCTGACTGGTTCGGATTTCACTCATATTTTACTAATATGTTGAATCGGTATTTGTACATCAATCCTTCATCATTAGTAGACTATTATGGACAACAACAAAATAAAGCATTTTAAAATAGTCCAGAAGCTCCAAACTGGCCCTTTTTTTCCCCTCCAACCTTTTTTTCTTTCTAAGTGGGACGGATTTCACTCGAATCGTCCTATAAGTTGAATCGGTGTTTGTACATCATTCCTTCACAAATATAAGACTCTTACGGTCAAAAACAGTATAAACCGTACCAAAATAGTCCACACGTTCCTAAATGACCCATTTATTTCTCTCCAACCTTCTTTTGTTTCTAACAAGTACGGATTTCACTCGAATCTTTCTAATATGTTGAATCGCTATTTGTACATCATTCCATCACCAGTAAATAGACTATTATGGACAACGACACTATAAAGCATTTCAAAATAGTCCAGAAGCTCCTGACTGGACCTTTTTTTCCCTCCAACCTCTTTTTCTTTCTAAGTGGGACGGATTTCACTCGAATCGTCCTATAAGTTAAATCGGTGTTTGTACATCATTCCTTCACAAATATAAGACTCTTATGGTCAACAACAGTATAAACCGTACCAAAATAGTCCACACGTTCCTAAATGACCCTTTTTCTTTCTTTCCAACCTTCTTTTGTTCGTAACAGGTGCGGATTTCACTCGAATCTTACAAATATGTTGAATCGGTATTTGTACATCAATCCTTCATCATTAGTAGACTATTATGGACAACAACACTATAAAGCATTTTAAAATAGTCCAGAAGCTCCAAACTGGCCCTTTTTTTCCCCTCCAACCTTTTTTTCTTTCTAAGTGGGACGGATTTCACTCGAATCGTCCTATAAGTTGAATCGGTGTTTGTACATCATTCCTTCACAAATATAAGACTCTAACGGTCAACAACAGTATAAACCGTACCAAAATAGTCCACACGTTCCTAAATGACCCTTTTTCTTTCTCTCCAACCATATTTTGTTCGTAACTAGTGCAGATTTCACTCGAATCTTACTAATATGTTGAATCCCTATTTTTACATCATTCCTTCACCGTTTATAGACTATTATGGATAACAAGACTATAACGCATTTCAAAATTGTCCAGAAGTTCCTAACTGACCCTTTTTTTCCCTCCAACCTTTTTTTCTTTCTAAGTGAGACGGATTTCACTCGAATCGTCCTATAAATTGAATCGGTGTTTGTACATCATTCCGTCACAAATATAAGACTCTTACGGTCAACAACAGTATAAACCGTACCAAAATAGTCCTCACGTTCCTAAATGACCCATTTCTTTATCTCCAACCTTCTTTTGTTTCTAACAGGTACGGATTTCACTCGAATCTTACTAATATGTTGAATCGCTATTTGTACATCATTCCGTCACCATAAAATAGACTATTATGGATAACAACACTATAAAGCATTTCAAAATAGTCCAGAAGCTCCTGACTGGACCTTTTTTTCCCTCACCATTTTTTTCTTTCTAAGTGGGACGGATTTCACTCGAATCGTCCTATAAGTTAAATCGGTGTTTGTACATCATTCCTTCACAAATATAAGACTCTTATGGTCAACAACAGTATAAACCGTACCAAAATAGTCCACACGTTCCTAAATGACCCTTTTTCTTTCTTTCCAACCTTCTTTTGTTCGTAACAGGTGCGGATTTCACTCGAATCTTACAAATATGTTGAATCGGTATTTGTACATGAATCCTTCATCATTAGTAGACTATTATGGACAACAACACTATAAAGCATTTTAAAATAGTCCAGAAGCTCTAAACTGGCCCTTTTTTTTCACTCCAACCTTTTTTTCTTTCTAAGTGTGACGGATTTCACTCGAATCGTCCAATAAGTTGAATCGGTGTTTGTACATCATTCCTTCACAAATATAAGACTCTTACGGTCAACAACAGTATAAACCGTACCAAAATAGTCCACACGTTCCTAAATGACCCTTTTTCTTTCTCTCCAACCTTATTTTGTTCGTAACTGGTGCGGATTTCACTCGAATCTTACAAATATGTTGAATCAGTATTTGTACATCAATCCTTCATCATTAGTAGACTATTATGGACAACAACACTATAAAGCATTTTAAAATAGTCCAGAAGCTCCAAACTAGCCCTTTTTTTCCCCTCCAACCTTTTTTTCTTTCTAAGTGGGACGGATTTAACTCGAATCGTCCTATAAGTTAAATCGGTGTTTGTACATCATTCCTTCACAAATATAAGACTCTTACGGTCAACAACAGTATAAACCGTACCAAAATAGTCCACACGTTCCTAAATGACCCTTTTTCTTTCTCTCCAACCATATTTTGTTCGTAACTAGTGCGGATTTCACTCGAATCTTACTAATATGTTGAATCCCTATTTTTACATCATTCCTTCACCATTAATAGACTATTATGGACAACAAGACTATAAAGCATTTCAAAATTGTCCAGAAGTTCCTAACTGACCCTTTTTTTCCCTCCAACCTTTTTTTCTTTCTAAGTGAGACGGATTTCACTCGAATCGTCCTATAAATTGAATCGGTGTTTGTACATCACTCCGTCACAAATATAAGACTCTTACGGTCAACAACAGTATAAACCGTACCAAAATAGTCCACACGTTCCTAAATGACCCATTTCTTTCTCTCCAACCTTCTTTTGTTTCTAACAGGTACGGATTTCACTCGAATCTTACTAATATGTTGAATCGCTATTTGTACATCATTCCGTCACCATAAAATAGACTATTATGGATAACAACACTATAAAGCATTTCAAAATAGTCCAGAAGCTCCTGACTGGACCTTTTTTTCCCTCACCATTTTTTTCTTTCTAAGTGGGACGGATTTCACTCGAATCGTCCTATAAGTTAAATCGGTGTTTGTACATCATTCCTTCACAAATATAAGACTCTTATGGTCAACAACAGTATAAACCGTACCAAAATAGTCCACACGTTCCTAAATGACCCTTTTTCTTTCTTTCCAACCTTCTTTTGTTCGTAACAGGTGCGGATTTCACTCGAATCTTACAAATATGTTGAATCGGTATTTGTACATCAATCCTTCATCATTAGTAGACTATTATGGACAACAACACTATAAAGCATTTTAAAATAGTCCAGAAGCTCCAAACTGGCCCTTTTTTTTCACTCCAACCTTTTTTTCTTTCTAAGTGTGACGGATTTCACTCGAATCGTCCAATAAGTTGAATCGGTGTTTGTACATCATTCCTTCACAAATATAAGACTCTTACGGTCAACAACAGTATAAACCGTACCAAAATAGTCCACACGTTCCTAAATGACCCTTTTTCTTTCTCTCCAACCTTATTTTGTTCGTAACTGGTGCGGATTTCACTCGAATCTTACAAATATGTTGAATCAGTATTTGTACATCAATCCTTCATCATTAGTAGACTATTATGGACAACAACACTATAAAGCATTTTAAAATAGTCCAGAAGCTCCAAACTAGCCCTTTTTTTCCCCTCCAACCTTTTTTTCTTTCTAAGTGGGACGGATTTAACTCGAATCGTCCTATAAGTTAAATCGGTGTTTGTACATCATTCCTTCACAAATATAAGACTCTTACGGTCAACAACAGTATAAACCGTACCAAAATAGTCCACACGTTCCTAAATGACCCTTTTTCTTTCTCTCCAACCATATTTTGTTCGTAACTAGTGCGGATTTCACTCGAATCTTACTAATATGTTGAATCCCTATTTTTACATCATTCCTTCACCATTTATAGACTATTATGGATAACAAGACTATAAAGCATTTCAAAATTGTCCAGAAGTTCCTAACTGACCCTTTTTTTCCCTCCAACCTTTTTTTCTTTCTAAGTGAGACGGATTTCACTCGAATCGTCCTATAAATTGAATCGGTGTTTGTACATCACTCCGTCACAAATATAAGACTCTTACGGTCAACAACAGTATAAACCGTACCAAAATAGTCCACACGTTCCTAAATGACCCATTTCTTTCTCTCCAACCTTCTTTTGTTTCTAACAGGTACGGATTTCACTCGAATCTTACTAATATGTTGAATCGCTATTTGTACATCATTCCGTCACCATAAAATAGACTATTATGGATAACAACACTATAAAGCATTTCAAAATAGTCCAGAAGCTCCTGACTGGACCTTTTTTTCCCTCACCATTTTTTTCTTTCTAAGTGGGACGGATTTCACTCGAATCGTCCTATAAGTTAAATCGGTGTTTGTACATCATTCCTTCACAAATATAAGACTCTTATGGTCAACAACAGTATAAACCGTACCAAAATAGTCCACACGTTCCTAAATGACCCTTTTTCTTTCTTTCCAACCTTCTTTTGTTCGTAACAGGTGCGGATTTCACTCGAATCTTACAAATATGTTGAATCGGTATTTGTACATCAATCCTTCATCATTAGTAGACTATTATGGACAACAACACTATAAAGCATTTTAAAATAGTCCAGAAGCTCCAAACTGGCCCTTTTTTTCCCCTCCAACCTTTTTTTCTTTCTAAGTGGGACGGATTTCACTCGAATCGTCCTATAAGTTGAATCGGTGTTTGTACATCATTCCTTCACAAATATAAGACTCTTACGGTCAACAACAGTATAAACCGTACCAAAATAGTCCACACGTTCCTAAATGACCCTTTTTCTTTCTCTCCAACCTTATTTTGTTCGTAAATGGTGCGGATTTCACTCGAATCTTACAAATATGTTGAATCGGTATTTGTACATCAATCCTTCATCATTAGTAGACTATTATGGACAACAACACTATAAAGCATTTTAAAATAGTCCAGAAGCTCCAAACTGGCCCTTTTTTTCCCCTCCAACCTTTTTTTCTTTCTAAGTGGGACGGATTTAACTCGAATCGTCCTATAAGTTGAATCGGTGCTTGTACATCATTCATTCACAAATATAAGACTCTTACGGTCAACAACAGTATAAACCGTACCTAAATAGTCCACACGTTCCTAAATGACCCTTTTTCTTTCTCTCCAACCATATTTTGTTCGTAACTAGTGCAGATTTCACTCGAATCTTACTAATATGTTGAATCCCTATTTTTACATCATTCCTTCACCATTTATAGACTATTATGGATAACAAGACTATAAAGCATTTCAAAATTGTCCAGAAGTTCCTAACTGACCCTTTTTTTCCCTCCAACCTTTTTTTCTTTCTAAGTGAGACGGATTTCACTCGAATCGTCCTATAAATTGAATCGGTGTTTGTACATCATTCCGTCACAAATATAAGACTCTTACGGTCAACAACAGTATAAACCGTACCAAAATAGTCCTCACGTTCCTAAATGACCCATTTCTTTCTCTCCAACCTTCTTTTGTTTCTAACAGGTACGGATTTCACTCGAATCTTACTAATATGTTGAATCGCTATTTGTACATCATTCCGTCACCATAAAATAGACTATTATGGATAACAACACTATAAAGCATTTCAAAATAGTCCAGAAGCTCCTGACTGGACCTTTTTTTCCCTCACCATTTTTTTCTTTCTAAGTGGGACGAATTTCACTCGAATCGTCCTATAAGTTAAATCGGTGTTTGTACATCATTCCTTCACAAATATAAGACTCTTATGGTCAACAACAGTATAAACCGTACCAAAATAGTCCACACGTTCCTAAATGACCCTTTTTCTTTCTTTCCAACCTTCTTTTGTTCGTAACAGGTGCGGATTTCACTCGAATCTTACAAATATGTTGAATCGGTATTTGTACATCAATCCTTCATCATTAGTAGACTATTATGGACAACAACACTATAAAGCATTTTAAAATAGTCCAGAAGCTCCAAACTAGCCCTTTTTTTCCCCTCCAACCTTTTTTTCTTTCTAAGTGGGACGGATTTAACTCGAATCGTCCTATAAGTTGAATCGGTGTTTGTACATCATTCCTTCACAAATATAAGACTCTTACGGTCAACAACAGTATAAACCGTACCAAAATAGTCCACACGTTCCTAAATGACCCTTTTTCTTTCTCTCCAACCATATTTTGTTCGTAACTAGTGCGGATTTCACTCGAATCTTACTAATATGTTGAATCCCTATTTTTACATCATTCCTTCACCATTAATAGACTATTATGGACAACAAGACTATAAAGCATTTCAAAATTGTCCAGAAGTTCCTAACTGACCCTTTTTTTCCCTCCAACCTTTTTTTCTTTCTAAGTGAGACGGATTTCACTCGAATCGTCCTATAAATTGAATCGGTGTTTGTACATCACTCCGTCACAAATATAAGACTCTTACGGTCAACAACAGTATAAACCGTACCAAAATAGTCCACACGTTCCTAAATGACCCATTTCTTTCTCTCCAACCTTCTTTTGTTTCTAACAGGTACGGATTTCACTCGAATCTTACTAATATGTTGAATCGCTATTTGTACATCATTCCGTCACCATAAAATAGACTATTATGGACAACAACACTATAAAGCATTTCAAAATAGTCCAGAAGCTCCAAACTAGCCCTTTTTTTCCCCTCCAACCTTTTTTTCTTTCTAAGTGGGACGGATTTCACTCGAATCGTCCTATAAGTTGAATCGGTGTTTGTACATCATTCCTTCACAAATATAAGACTCTTACGGTCAACAACAGTATAAACCGTACCAAAATAGTCCACACGTTCCTAAATGACCCTTTTTCTTTCTCTCCAACCTTATTTTGTTCGTAACTGGTGCGGATTTCACTCGAATCTTACAAATATGTTGAATCGGTATTTGTACATCAATCCTTCATCATTAGTAGACTATTATGGACAACAACACTATAAAGCATTTTAAAATAGTCCTGAAGCTCCAAACTGGCCCTTTTTTTCCCCTCCAACCTTTTTTTCTTTCTAAGTGGGACGGATTTAACTCGAATCGTCCTATAAGTTGAATCGGTGTTTGTACATCATTCCTTCACAAATATAAGACTCTTACGGTCAACAACAGTATAAATCGTACCAAAATAGTCCACACGTTCTTAAATGACCCTTTTTCTTTCTCTCCAACCATATTTTGTTCGTAACTAGTGCAGATTTCACTCGAATCTTACTAATATGTTGAATCCCTATTTTTACATCATTCCTTCACCATTTATAGACTATTATGGATAACAAGACTATAAAGCATTTCAAAATTGTCCAGAAGTTCCTAACTGACCCTTTTTTTCCCTCCAACCTTTTTTTCTTTCTAAGTGAGACGGATTTCACTCGAATCGTCCTATAAATTGAATCGGTGTTTGTACATCACTCCGTCACAAATATAAGACTCTTACGGTCAACAACAGTATAAACCGTACCAAAATAGTCCACACGTTCCTAAATGACCCATTTCTTTCTCTCCAACCTTCTTTTGTTTCTAACAGGTACGGATTTCACTCGAATCTTACTAATATGTTGAATCGCTATTTGTACATCATTCCGTCACCATAAAATAGTCTATTATGGACAACAACACTATAAAGCATTTCAAAATAGTCCAGAAGCTTCAAACTAGCCCTTTTTTTCCCCTCCAACCTTTTTTTCTTTCTAAGTGGGACGGATTTCACTCGAATCGTCCTATAAGTTGAATCGGTGTTTGTACATCATTCCTTCACAAATATAAGACTCTTACGGTCAACAACAGTATAAACCGTACCAAAATAGTCCACACGTTCCTAAATGACCCTTTTTCTTTCTCTCCAACCTTATTTTGTTCGTAACTGGTGCGGATTTCACTCGAATCTTACAAATATGTTGAATCGGTATTTGTACATCAATCCTTCATCATTAGTAGACTATTATGGACAACAACACTATAAAGCATTTTAAAATAGTCCTGAAGCTCCAAACTGGCCCTTTTTTTCCCCTCCAACCTTTTTTTCTTTCTAAGTGGGACGGATTTAACTCGAATCGTCCTATAAGTTGAATCGGTGTTTGTACATCATTCCTTCACAAATATAAGACTCTTACGGTCAACAACAGTATAAACCGTACCAAAATAGTCCACAC
Source organism: Cornus suecica (assembly GCA_963922005.1). Lineage (NCBI taxonomy): Eukaryota > Viridiplantae > Streptophyta > Magnoliopsida > Cornales > Cornaceae > Cornus > Cornus suecica. The sequence continues at coordinate 47,637,373 of OY998239.1, forward strand.
GTTCCTAAATGACCCTTTTTCTTTCTCTCCAACCATATTTTGTTCGTAACTAGTGCAGATTTCACTCGAATCTTACTAATATGTTGAATCCCTATTTTTACATCATTCCTTCACCATTTATAGACTATTATGGATAACAAGACTATAAAGCATTTCAAAATTGTCCAGAAGTTCCTAACTGACCCTTTTTTTCCCTCCAACCTTTTTTTCTTTCTAAGTGAGACGGATTTCACTCGAATCGTCCTATAAATTGAATCGGTGTTTGTACATCACTCCGTCACAAATATAAGACTCTTACGGTCAACAACAGTATAAACCGTACCAAAATAGTCCACACGTTCCTAAATGACCCATTTCTTTCTCTCCAACCTTCTTTTGTTTCTAACAGGTACGGATTTCACTCGAATCTTACTAATATGTTGAATCGCTATTTGTACATCATTCCGTCACCATAAAATAGTCTATTATGGACAACAACACTATAAAGCATTTCAAAATAGTCCAGAAGCTCCAAACTAGCCCTTTTTTTCCCCTCCAACCTTTTTTTCTTTCTAAGTGGGACGGATTTCACTCGAATCGTCCTATAAGTTGAATCGGTGTTTGTACATCATTCCTTCACAAATATAAGACTCTTACGGTCAACAACAGTATAAACCGTACCAAAATAGTCCACACGTTCCTAAATGACCCTTTTTCTTTCTCTCCAACCTTATTTTGTTCGTAACTGGTGCGGATTTCACTCGAATCTTACAAATATGTTGAATCGGTATTTGTACATCAATCCTTCTTCATTAGTAGACTATTATGGACAACAACACTATAAAGCATTTTAAAATAGTCCTGAAGCTCCAAACTGGCCCTTTTTTTCCCCTCCAACCTTTTTTTCTTTCTAAGTGGGACGGATTTAACTCGAATCGTCCTATAAGTTGAATCGGTGTTTGTACATCATTCCTTCACAAATATAAGACTCTTACGGTCAACAATAGTATAAACCGTACCAAAATAGTCCACACGTTCCTAAATGACCCTTTTTCTTTCTCTCCAACCATATTTTGTTCGTAACTAGTGCAGATTTCACTCGAATCTTACTAATATGTTGAATCCCTATTTTTACATCATTCCTTCACCATTTATAGACTATTATGGATAACAAGACTATAAAGCATTTCAAAATTGTCCAGAAGTTCCTAACTGACCCTTTTTTTCCCTCCAACCTTTTTTCTTTCTAAGTGAGACGGATTTCACTCGAATCGTCCAATAAATTGAATCGGTGTTTGTACATCATTCCGTCACAAATATAAGACTCTTACGGTCAACAACAGTATAAACCGTACCAAAATAGTCCACACGTTCCTAAATGACCCATTTCTTTCTCTCCAACCTTCTTTTGTTTCTAACAGGTACGGATTTCACTCGAATCTTACTAATATGTTGAATCGCTATTTGTACATCATTCCGTCACCATAAAATAGACTATTATGGATAACAACACTATAAAGCATTTCAAAATAGTCCAGAAGCTCCTGACTGGACCTTTTTTTCCCTCACCATTTTTTTCTTTCTAAGTGGGACGGATTTCACTCGAATCGTCCTATAAGTTAAATCGGTGTTTGTACATCATTCCTTCACAAATATAAGACTCTTATGGTCAACAACAGTATAAACCGTACCAAAATAGTCCACACGTTCCTAAATGACCCTTTTTCTTTCTTTCCAACCTTCTTTTGTTCGTAACAGGTGCGGATTTCACTCGAATCTTACAAATATGTTGAATCGGTATTTGTACATCAATCATTCATCATTAGTAGACTATTATGGACAACAACACTATAAAGCATTTTAAAATAGTCCAGAAGCTCCAAACTGGCCCTTTTTTTTCCCTCCAACCTTTTTTTCTTTCTAAGTGGGACGGATTTCACTCGAATCGTCCTATAAGTTGAATCGGTGTTTGTACATCATTCCTTCACAAATATAAGACTCTTACGGTCAACAACAGTATAAACCGTACCAAAATAGTCCACACGTTCCTAAATGACCCTTTTTCTTTCTCTCCAACCTTATTTTGTTCGTAACTGGTGCGGATTTCACTCGAATCTTACAAATATGTTGAATCGGTATTTGTACATCAATCCTTCATCATTAGTAGACTATTATGGACAACAACACTATAAAGCATTTTAAAATAGTCCAGAAGCTCCAAACTGGCCCTTTTTTTTCCCTCCAACCTTTTTTTCTTTCTAAGTGGGACGGATTTCACTCGAATCGTCCTATAAGTTGAATCGGTGTTTGTACATCATTCCTTCACAAATATAAGACTCTTACGGTCAACAACAGTATAAACCGTACCAAAATAGTCCACACGTTCCTAAATGACCCTTTTTCTTTCTCTCCAACCTTATTTTGTTCGTAACTGGTGCGGATTTCACTCGAATCTTACAAATATGTTGAATCGGTATTTGTACATCAATCCTTCATCATTAGTAGACTATTATGGACAACAACACTATAAAGCATTTTAAAATAGTCCAGAAGCTCCAAACTGGCCCTTTTTTTTCCCTCCAACCTTTTTTTCTTTCTAAGTGGGACGGATTTCACTCGAATCGTCCTATAAGTTGAATCGGTGTTTGTACATCATTCCTTCACAAATATAAGACTCTTACAGTCAACAACAGTATAAACCGTACCAAAATAGTCCACACGTTCCTAAATGACCCTTTTTCTTTCTCTCCAACCTTATTTTGTTCGTAACTGGTGCGGATTTCACTCGAATCTTACAAATATGTTGAATCGGTATTTGTACATCAATCCTTCATCATTAGTAGACTATTATGGACAACAACACTATAAAGCATTTTAAAATAGTCCAGAAGCTCCAAACTAGCCCTTTTTTTCCCCTCCAACCTTTTTTTCTTTCTAAGTGGGACGGATTTAACTCGAATCGTCCTATAAGTTGAATCGGTGTTTGTACATCATTCCTTCACAAATATAAGACTCTTACGGTCAACAACAGTATAAACCGTACCAAAATAGTCCACACGTTCCTAAATGACCCTTTTTCTTTCTCTCCAACCATATTTTGTTCGTAACTAGTGCGGATTTCACTCGAATCTTACTAATATGTTGAATCCCTATTTTTACATCATTCCTTCACCATTAATAGACTATTATGGACAACAAGACTATAAAGCATTTCAAAATTGTCCAGAAGTTCCTAACTGACCCTTTTTTTCCCTCCAACCTTTTTTTCTTTCTAAGTGAGACGGATTTCACTCGAATCGTCCTATAAATTGAATCGGTGTTTGTACATCACTCCGTCACAAATATAAGACTCTTACGGTCAACAACAGTATAAACCGTACCAAAATAGTCCACACGTTCCTAAATGACCCATTTCTTTCTCTCCAACCTTCTTTTGTTTCTAACAGGTACGGATTTCACTCGAATCTTACTAATATGTTGAATCGCTATTTGTACATCATTCCGTCACCATAAAATAGACTATTATGGACAACAACACTATAAAGCATTTCAAAATAGTCCAGAAGCTCCAAACTAGCCCTTTTTTTCCCCTCCAACCTTTTTTTCTTTCTAAGTGGGACGGATTTCACTCGAATCGTCCTATAAGTTGAATCGGTGTTTGTACATCATTCCTTCACAAATATAAGACTCTTACGGTCAACAACAGTATAAACCGTACCAAAATAGTCCACACGTTCCTAAATGACCCTTTTTCTTTCTCTCCAACCTTATTTTGTTCGTAACTGGTGCGGATTTCACTCGAATCTTACAAATATGTTGAATCGGTATTTGTACATCAATCCTTCATCATTAGTAGACTATTATGGACAACAACACTATAAAGCATTTTAAAATAGTCCTGAAGCTCCAAACTGGCCCTTTTTTTTCCCTCCAACCTTTTTTTCTTTCTAAGTGGGACGGATTTAACTCGAATCGTCCTATAAGTTGAATCGGTGTTTGTACATCATTCCTTCACAAATATAAGACTCTTACGGTCAACAACAGTATAAACCGTACCAAAATAGTCCACACGTTCCTAAATGACCCTTTTTCTTTCTCTCCAACCATATTTTGTTCGTAACTAGTGCAGATTTCACTCGAATCTTACTAATATGTTGAATCCCTATTTTTACATCATTCCTTCACCATTTATAGACTATTATCGATAACAAGACTATAAAGCATTTCAAAATTGTCCAGAAGTTCCTAACTGACCCTTTTTTTCCCTCCAACCTTTTTTTCTTTCTAAGTGAGACGGATTTCACTCGAATCGTCCAATAAATTGAATCGGTGTTTGTACATCATTCCGTCACAAATATAAGACTCTTACGGTCAACAACAGTATAAACCGTACCAAAATAGTCCACACGTTCCTAAATGACCCATTTCTTTCTCTTCAACCTTCTTTTGTTTCAACAGGTACGGATTTCACTCGAATCTTACTAATATGTTGAATCGCTATTTGTACATCATTCCGTCACCATAAAATAGACTATTATGGATAACAACACTATAAAGCATTTCAAAATAGTCCAGAAGCTCCTGACTGGACCTTTTTTTCCCTCACCATTTTTTTCTTTCTAAGTGGGACGGATTTCACTCGAATCGTCCTATAAGTTAAATCGGTGTTTGTACATCATTCCTTCACAAATATAAGACTCTTATGGTCAACAACAGTATAAACCGTACCAAAATAGTCCACACGTTCCTAAATGACCCTTTTTCTTTCTTTCCAACCTTCTTTTGTTCGTAACAGGTGCGGATTTCACTCGAATCTTACAAATATGTTGAATCGGTATTTGTACATCAATCCTTCATCATTAGTAGACTATTGTGGACAACAACACTATAAAGCATTTTAAAATAGTCCAGAAGCTCCAAACTGGCCCTTTTTTTTCCCTCCAACCTTTTTTTCTTTCTAAGTGGGACGGATTTCACTCGAATCGTCCTATAAGTTGAATCGGTGTTTGTACATCATTCCTTCACAAATATAAGACTCTTACGGTCAACAACAGTATAAACCGTACCAAAATAGTCCACACGTTCCTAAATGACCCTTTTTCTTTCTCTCCAACCTTATTTTGTTCGTAACTGGTGCGGATTTCACTCGAATCTTACAAATATGTTGAATCGGTATTTGTACATCAATCCTTCATCATTAGTAGACTATTATGGACAACAACACTATAAAGCATTTTAAAATAGTCCAGAAGCTCCAAACTGGCCCTTTTTTTTCCCTCCAACCTTTTTTTCTTTCTAAGTGGGACGGATTTCACTCGAATCGTCCTATAAGTTGAATCGGTGTTTGTACATCATTCCTTCACAAATATAAGACTCTTACAGTCAACAACAGTATAAACCGTACCAAAATAGTCCACACGTTCCTAAATGACCCTTTTTCTTTCTCTCCAACCTTATTTTGTTCGTAACTGGTGCGGATTTCACTCGAATCTTACAAATATGTTGAATCGGTATTTGTACATCAATCCTTCATCATTAGTAGACTATTATGGACAACAACACTATAAAGCATTTTAAAATAGTCCAGAAGCTCCAAACTAGCCCTTTTTTTCCCCTCCAACCTTTTTTTCTTTCTAAGTGGGACGGATTTAACTCGAATCGTCCTATAAGTTGAATCGGTGTTTGTACATCATTCCTTCACAAATATAAGACTCTTACGGTCAACAACAGTATAAACCGTACCAAAATAGTCCACACGTTCCTAAATGACCCTTTTTCTTTCTCTCCAACCATATTTTGTTCGTAACTAGTGCAGATTTCACTCGAATCTTACTAATATGTTGAATCCCTATTTTTACATCATTCCTTCACCATTTATAGACTATTATGGATAACAAGACTATAAAGCATTTCAAAATTGTCCAGAAGTTCCTAACTGACCCTTTTTTTCCCTCCAACCTTTTTTTCTTTCTAAGTGAGACGGATTTCACTCGAATCGTCCAATAAATTGAATCGGTGTTTGTACATCATTCCGTCACAAATATAAGACTCTTACGGTCAACAACAGTATAAACCGTACCAAAATAGTCCACACGTTCCTAAATGACCCATTTCTTTCTCTCCAACCTTCTTTTGTTTCTAACAGGTACGGATTTCACTCGAATCTTACTAATATGTTGAATCGCTATTTGTACATCATTCCGTCACCATAAAATAGACTATTATGGATAACAACACTATAAAGCATTTCAAAATAGTCCAGAAGCTCCTGACTGGACCTTTTTTTCCCTCACCATTTTTTTCTTTCTAAGTGGGACGGATTTCACTCGAATCGTCCTATAAGTTAAATCGGTGTTTGTACATCATTCCTTCACAAATATAAGACTCTTATGGTCAACAACAGTATAAACCGTACCAAAATAGTCCACACGTTCCTAAATGACCCTTTTTCTTTCTTTCCAACCTTCTTTTGTTCGTAACAGGTGCGGATTTCACTCGAATCTTACAAATATGTTGAATCGGTATTTGTACATCAATCCTTCATCATTAGTAGACTATTATGGACAACAACACTATAAAGCATTTTAAAATAGTCCAGAAGCTCCAAACTGGCCCTTTTTTTTCCCTCCAACCTTTTTTTCTTTCTAAGTGGGACGGATTTCACTCGAATCGTCCTATAAGTTGAATCGGTGTTTGTACATCATTCCTTCACAAATATAAGACTCTTACGGTCAACAACAGTATAAACCGTACCAAAATAGTCCACACGTTCCTAAATGACCCTTTTTCTTTCTCTCCAACCTTATTTTGTTCGTAACTGGTGCGGATTTCACTCGAATCTTACAAATATGTTGAATCGGTATTTGTACATCAATCCTTCATCATTAGTAGACTATTATGGACAACAACACTATAAAGCATTTTAAAATAGTCCAGAAGCTCCAAACTGGCCCTTTTTTTTCCCTCCAACCTTTTTTTCTTTCTAAGTGGGACGGATTTCACTCGAATCGTCCTATAAGTTGAATCGGTGTTTGTACATCATTCCTTCACAAATATAAGACTCTTACGGTCAACAACAGTATAAACCGTACCAAAATAGTCCACACGTTCCTAAATGACCCATTTCTTTCTCTCCAACCTTCTTTTGTTTCTAACAGGTACGGATTTCACTCGAATCTTACTAATATGTTGAATCGCTATTTGTACATCATTCCGTCACCATAAAATAGACTATTATGGACAACAACACTATAAAGCATTTCAAAATAGTCCAGAAGCTCCAAACTAGCCCTTTTTTTCCCCTCCAACCTTTTTTTCTTTCTAAGTGGGACGGATTTCACTCGAATCGTCCTATAAGTTGAATCGGTGTTTGTACATCATTCCTTCACAAATATAAGACTCTTACGGTCAACAACAGTATAAACCGTACCAAAATAGTCCACACGTTCTTAAATGACCCTTTTTCTTTCTCTCCAACCTTATTTTGTTCGTAACTGGAGCGGATTTCACTCGAATCTTACAAATATGTTGAATCGGTATTTGTACATCAATCCTTCATCATTAGTAGACTATTATGGACAACAACACTATAAAGCATTTTAAAATAGTCCTGAAGCTCCAAACTGGCCCTTTTTTTCCCCTCCAACCTTTTTTTCTTTCTAAGTGGGACGGATTTAACTCGAATCGTCCTATAAGTTGAATCGGTGTTTGTACATCATTCCTTCACAAATATAAGACTCTTACGGTCAACAACAGTATAAACCGTACCAAAATAGTCCACACGTTCCTAAATGACCCTTTTTATTTCTCTCCAACCATATTTTGTTCGTAACTAGTGCAGATTTCACTCGAATCTTACTAATATGTTGAATCCCTATTTTTACATCATTCCTTCACCATTTATAGACTATTATGGATAACAAGACTATAAAGCATTTCAAAATTGTCCAGAAGTTCCTAACTGACCCTTTTTTTCCCTCCAACCTTTTTTTCTTTCTAAGTGAGACGGATTTCACTCGAATCGTCCAATAAATTGAATCGGTGTTTGTACATCATTCCGTCACAAATATAAGACTCTTACGGTCAACAACAGTATAAACCGTACCAAAATAGTCCACACGTTCCTAAATGACCCATTTCTTTCTCTCCAACCTTCTTTTGTTTCTAACAGGTACGGATTTCACTCGAATCTTACTAATATGTTGAATCGCTATTTGTACATCATTCCGTCACCATAAAATAGACTATTATGGATAACAACACTATAAAGCATTTCAAAATAGTCCAGAAGCTCCTGACTGGACCTTTTTTTCCCTCACCATTTTTTTCTTTCTAAGTGGGACGGATTTCACTCGAATCGTCCTATAAGTTAAATCGGTGCTTGTACATCATTCCTTCACAAATATAAGACTCTTATGGTCAACAACAGTATAAACCGTACCAAAATAGTCCACACGTTCCTAAATGACCCTTTTTCTTTCTTTCCAACCTTCTTTTGTTCGTAACAGGTGCGGATTTCACTCGAATCTTACAAATATGTTGAATCGGTATTTGTACATCAATCCTTCATCATTAGTAGACTATTATGGACAACAACACTATAAAGCATTTTAAAATAGTCCAGAAGCTCCAAACTGGCCCTTTTTTTTCCCTCCAACCTTTTTTTCTTTCTAAGTGGGACGGATTTCACTCGAATCGTCCTATAAGTTGAATCGGTGTTTGTACATCATTCCTTCACAAATATAAGACTCTTACGGTCAACAACAGTATAAACCGTACCAAAATAGTCCACACGTTCCTAAATGACCCTTTTTCTTTCTCTCCAACCTTATTTTGTTCGTAACTGGTGCGGATTTCACTCGAATCTTACAAATATGTTGAATCGGTATTTGTACATCAATCCTTCATCATTAGTAGACTATTATGGACAACAACACTATAAAGCATTTTAAAATAGTCCAGAAGCTCCAAACTGGCCCTTTTTTTCCCCTCCAACCTTTTTTTCTTTCTAAGTGGGACGGATTTAACTCGAATCGTCCTATAAGTTGAATCGGTGTTTGTACATCATTCCTTCACAAATATAAGACTCTTACGGTCAACAACAGTATAAACCGTACCAAAATAGTCCACACGTTCCTAAATGATCCTTTTTCTTTCTCTCCAACCATATTTTGTTCGTAACTAGTGCGGATTTCACTCGAATCTTACTAATATGTTGAATCCCTATTTTTACATCATTCCTTCACCATTAATAGACTATTATGGACAACAAGACTATAAAGCATTTCAAAATTGTCCAGAAGTTCCTAACTGACCCTTTTTTTCCCTCCAACCTTTTTTTCTTTCTAAGTGAGACGGATTTCACTCGAATCGTCCTATAAATTGAATCGGTGTTTGTACATCATTCCGTCACAAATATAAGACTCTTACGGTCAACAACAGTATAAACCGTACCAAAATAGTCCACACGTTCCTAAATGACCCATTTCTTTCTCTCCAACCTTCTTTTGTTTCTAACAGGTACGGATTTCACTCGAATCTTACTAATATGTTGAATCGCTATTTGTACATCATTCCGTCACCATAAAATAGACTATTATGGACAACAACACTATAAAGCATTTCAAAATAGTCCAAAAGCTCCTGACTGGACCTTTTTTTCCCTCACCATTTTTTTCTTTCTAAGTGGGACGGATTTCACTCGAATCGTCCTATAAGTTAAATCGGTGTTTGTACATCATTCCTTCACAAATATAAGACTCTTATGGTCAACAACAGTATAAACCGTACCAAAATAGTCCACACGTTCCTAAATGACCCATTTCTTTCTCTCCAACCTTCTTTTGTTTCTAACAGGTTCGGATTTCACTCGAATCTTACTAATATGTTGAATCGCTATTTCTACATCATTCCGTCACCATAAAATAGACAATTATGGACAACAACACTATAAAGCATTTCAAAATAGTCCAGAAGCTCCTGACTGGACCTTTTTTTCCCTCACCATTTTTTTCTTTCTAAGTGGGACGGATTTCACTGGAATCGTCCTATAAGTTAAATCGGTGTTTGTACATCATTCCTTCACAAATATAAGACTTTTATGGTCAACAACAGTATAAACCGTACCAAAATAGTCCACACGTTCCTAAATGACCCTTTTTCTTTCTTTCCAACCTTCTTTTGTTCGTAACAGGTGCGGATTTCACTCGAATCTTACAAATATGTTGAATCGGTATTTGTACATCAATCCTTCATCATTAGTAGACTATTATGGACAACAACACTATAAAGCATTTCAAAATAGTCCAGAAGCTCCAAACTAGCCCTTTTTTTCCCCTCCAACCTTTTTTGCTTTCTAAGTGGGACGGATTTCACTCGAATCGTCCTATAAGTTGAATCGGTGTTTGTACATCATTCCTTCACAAATATAAGACTCTTACGGTCAACAACAGTATAAACCGTACCAAAATAGTCCACACGTTCTTAAATGACCCTTTTTCTTTCTCTCCAACCTTATTTTGTTCGTAACTGGTGCGGATTTCACTCGAATCTTACAAATATGTTGAATCGGTATTTGTACATCAATCCTTCATCATTAGTAGACTATTATGGACAACAACACTATAAAGCATTTTAAAATAGTCCTGAAGCTCCAAACTGGCCCTTTTTTTTTTCCCCTCCAACCTTTTTTTCTTTCTAAGTGGGACGGATTTAACTCGAATCGTCCTATAAGTTGAATCGGTGTTTGTACATCATTCCTTCACAAATATAAGACTCTTACGGTCAACAACAGTATAAACCGTACCAAAATAGTCCACACGTTCCTAAATGACCCTTTTTCTTTCTCTCCAACCATATTTTGTTCGTAACTAGTGCGGATTTCACTTGAATCTTACTAATATGTTGAATCCCTATTTTTACATCATTCCTTCACCATTAATAGACTATTATGGACAACAAGACTATAAAGCATTTCAAAATTGTCCAGAAGTTCCTAACTGACCCTTTTTTTCCCTCCAACCTTTTTTTCTTTCTAAGTGAGACGGATTTCACTCGAATCGTCCTATAAATTGAATCGGTGTTTGTACATCACTCCGTCACAAATATAAGACTCTTACGGTCAACAACAGTATAAACCGTACCAAAATAGTCCACACGTTCCTAAATGACCCATTTCTTTCTCTCCAACCTTCTTTTGTTTCTAACAGGTACGGATTTCACTCGAATCTTACTAATATGTTGAATCGCTATTTGTACATCATTCCGTCACCATAAAATAGACTATTATGGACAACAACACTATAAAGCATTTTAAAATAGTCCAGAAGCTCCAAACTGGCCTTTTTTTTTCCCTCCAACCTTTTTTTCTTTCTAAGTGGGACGGATTTCACTCGAATCGTCCTATAAGTTGAATCGGTGTTTGTACATCATTCCTTCACAAATATAAGACTCTTACGGTCAACAACAGTATAAACCGTACCAAAATAGTCCACACGTTCCTAAATGACCCTTTTTCTTTCTCTCCAACCTTATTTTGTTCGTAACTGGTGCGGATTTCACTCGAATCTTACAAATATGTTGAATCGGTATTTGTACATCAATCCTTAATCATTAGTAGTCTATTATGGACAACAACACTATAAAGCATTTTAAAATAGTCCAGAAGCTCCAAACTGGCCCTTTTTTTCCCCTCCAACCTTTTTTTCTTTCTAAGTGGGACGGATTTAACTCGAATCGTCCTATAAGTTGAATCGGTGTTTGTACATCATTCCTTCACAAATATAGGACTCTTACGGTCAACAACAGTATAAACCGTACCAAAATAGTCCACACGTTCCTAAATGACCCTTTTTCTTTCTCTCCAACCATATTTTGTTCGTAACTAGTGCAGATTTCACTCGAATCTTACTAATATGTTGAATCCCTATTTTTACATCATTCCTTCACCATTTATAGACTATTATGGATAACAAGACTATAAAGCATTTCAAAATTGTCCAGAAGTTCCTAACTGACCCTTTTTTTCCCTCCAACCTTTTTTTCTTTCTAAGTGAGACGGATTTCACTCGAATCGTCCAATAAATTGAATCGGTGTTTGTACATCATTCCGTCACAAATATAAGACTCTTACGGTCAACAACAGTATAAACCGTACCAAAATAGTCCACACGTTCCTAAATGACCCATTTCTTTCTCTCCAACCTTCTTTTGTTTCTAACAGGTACGGATTTCACTCGAATCTTACTAATATGTTGAATCGCTATTTGTACATCATTCCGTCACCATAAAATAGACTATTATGGATAACAACACTATAAAGCATTTCAAAATAGTCCAGAAGCTCCTGACTGGACCTTTTTTTCCCTCACCATTTTTTTCTTTCTAAGTGGGACGGATTTCACTCGAATCGTCCTATAAGTTAAATCGGTGTTTGTACATCATTCCTTCACAAATATAAGACTCTTATGGTCAACAACAGTATAAACCGTACCAAAATAAAAAAAAACAGGTGCGGATTTCACTCGAATCTTACAAATATGTTGAATCGGTATTTGTACATCAATCCTTCATCATTTGTAGACTATTATGGACAACAACACTATAAAGCATTTTAAAATAGTCCAGAAGCTCCAAACTGGCCCTTTTTTTTCCCTCCAACCTTTTTTTCTTTCTAAGTGGGACGGATTTCACTCGAATCGTCCTATAAGTTGAATCGGTGTTTGTACATCATTCCTTCAGAAATATAAGACTCTTATGGTCAACAACAGTATAAACCGTACCAAAATAGTCCACACGTTCCTAAATGACCCTTTTTCTTTCTTTCCAACCTTCTTTTGTTCGTAACAGGTGCGGATTTCACTCGAATCTTACAAATATGTTGAATCGGTATTTGTACATCAGTCCTTCATCATTAGTAGACTATTATGGACAACAACACTATAAAGCATTTTAAAATAGTCCAGAAGCTCCAAACTGGCCCTTTTTTTCCCCTCCAACCTTTTTTTCTTTCTAAGTGGGACGGATTTCACTCGAATCGTCCTATAAGTTGAATCGGTGTTTGTACATCATTCTTTCACAAATAAAATACTCTTACGGTCAACAACAGTATAAACCGTACCAAAATAGTCCACACGTTCCTAAATGACCCTTTTTCTTTCTCTCCAACCTTATTTTGTTCGTAACTGGTGCGGATTTCACTCGAATCTTACAAATATGTTGAATCGGTATTTGTACATCAATCCTTAATCATTAGTAGACTATTATGGACAACAACACTATAAAGCATTTTAAAATAGTCCAGAAGCTCCAAACTGGCCCTTTTTTTCCCCTCCAACCTTTTTTTCTTTCTAAGTGGGACAGATTTCACTCGAATCGTCCTATAAGTTAAATCGGTGTTTGTACATCATTCCTTCACAAATATAAGACTCTTACGGTCAACAAAAGTATAAACCGTACCAAAATAGTCCACACGTTCCTAAATGACCCTTTTTCTTTCTTTCCAACCTTCTTTTGTTCGTAACAGGTGCGGATTTCACTCGAATCTTACAAATATGTTGAATCGGTATTTGTACATCAATCCTTCATCATTAGTAGACTATTATGGACAACAACACTATAAAGCATTTTAAAATAGTCCAGAAGCTCCAAACTGGCCCTTTTTTTCCCCTCCAACCTTTTTTGCTTTCTAAGTGGGACGGATTTCACTCGAATCGTCCTATAAGTTGAATCGGTGTTTGTACATCATTCCTTCACAAATATAAGACTCTTACGGTCAACAACAGTATAAACCGTACCAAAATAGTCCACACGTTCCTAAATGACCCTTTTTCTTTCTCTCCAACCTTATTTTGTTCGTAACAAGTGCGGATTTCACTCGAATCTTACTAATATGTTGAATCCCTATTTTTACATCATTCCTTCACCATTAATAGACTATTATGGACAATAAGACTATAAAGCATTTCAAAATTGTCCAGAAGTTCCTAACTGACCCTTTTTTCCCTCCAACCTTTTTTTCTTTCTAAGTGAGACGGATTTAATTCGAATCGTCCTATAAATTGAATCGGTGTTTGTACATCATTCCGTCACAAATATAAGACTCTTACGGTCAACAACAGTATAAACCGTACCAAAATTGTCCACACGTTCCTAAATGACCAATTTCTTTCTCTCCAACCTTCTTTTGTTTCTAACAGGTACGGATTTCACTCGAATCTTACTAATATGTTGAATCGCTATTTGTACATCATTCCGTCACCATAAAAGAGACTATTGTGGACAACAACACTATAAAGCATTTCAAAATAGTCCAGAAGCTCCTGACTGGACCTTTTTTTCCCTCACCATTTTTTTCTTTCTAAGTGGGACGAATTTCACTCGAATAGTCCTATAAGTTAAATCGGTGTTTGTACATCATTCCTTCACAAATATAAGACTCTTATGGTCAACAACAGTATAAACCGTACCAAAATAGTCCACACGTTCCTAAATGACCCTTTTTCTTTCTTTCCAACCTTCTTTTGTTCGAAACAGGTGCGGATTTCACTCGAATCTTACAAATATGTTGAATCGGTATTTGTACATCAATCCTTCATCATTAGTAGACTATTATGGACAACAACACTATAAAGCATTTTAAAATAGTCCAGAAGCTCCAAACTGGCCCTTTTTTTTCCCTCCAACCTTTTTTTCTTTCTAAGTGAGACGGATTTCACTCGAATCGTCCTATAAGTTGAATCGGTGTTTGTACATCATTCCTTCAGAAATATAAGACTCTTATGGTCAACAACAGTATAAACCGTACCAAAATAGTCCACACGTTCCTAAATGACCCTTTTTCTTTCTTTCCAACCTTCTTTTGTTCGTAACAGGTGCGGATTTCACTCGAATCTTACAAATATGTTGAATCGGTATTTGTACATCAATCCTTCATCATTAGTAGACTATTATGGACAACAACACTATAAAGCATTTTAAAATAGTCCAGAAGCTCCAAACTGGCCCTTTTTTTCCCCTCCAACCTTTTTTTCTTTCTAAGTGGGACGGATTTCACTCGAATCGTCCTATAAGTTGAATCGGTGTTTGTACATCATTCTTTCACAAATAAAATACTCTTACGGTCAACAACAGTATAAACCGTACCAAAATAGTCCACACGTTCCTAAATGACCCTTTTTCTTTCTCTCCAACCTTATTTTGTTCGTAACTGGTGCGGATTTCACTCGAATCTTACAAATATGTTGAATCGGTATTTGTACATCAATCCTTAATCATTAGTAGACTATTATGGACAACAACACTATAAAGCATTTTAAAATAGTCCAGAAGCTCCAAACTGGCCCTTTTTTTCCCCTCCAACCTTTTTTTCTTTCTAAGTGGGACAGATTTCACTCGAATCGTCCTATAAGTTAAATCGGTGTTTGTACATCATTCCTTCACAAATATAAGACTCTTACGGTCAACAATAGTATAAACCGTACCAAAATAGTCCACACGTTCCTAAATGACCCTTTTTCTTTCTTTCCAACCTTCTTTTGTTCGTAACAGGTGCGGATTTCACTCGAATCTTACAAATATGTTGAATCGGTATTTGTACATCAATCCTTCATCATTAGTAGACTATTATGGACAACAACACTATAAAGCATTTTAAAATAGTCCAGAAGCTCCAAACTGGCCCTTTTTTTCCCCTCCAACCTTTTTTGCTTTCTAAGTGGGACGGATTTCACTCGAATCGTCCTATAAGTTGAATCGGTGTTTGTACATCATTCCTTCACAAATATAAGACTCTTACGGTCAACAACAGTATAAACCGTACCAAAATAGTCCACACGTTCCTAAATGACCCTTTTTCTTTCTCTCCAACCTTATTTTGTTCGTAACAAGTGCGGATTTCACTCGAATCTTACTAATATGTTGAATCCCTATTTTTACATCATTCCTTCACCATTAATAGACTATTATGGACAATAAGACTATAAAGCATTTCAAAATTGTCCAGAAGTTCCTAACTGACCCTTTTTTCCCTCCAACCTTTTTTTCTTTCTAAGTGAGACGGATTTCATTCGAATCGTCCTATAAATTGAATCGGTGTTTGTACATCATTCCGTCACAAATATAAGACTCTTACGGTCAACAACAGTATAAACCGTACCAAAATTGTCCACACGTTCCTAAATGACCAATTTCTTTCTCTCCAACCTTCTTTTGTTTCTAACAGGTACGGATTTCACTCGAATCTTACTAATATGTTGAATCGCTATTTGTACATCATTCCGTCACCATAAAAGAGACTATTGTGGACAACAACACTATAAAGCATTTCAAAATAGTCCAGAAGCTCCTGACTGGACCTTTTTTTCCCTCACCATTTTTTTCTTTCTAAGTGGGACGAATTTCACTCGAATAGTCCTATAAGTTAAATCGGTGTTTGTACATCATTCCTTCACAAATATAAGACTCTTATGGTCAACAACAGTATAAACCGTACCAAAATAGTCCACACGTTCCTAAATGACCCTTTTTCTTTCTTTCCAACCTTCTTTTGTTCGTAACAGGTGCGGATTTCACTCGAATCTTACAAATATGTTGAATCGGTATTTGTACATCAATCCTTCATCATTAGTAGACTATTATGGACAACAACACTATAAAGCATTTTAAAATAGTCCAGAAGCTCCAAACTGGCCCTTTTTTTCCCCTCCAACCTTTTTTTCTTTCTAAGTGGGACGGATTTCACTCGAATCGTCCTATAAGTTGAATCGGTGTTTGTACATCATTCTTTCACAAATAAAATACTCTTACGGTCAACAACAGTATAAACCGTACCAAAATAGTCCACACGTTCCTAAATGACCCTTTTTCTTTCTCTCCAACCTTATTTTGTTCGTAACTGGTGCGGATTTCACTCGAATCTTACAAATATGTTGAATCGGTATTTGTACATCAATCCTTAATCATTAGTAGACTATTATGGACAACAACACTATAAAGCATTTTAAAATAGTCCAGAAGCTCCAAACTGGCCCTTTTTTTCCCCTCCAACCTTTTTTTCTTTCTAAGTGGGACAGATTTCACTCGAATCGTCCTATAAGTTAAATCGGTGTTTGTACATCATTCCTTCACAAATATAAGACTCTTACGGTCAACAACAGTATAAACCGTACCAAAATAGTCCACACGTTCCTAAATGACCCTTTTTCTTTCTTTCCAACCTTCTTTTGTTCGTAACAGGTGCGGATTTCACTCGAATCTTACAAATATGTTGAATCGGTATTTGTACATCAATCCTTCATCATTAGTAGACTATTATGGACAACAACACTATAAAGCATTTTAAAATAGTCCAGAAGCTCCAAACTGGCCCTTTTTTTCCCCTCCAACCTTATTTTGTTCGTAACTAGTGCGGATTTCACTCGAATCTTACTAATATGTTGAATCCCTATTTTTGCATCATTCCTTCACCATTAATAGACTATTATGGACAAAAAGACTATAAAGCATTTCAAAATTGTCCAGAAGTTCCTAACTGACCCTTTTTTCCCTCCAACCTTTTTTTCTTTCTAAGTGAGACGGATTTCATTCGAATCGTCCTATAAATTGAATCGGTGTTTGTACATCATTCCGTCACAAATATAAGACTCTTACGGTCAACAACAGTATAAACCGTACCAAAATTGTCCACACGTTCCTAAATGACCAATTTCTTTCTCTCCAACCTTCTTTTGTTTCTAACAGGTACGGATTTCACTCGAATCTTACTAATATGTTGAATCGCTATTTGTACATCATTTCGTCACCATTAAATAGACTATTATGGACAACAACACTATAAAGCATTTCAAAATAGTCCAGAAGCTCGTGACTGTACCTTTTTTTCTTTCTAAGTGGGACGGATTTCACTCGAATCTACCTATAAGTTAAATCGGTGTTTGTACATCATTCCTTCACAAATATAAGACTCTTATGGTCAACAACAGTATAAACCGTACCAAAATAGTCCACACGTTCCTAAATGACCCTTTTTCTTTCTCTCCAACCTTATTTTGTTCGTAACTGGTGCGGATTTCACTCGAATCTTACTAATATGTTGAATCCCTATTTGTACATCATTCCTTCACCATTAATAGACTATTATGGACAACAAGACTATAAAGCATTTCAAAATTGTCCAGAAGTTCCTAACTGACCCTTTTTTTCCCTCCTACCTTTTTTTCTTTCTAAGTGGGACGGATTTCACTCGAATCGTCCTATAAGTTAAATCGGTGTTTGTACATCATTCCTTCACAAATATAAGACTCTTATGGTCAACAACAGTATAAACCGTACCAAAATAAAAAAAAATAGGTGCGGATTTCACTCGAATCTTACAAATATGTTGAATCGGTATTTGTACATCAATCCTTCATCATTAGTAGACTTTTATGGACAACAACACTATAAAGCATTTTAAAATAGTCCAGAAGTTCCAAACTGGCCCTTTTTTTCCCCTCCAACCTTTTTTTCTTTCTAAGTGGGACGGATTTCACTCGAATCGTCCTATAAGTTGAATCGGTGTTTGTACATCATTCCTTCACAAATATAAGACTCTTACGGTCAACAACAGTATAAACCGTACCAAAATATTCCACACGTTCCTAAATGACCCTTTTTCTTTCTCTCCAACCTTCTTTTGTTCGTAACTGGTGCGGATTTCACTCGAATCTTACTAATATGTTGAATCCCTATTTTTACATCATTCCTTCACCATTAATAGACTATTATGGACAACAAGACTATAAAGCATTTCAAAATTGTCCAGAAGTTCCTAACTGACCCTTTTTTTCCCTCCAACCTTTTTTTCTTTCTAAGTGAGACGGATTTCACTCGAATCGTCTTATAAATTGAATCGGTGTTTGTACATCATTCCGTCACAAATATAAGACTCTTACGGTCAACAACAGTATAAACCGTACCAAAATAGTCCGCACGTTCCTAAATGACCCTTTTTCTTTCTTTCCAACCTTCTTTTGTTCGTAACAGGTGCGGATTTCACTCGAATCTTACAAATATGTTGAATCGGTATTTGTACATCAATCCTTCATCATTAGTAGACTATTATGGACAACAACACTATAAAGCATTTTAAAATAGTCCAGAAGTTCCAAACTGGCCCTTTTTTTCCCCTCCAACCTTTTTTTCTTTCTAAGTGGGACGGATTTCACTCGAATCGTCCTATAAGTTGAATCAGTGTTTGTACATCATTCCTTCACAAATATAAGACTCTTACGGTCAACAACAGTATAAACCGTACCAAAATATTCCACACGTTCCTAAATGACCCTTTTTCTTTCTCTCCAACCTTCTTTTGTTCGTAACTGGTGCGGATTTTACTCGAATCTTACTAATATGTTGAATCCCTATTTGTACATCATTCCTTCACCATTAATAGACTATTATGGACAACAAGACTATAAAGCATTTCAAAATTGTCCAGAAGTTCCTAACTGACCCTTTTTTTCCCTCCAACCTTTTTTTCTTTCTAAGTGGGACAGATTTCACTCGAATCGTCCTATAAGTTAAATCGGTGTTTGTACATCATTCCTTCACAAATATAAGACTCTTATGGTCAAAAACAGTATAAACCGTACCAAAATAGTCCACACGTTCCTAAATGACCCTTTTTCTTTCTTTCCAACCTTTTTTTGTTCGTAACAGGTGCGGATTTCACTCGAATCTTACAAATATGTTGAATCGGTATTTGTACATCAATCCTTCATCATTAGTAGACTATTATGGACAACAACACTATAAAGCATTTTAAAATAGTCCAGAAGTTCCAAACTGGCCCTTTTTTTCCCCTCCAACCTTTTTTTCTTTCTAAGTGGGACGGATTTCACTCGAATCGTCCTATAAGTTGAATCGGTGTTTGTACATCATTCCTTCACAAATATAAGACTCTTACAGTCAACAACAGTATAAACCGTACCAAAATATTCCACACGTTCCTAAATGACCCTTTTTCTTTCTCTCCAACCTTCTTTTGTTCGTAACTGGTGCGGATTTCACTCGAATCTTACTAATATGTTGAATCCCTATTTGTACATCATTCCTTCACCATTAATAGACTATTATGGACAACAAGACTATAAAGCATTTCAAAATAGTCCAGAAGCTCCTGGCTGGACCTTTTTTTCCCTCCAACCTTTTTTTCTTTCTAAGTGGGACAGATTTCACTCGAATCGTCCTATAAGTTAAATCGGTGTTTGTACATCATTCCTTCACAAATATAAGACTCTTATGGTCAACAACAGTATAAACCGTACCAAAATAGTCCACACGTTCCTAAATGACCCTTTTTCTTTCTTTCCTACCTTTTTTTGTTCGTAACAGGTGCGGATTTCACTCGAATCTTACAAATATGTTGAATCGGTATTTGTACATCAATCCTTCATCATTAGTAGACTATTATGGACAACAACACTATAAAGCATTTTAAAATAGTCCAGAAGTTCCAAACTGGCCCTTTTTTTCCCCTCCAACCTTTTTTTCTTTCTAAGTGGGACGGATTTCACTCGTATCGTCCTATAAGTTGAATCGGTGTTTGTACATCATTCCTTCACAAATATAAGACTCTTACGGTCAACAACAGTATAAACCGTACCAAAATATTCCACACGTTCCTAAATGACCCTTTTTCTTTCTCTCCAACCTTCTTTTGTTCGTAACTGGTGCGGATTTCACTCGAATCTTACTAATATGTTGAATCCCTATTTGAACATCATTCCTTCATCATTAATAGACTATTATGGACAACAAGACTATAAAGCATTTCAAAATTGTCCAGAAGTTCCTAACTGACCCTTTTTTTCCCTCCAACCTTTTTTTCTTTCTAAGTGAGACGGATTTCACTCGAATCGTCCTATAAATTGAATCGGTTTTTGTACATTATTCCGTCACAAATATAAGACTCTTACGGTCAACAATAGTATAAACCGTACCAAAATTGTCCACAAATTCCTAAATGACCCATTTCTTTCTCTCCAACCTTCTTTTGTTTCTAACATGTACGGATTTCACTCGAATCTTACTAATATGTTGAATCGTTATTTGTACATCATTCCGTCACCATTAAATAGACTATTATGGACAACAACACTATAAAGCATTTGAAAATAGTCCAGAAGCTCCTGACTGGACCTTTTTTTCCCCTACAACCTTTTTTTCTTTCTAAGTGGGACGGATTTCACTCGTATCGTCCTATAAGTTGAATCGGTGTTTGTACATCATTCCTTCACAAATATAAGACTCTTACGGTCACCAACAGTATAAACCGTACCAAAATAGTTCACACGTTCCTAAATGACCCTTTTTCTTTCTCTCCAACCTTCTTTTGTTTCTAATTGGTGCGGATTTCACTCGAATTTTACTAATATGTTGAATCGGTATTTGTACATCAATCCTTCATCATTAGTAGACTATTATGGACAACAACACTATAAAGCATTTCAAAATAGTCCAGAAGCTCCTGACTGGACCTTTTTTTCCCTCCAACATTTTTTTCTTTCTAAGTAGGACGGATTTCACTCGAATCGTCTTATAAGTTAAATCGGTGTTTGTACATCATTCCTCCACAAATATAAGACTCTTATGGTCAACAACAGTATAAACCGTACCAAAATAGTCCACACGTTCCTAAATGACCCTTTTTTTTCTTTCCAACCTTCTTTTGTTCGTAACAGGTGCGGATTTCACTCGAATCTTACTAATATGTTGAATCCCTATTTGTACATCATTCCTTCATCATTAGTAGACTATTATGGACAACAACACTATAAAGCATTTTAAAATAGTCCAGAAGTTCCAAACTGGCCCTTTTTTTCCCCTCCAACCTTTTTTTCTTTCTAAGTGGGACAGATTTCACTCGAATCGTCCTATAAGTTGAATCGGTGTTTGTACATCATTCCTTCACAAATATAAGACTCTTACGGTCAAAAACAGTATAAACCGTACGAAAATATTCCACACGTTCCTAAATGACCCTTTTTCTTTCTCTCAAACCTTCTTTTGTTCGTAACTGGTGCGGATTTCACTCGAATCTTACTAATATGTTGAATCCCTATTTGTACATCATTCCTTCATCATTAATAGACTATTATGGACAACAAGACTATAAAGCATTTCAAAATTGTCCAGAAGTTCCTAACTGACACTTTTTTTCTCTCCAACCTTTTTTTCTTTCTAAGTGGGATGGATTTCACTCGAATCGTCCATAAGTTGAATCGATGTTTGTACATCATTCCTTCACAAATATAAGACTCTTACGGTCAAAAACAGTATAAACCGTACCAAAATAGTCCACACGTTCCTAAATGACCCATTTCTTTATCTCCAACCTTCTTTTGTTTCTAATAGGTACGGATTTCACTCGAATCTTACTAATATGTTGAATCGCTATTTGTACATCATTCCGTCACCATTAAATAGAATATTATGGACAACAACACTATAAAGCATTTCAAAATTGTCCAGAAGCTCCTGACTGGACCTTTTTTTCCCCTACAACCTTTTTTTCTTTCTAAGTGGGACGGATTTCACTCGTATCGTCCTATAAGTTGAATCGGTGTTTGTACATCATTCCTTCACAAATACAAGACTCTTACGGTCAACAACAGTATAAACCGTACCAAAATAGTTCACACGTTCCTAAATGACCCTTTTTTTTTCTCTCCAACCTTCTTTTGTTTCTAATTGGTGCGGATTTCACTCGAATTTTACTAATATATTGAATCGGAATTTGTACATCAATCCTTCATCATTAGTAGACTACTATGGACAACAACACAATAAAGCATTTTAAAATAGTCCAGAAGCTCCAAACTGGCCCTTTTTTCCCCCTTCTACCTTTTTTTCTTTCTAAGTGGGACGGATTTCACTCGAATCGTCCTATAAGTTGAATCGGTGTTTGTACATCATTCCTTCACAAATATAAGACTCTTACGGTCAACAACAGTATAAACCGTACCAAAATAGTCCACACGTTCCTAAATGACCCTTTTTCTTTCTCTCCAACCTTAATTTGTTCGTAACTGGTGCGGATTTCACTCGAATCTTACTAATATGTTAATCCCTATTTTTACATCAAATCTTCACCATTAATAGACTTTTATGGACAACAAGACTATAAAGCATTTCAAAATTGTCCAGAAGTTCCTAACTGACCCTTTTTTTCCCTCCAACCTTTTTTTCTTTCTAAGTGAGACGGATTTCACTCGAATCGTCCTATAAATTGAATCGGTGTTTGTACATTATTCCGTCACAAATATAAGACTCTTACGGTCAACAATAGTATAAACCGTACCAAAATAGTCCACACGTTCCTATATGGCCCATTTCTTTCCCTCCAACCTTCTTTTGTTTCTAACATGTACGGATTTCACTCGAATCTTACTAATATGTTGAATCGCTATTTGTACATCATTCCGTCACCATTAAATAGACTATTATGGACAACAACACTATAAAGCATTTCAAAATAGTCCAGAAGCTCCTGACTGGACCTTTTTTTCCCTCCAACATTTTTTTCTTTCTAAGTAGGACGGATTTCACTCGAATCGTCTTATAAGTTAAATCGGTGTTTGTACATCATTCCTTCACAAATATAAGACTCTTATGGTCAACAACAGTATAAACCGTACCAAAATAGTCCACACGTTCCTAAATGACCCATTTTCTTTCTTTCCAACCTTCTTTTGTTCGTAACAGGTGCGGATTTCACTCGAATCTTACAAATATGTTGAATCGGTATTTGTACATCAATCCTTCATCATTAGTAGACTATTATGGACAACAACACTATAAAGCATTTTAAAATAGTCCAGAAGTTCCAAACTGGCCCTTTTTTTCCCCTCCAACCTTTTTTTCTTTCTAAGTGGGACGGATTTCACTCGAATCGTCCTATAAGTTGAATCGGTGTTTGTACATCATTCCTTCACAAATATAAGACTCTTACGGTCAACAACAGTATAAACCGTACCAAAATATTCCACACGTTCCTAAATGACCCTTTTTCTTTCTCTCCAACCTTCTTTTGTTCGTAACTGGTGCGGATTTCACTCGAATCTTACTAATATGTTGAATCCCTATTTGTACATCATTCCTTCATCATTAATAGACTATTATGGACAACAAGACTATAAAGCATTTCAAAATTGTCCAGAAGTTCCTAACTGACCCTTTTTTTCCCTCCAACCTTTTTTTCTTTCTATGTGAGACGGATTTCACTCGAATCGTCCTATAAATTGAATCGGTGTTTGTACATTATTCCGTCACAAATATAAGACTCTTACGGTCAACAATAGTATAAACCGTACCAAAATAGTCCACAAGTTCCTAAATGACCCATTTCTTTCTCTCCAACCTTCTTTTGTTTCTAACATGTACGGATTTCACTCGAATCTTACTAATATGTTGAATCGTTATTTGTACATCATTCCGTCACCATTAAATAGACTATTATGGACAACAACACTATAAAGCATTTGAAAATAGTCCAGAAGCTCCTGACTGGACCTTTTTTTCCCCTACAACCTTTTTTTCTTTCTAAGTGGGACGGATTTCACTCGTATCGTCCTATAAGTTGAATCGGTGTTTGTACATCATTCCTTCACAAATATAAGACTCTTACGGTCACCAACAGTATAAACCGTACCAAAATAGTTCACACGTTCCTAAATGACCCTTTTTCTTTCTCTCCAACCTTCTTTTGTTTCTAATTGGTGCGGATTTCACTCGAATTTTACTAATATGTTGAATCGGTATTTGTACATCAATCCTTCATCATTAGTAGACTATTATGGACAACAACACTATAAAGCATTTCAAAATAGTTCAGAAGCTCCTGACTGGACCTTTTTTTCCCTCCAACATTTTTTTCTTTCTAAGTAGGACGGATTTCACTCGAATCGTCTTATAAGTTAAATCGGTGTTTGTACATCATTCCTTCACAAATATAAGACTCTTATGGTCAACAACAGTATAAACCGTACCAAAATAGTCCACACGTTCCTAAATGACCCTTTTTCTTTCTTTCCAACCTTCTTTTGTTCGTAACAGGTGCGGATTTCACTCGAATCTTACTAATATGTTGAATCCCTATTTGTACATCATTCCTTCATCATTAGTAGACTATTATGGACAACAACACTATAAAGCATTTTAAAATAGTCCAGAAGTTCCAAACTGGCCCTTTTTTTCCCCTCCAACCTTTTTTTCTTTCTAAGTGGGACAGATTTCACTCGAATCGTCCTATAAGTTGAATCGGTGTTTGTACATCATTCCTTCACAAATATAAGACTCTTACGGTCAAAAACAGTATAAACCGTACGAAAATATTCCACACGTTCCTAAATGACCCTTTTTCTTTCTCTCAAACCTTCTTTTGTTCGTAACTGGTGCGGATTTCACTCGAATCTTACTAATATGTTGAATCCCTATTTGTACATCATTCCTTCATCATTAATAGACTATTATGGACAACAAGACTATAAAGCATTTCAAAATTGTCCAGAAGTTCCTAACTGACACTTTTTTTCTCTCCAACCTTTTTTTCTTTCTAAGTGGGATGGATTTCACTCGAATCGTCCATAAGTTGAATCGATGTTTGTACATCATTCCTTCACAAATATAAGACTCTTACGGTCAAAAACAGTATAAACCGTACCAAAATAGTCCACACGTTCCTAAATGACCCATTTCTTTATCTCCAACCTTCTTTTGTTTCTAATAGGTACGGATTTCACTCGAATCTTACTAATATGTTGAATCGCTATTTGTACATCATTCCATCACCATTAAATAGAATATTATGGACAACAACACTATAAAGCATTTCAAAATTGTCCAGAAGCTCCTGACTGGACCTTTTTTTCCACTACAACCTTTTTTTCTTTCTAAGTGGGACGGATTTCACTCGTATCGTCCTATAAGTTGAATCGGTGTTTGTACATCATTCCTTCACAAATATAAGACTCTTACGGTCAACAACAGTATAAACCGTACCAAAATAGTTCACACGTTCCTAAATGACCCTTTTTTTTTCTCTCCAACCTTCTTTTGTTTATAATTGGTGCGGATTTCACTCGAATTTTACTAATATATTGAATCGGTATTTGTACATCAATCCTTCATTATTAGTAGACTATTATGGACAACAACACAATAAAGCATTTTAAAATAGTCAGGAAGCTCCAAACTGGCCCTTTTTTCCCCCTCCAACCTTTTTTTCTTTCTAAGTGGGACGGATTTCACTCGAATCGTCCTATAAGTTGAATCGGTGTTTGTACATCATTCCTTCACAAATATAAGACTCTTACGGTCAACAACAGTATAAACCGTACCAAAATAGTCCACACGTTCCTAAATGACCCTTTTTCTTTCTCTCCAACCTTAATTTGTTCGTAACTGGTGCGGATTTCACTCGAATCTTACAAATATGTTGAATCGGTATTTGTACATCAATCCTTCATCATTAGTAGACTATTATGGACAACAACACTATAAAGCATTTTAAAATAGTCCAGAAGTTCCAAACTGGCCCTTTTTTTCCCCTCCAACCTTTTTTTCTTTCTAAGTGGGACATATTTCACTCGAATCGTCCTATAAGTTGAATCGGTGTTTGTACATCATTCCTTCACAAATATAAGACTCTTACGGTCAACAACAGTATAAACCGTACGAAAATATTCCACACGTTCCTAAATGACCCTTTTTCTTTCTCTCAAACCTTCTTTTGTTCGTAACTGGTGCGGATTTCACTCGAATCTTACTAATATATTGAATCCCTATTTGTACATCATTCCTTCATCATTAATAGACTATTATGGACAACAAGACTATAAAGCATTTCAAAATTGTCCAGAAGTTCCTAACTGACCCTTTTTTTCTCTCCAACCTTTTTTTCTTTCTAAGTGGGACGGATTTCACTCGTATCGTCCTATAAGTTGAATCGGTGTTTGTACATCATTCCTTCACAAATATAAGACTCTTACGGTCACCAACAGTATAAACCGTACCAAAATACTTCACACGTTCCTAAATGACCCTTTTTCTTTCTCTCCAACCTTCTTTTGTTTCTAATTGGTGCGGATTTCACTCGAATTTTACTAATATGTTGAATCGGTATTTGTACATCAATCCTTCATCATTAGTAGACTATTATGGACAACAACACTATAAAGCATTTCAAAATAGTCCAGAAGCTCCTGACTGGACCTTTTTTTCCCTCCAACATTTTTTTCTTTCTAAGTAGGACGGATTTCACTCGAATCGTCTTATAAGTTAAATCGGTGTTTGTACATCATTCCTTCACAAATATAAGACTCTTATGGTCAACAACAGTATAAACCGTACCAAAATAGTCCACACGTTCCTAAATGACCCTTTTTCTTTCTTTCCAACCTTCTTTTGTTCGTAACAGGTGCGGATTTCACTCGAATCTTACTAATATGTTGAATCCCTATTTGTACATCATTCCTTCATCATTAGTAGACTATTATGGACAACAACACTATAAAGCATTTTAAAATAGTCCAGAAGTTCCAAACTGGCCCTTTTTTTCCCCTCCAACCTTTTTTTCTTTCTCAGTGGGACAGATTTCACTCGAATCGTCCTATAAGTTGAATCGGTGTTTGTACATCATTCCTTCACAAATATAAGACTCTAACGGTCAAAAACAGTATAAACCGTACCAAAATAGTCCACACGTTCCTATATGGCCCATTTCTTTCCCTCCAACCTTCTTTTGTTTCTAACATGTACGGATTTCACTCGAATCTTACTAATATGTTGAATCGCTATTTGAACATCATTCCGTCACCATTAAATAGACTATTATGGACAACAACACTATAAAGCATTTCAAAATAGTCCAGAAGCTCCTGACTGGACCTTTTTTTCCCTCCAACATTTTTTTCTTTCTAAGTAGGACGGATTTCACTCGAATCGTCTTATAAGTTAAATCAGTGTTTGTACATCATTCCTTCACAAATATAAGACTCTTATGGTCAACAACAGTATAAACCGTACCAAAATAGTCCACACGTTCCTAAATGACCCTTTTTCTTTCTTTCCAACCTTCTTTTGTTCGTAACAGGTACGGATTTCACTCGAATCTTACAAATATGTTGAATCGGTATTTGTACATCAATCCTTCATCATTAGTAGACTATTATGGACAACAACACTATAAAGCATTTTAAAATAGTCCAGAAGTTCCAAACTGGCCCTTTTTTTCCCCTCCAACCTTTTTTTCTTTCTAAGTGGGACGGATTTCACTCGAATCGTCCTATAAGTTGAATCGGTGTTTGTACATCATTCCTTTACAAATATAAGACTCTTACGGTCAACAACAGTATAAACCGTACCAAAATATTCCACACGTTCCTAAATGACCCTTTTTCTTTCTCTCCAACCTTCTTTTGTTCGTAACTGGTGCGGATTTCACTCGAATCTTACTAATATGTTGAATCCCTATTTGTACATCATTCCTTCATCATTAATAGACTATTATGGACAACAAGACTATAAAGCATTTCAAAATTGTCCAGAAGTTCCTAACTGACCCTTTTTTTCCCTCCAACCTTTTTTTCTTTCTAAGTGAGACGGATTTCACTCGAATCGTCCTATAAATTGAATCGGTGTTTGTACATTATTCCGTCACAAATATAAGACTCTTACGGTCAACAATAGTATAAACCGTACCAAAATAGTCCACAAGTTCCTAAATGACCCATTTCTTTCTCTCCAACCTTCTTTTGTTTCTAATTGGTGCGGATTTCACTCGAATTTTACTAATATGTTGAATCGGTATTTGTACATCAATCCTTCATCATTAGTAGACTATTATGGACAACAACACTATAAAGCATTTCAAAATAGTCCAGAAGCTCCTGACTGGACCTTTTTTTCCCTCCAACATTTTTTTCTTTCTAAGTAGGACGGATTTCACTCGAATCGTCTTATAAGTTAAATCGGTGTTTGTACATCATTCCTTCACAAATATAAGACTCTTATGGTCAACAACAGTATAAACCGTACCAAAATAGTCCACACGTTCCTAAATGACCCTTTTTCTTTCTTTCCAACCTTCTTTTGTTCGTAACAGGTGCGGATTTCACTCGAATCTTACTAATATGTTGAATCCCTATTTGTACATCATTCCTTCATCATTAGTAGACTATTATGGACAACAACACTATAAAGCATTTTAAAATAGTCCAGAAGTTCCAAACTGGCCCTTTTTTTCCCCTCCAACCTTTTTTTCTTTCTCAGTGGGACAGATTTCACTCGAATCGTCCTATAAGTTGAATCGGTGTTTGTACATCATTCCTTCACAAATATAAGACTCTAACGGTCAAAAACAGTATAAACCGTACCAAAATAGTCCACACGTTCCTATATGGCCCATTTCTTTCCCTCCAACCTTCTTTTGTTTCTAACATGTACGGATTTCACTCGAATCTTACTAATATGTTGAATCGCTATTTGAACATCATTCCGTCACCATTAAATAGACTATTATGGACAACAACACTATAAAGCATTTCAAAATAGTCCAGAAGCTCCTGACTGGACCTTTTTTTCCCTCCAACATTTTTTTCTTTCTAAGTAGGACGGATTTCACTCGAATCGTCTTATAAGTTAAATCAGTGTTTGTACATCATTCCTTCACAAATATAAGACTCTTATGGTCAACAACAGTATAAACCGTACCAAAATAGTCCACACGTTCCTAAATGACCCTTTTTCTTTCTTTCCAACCTTCTTTTGTTCGTAACAGGTACGGATTTCACTCGAATCTTACAAATATGTTGAATCGGTATTTGTACATCAATCCTTCATCATTAGTAGACTATTATGGACAACAACACTATAAAGCATTTTAAAATAGTCCAGAAGTTCCAAACTGGCCCTTTTTTTCCCCTCCAACCTTTTTTTCTTTCTAAGTGGGACGGATTTCACTCGAATCGTCCTATAAGTTGAATCGGTGTTTGTACATCATTCCTTTACAAATATAAGACTCTTACGGTCAACAACAGTATAAACCGTACCAAAATATTCCACACGTTCCTAAATGACCCTTTTTCTTTCTCTCCAACCTTCTTTTGTTCGTAACTGGTGCGGATTTCACTCGAATCTTACTAATATGTTGAATCCCTATTTGTACATCATTCCTTCATCATTAATAGACTATTATGGACAACAAGACTATAAAGCATTTCAAAATTGTCCAGAAGTTCCTAACTGACCCTTTTTTTCCCTCCAACCTTTTTTTCTTTCTAAGTGAGACGGATTTCACTCGAATCGTCCTATAAATTGAATCGGTGTTTGTACATTATTCCGTCACAAATATAAGACTCTTACGGTCAACAATAGTATAAACCGTACCAAAATAGTCCACAAGTTCCTAAATGACCCATTTCTTTCTCTCCAACCTTCTTTTGTTTCTAATTGGTGCGGATTTCACTCGAATTTTACTAATATGTTGAATCGGTATTTGTACATCAATCCTTCATCATTAGTAGACTATTATGGACAACAACACTATAAAGCATTTCAAAATAGTCCAGAAGCTCCTGACTGGACCTTTTTTTCCCTCCAACATTTTTTTCTTTCTAAGTAGGACGGATTTCACTCGAATCGTCTTATAAGTTAAATCGGTGTTTGTACATCATTCCTTCACAAATATAAGACTCTTATGGTCAACAACAGTATAAACCGTACCAAAATAGTCCACACGTTCCTAAATGACCCTTTTTCTTTCTTTCCAACCTTCTTTTGTTCGTAACAGGTGCGGATTTCACTCGAATCTTACTAATATGTTGAATCCCTATTTGTACATCATTCCTTCATCATTAGTAGACTATTATGGACAACAACACTATAAAGCATTTTAAAATAGTCCAGAAGTTCCAAACTGGCCCTTTTTTTCCCCTCCAACCTTTTTTTCTTTCTAAGTGGGACAGATTTCACTCGAATCGTCCTATAAGTTGAATCGGTGTTTGTACATCATTCCTTCACAAATATAAGTCTCTTACGGTCAAAAACAGTATAAACCGTACGAAAATATTCCACACGTTCCTAAATGACCCTTTTTCTTTCTCTCAAACCTTCTTTTGTTCGTAACTGGTGCGGATTTCACTCGAATCTTACTATTATGTTGAATCCCTATTTGTACATCATTCCTTCATCATTAATAGACTATTATGGACAACAAGACTATAAAGCATTTCAAAATTGTCCAGAAGTTCCTAACTGACACTTTTTTTCTCTCCAACCTTTTTTTCTTTCTAAGTGGGATGGATTTCACTCGAATCGTCCATAAGTTGAATCGATGTTTGTACATCATTCCTTCACAAATATAAGACTCTTACGGTCAAAAACAGTATAAACCGTACCAAAATAGTCCACACGTTCCTAAATGACCCATTTCTTTATCTCCAACCTTCTTTTGTTTCTAATAGGTACGGATTTCACTCGAATCTTACTAATATGTTGAATCGCTATTTGTACATCATTCCGTCACCATTAAATAGAATATTATGGACAACAACACTATAAAGCATTTCAAAATTGTCCTGAAGCTCCTGACTGGACCTTTTTTTCCCCTACAACCTTTTTTTCTTTCTAAGTGGGACGGATTTCACTCGTATCGTCCTATAAGTTGAATCGGTGTTTGTACATCATTCCTTCACAAATATAAGACTCTTATGGTCAACAACAGTATAAACCGTACCAAAATAGTCCACACGTTCCTAAATGACCCTTTTTCTTTCTTTCCAACCTTCTTTTGTTCGTAACAGGTGCGGATTTCACTCGAATCTTACTAATATGTTTAATCCCTATTTGTACATCATTCCTTCATCATTAGTAGACTATTATGGACAACAACACTATAAAGCATTTCAAAATAGTCCAGAAGCTCCTGATTGGACCTTTTTTTCCCCTACAACCTTTTTTTCTCTCTAAGTGGGACGGATTTCACTCGTATCGTCCTATAAGTTGAATCGGTGTTTGTACATCATTCCTTCACAAATATAAGACTCTTACGGTCAACAACAGTATAAACCGTACCAAAATAGTTCACACGTTCCTAAATGACCCTTTTTTTTTCTCCCCAACCTTCTTTTGTTTCTAATTGGTGCGGATTTCACTCGAATTTTACTAATATATTGAATCGGTATTTGTACATCAATCCTTCATTATTAGTAGACTATTATGGACAACAACACAATAAAGCATTTTAAAATAGTCAGGAAGCTCCAAACTGGCCCTTTTTTCCCCCTCCAACCTTTTTTTCTTTCTAAGTGGGACGGATTTCACTCGAATCGTCCTATAAGTTGAATCGGTGTTTGTACATCATTCCTTCACAAATATAAGACTCTTACGGTCAACAACAGTATAAACCGTACCAAAATAGTCCACACGTTCCTAAATCACCCTTTTTCTTTCTCTCCAACCTTAATTTGTTCGTAACTGGTGCGGATTTCACTCGAATCTTACAAATATGTTGAATCGGAATTTGTACATCAATCCTTCATCATTAGTAGACTATTATGGACAACAACACTATAAAGCATTTTAAAATAGTCCAGAAGTTCCAAACTGGCCCTTTTTTTCCCCTCCAACCTTTTTTTCTTTCTAAGTGGGACAGATTTCACTCGAATCGTCCTATAAGTTGAATCGGTGTTTGTACATCATTCCTTCACAAATATAAGACTCTTACGGTCAACAACAGTATAAACCGTACCAAAATAGTCCACACGTTCCTAAATGACCCTTTTTCTTTCTCTCCAACCTTAATTTGTTCGTAACTGGTGCGGATTTCACTCGAATCTTACTAATATGTTGAATCCCTATTTTTACATCAATCCTTCACCATTAATAGACTATTATGGACAACAAGACTATAAAGCATTTCAAAATTGTCCAGAAGTTCCTAACTGACCCTTTTTTCCCTCCAACCTTTTTTTCTTTCTAAGTGAGACGGATTTCACTCGAATCGTCCTATAAATTGAATCGGTGTTTGTACATCATTCCTTCACAAATATAAGACTCTTACGGTCAAAAACAGTATAAACCGTACCAAAATAGTCCACACGTTCCTAAATGACCCATTTCTTTATCTCCAACCTTCTTTTGTTTCTAATAGGTACGGATTTCACTCGAATCTTACTAATATGTTGAATCGCTATTTGTACATCATTCCGTCACCATTAAATAGAATATTATGGACAACAACACTATAAAGCATTTCAAAATTGTCCTGAAGCTCCTGACTGGACCTTTTTTTCCCCTACAACCTTTTTTTCTTTCTAAGTGGGACGGATTTCACTCGTATCGTCCTATAAGTTGAATCGGTGTTTGTACATCATTCCTTCACAAATATAAGACTCTTATGGTCAACAACAGTATAAACCGTACCAAAATAGTCCACACGTTCCTAAATGACCCTTTTTCTTTCTTTCCAACCTTCTTTTGTTCGTAACAGGTGCGGATTTCACTCGAATCTTACTAATATGTTTAATCCCTATTTGTACATCATTCCTTCATCATTAGTAGACTATTATGGACAACAACACTATAAAGCATTTCAAAATAGTCCAGAAGCTCCTGACTGGACCTTTTTTTCCCCTACAACCTTTTTTTCTCTCTAAGTGGGACGGATTTCACTCGTATCGTCCTATAAGTTGAATCGGTGTTTGTACATCATTCCTTCACAAATATAAGACTCTTACGGTCAACAACAGTATAAACCGTACCAAAATAGTTCACACGTTCCTAAATGACCCTTTTTTTTTCTCCCCAACCTTCTTTTGTTTCTAATTGGTGCGGATTTCACTCGAATTTTACTAATATATTGAATCGGTATTTGTACATCAATCCTTCATTATTAGTAGACTATTATGGACAACAACACAATAAAGCATTTTAAAATAGTCAGGAAGCTCCAAACTGGCCCTTTTTTCCCCCTCCAACCTTTTTTTCTTTCTAAGTGGGACGGATTTCACTCGAATCGTCCTATAAGTTGAATCGGTGTTTGTACATCATTCCTTCACAAATATAAGACTCTTACGGTCAACAACAGTATAAACCGTACCAAAATAGTCCACACGTTCCTAAATCACCCTTTTTCTTTCTCTCCAACCTTAATTTGTTCGTAACTGGTGCGGATTTCACTCGAATCTTACAAATATGTTGAATCGGAATTTGTACATCAATCCTTCATCATTAGTAGACTATTATGGACAACAACACTATAAAGCATTTTAAAATAGTCCAGAAGTTCCAAACTGGCCCTTTTTTTCCCCTCCAACCTTTTTTTCTTTCTAAGTGGGACAGATTTCACTCGAATCGTCCTAT
This sequence comes from Cornus suecica, assembly GCA_963922005.1. NCBI lineage: Eukaryota > Viridiplantae > Streptophyta > Magnoliopsida > Cornales > Cornaceae > Cornus > Cornus suecica. Next base: position 47,671,750 of record OY998239.1, read on the forward strand.
AAGTTGAATCGGTGTTTGTACATCATTCCTTCACAAATATAAGACTCTTACGGTCAACAACAGTATAAACCGTACCAAAATAGTCCACACGTTCCTAAATGACCCTTTTTCTTTCTCTCCAACCTTAATTTGTTCGTAACTGGTGCGGATTTCACTCGAATCTTACTAATATGTTGAATCCCTATTTTTACATCAATCCTTCACCATTAATAGACTATTATGGACAACAAGACTATAAAGCATTTCAAAATTGTCCAGAAGTTCCTAACTGACCCTTTTTTCCCTCCAACCTTTTTTTCTTTCTAAGTGAGACGGATTTCACTCGAATCGTCCTATAAATTGAATCGGTGTTTGTACATCATTCCTTCACAAATATAAGACTCTTACGGTCAAAAACAGTATAAACCGTACCAAAATAGTCCACACGTTCCTAAATGACCCATTTCTTTATCTCCAACCTTCTTTTGTTTCTAATAGGTACGGATTTCACTCGAATCTTACTAATATGTTGAATCGCTATTTGTACATCATTCCGTCACCATTAAATAGAATATTATGGACAACAACACTATAAAGCATTTCAAAATTGTCCTGAAGCTCCTGACTGGACCTTTTTTTCCCCTACAACCTTTTTTTCTTTCTAAGTGGGACGGATTTCACTCGTATCGTCCTATAAGTTGAATCGGTGTTTGTACATCATTCCTTCACAAATATAAGACTCTTATGGTCAACAACAGTATAAACCGTACCAAAATAGTCCACACGTTCCTAAATGACCCTTTTTCTTTCTTTCCAACCTTCTTTTGTTCGTAACAGGTGCGGATTTCACTCGAATCTTACTAATATGTTTAATCCCTATTTGTACATCATTCCTTCATCATTAGTAGACTATTATGGACAACAACACTATAAAGCATTTCAAAATAGTCCAGAAGCTCCTGACTGGACCTTTTTTTCCCCTACAACCTTTTTTTCTCTCTAAGTGGGACGGATTTCACTCGTATCGTCCTATAAGTTGAATCGGTGTTTGTACATCATTCCTTCACAAATATAAGACTCTTACGGTCAACAACAGTATAAACCGTACCAAAATAGTTCACACGTTCCTAAATGACCCTTTTTTTTTCTCCCCAACCTTCTTTTGTTTCTAATTGGTGCGGATTTCACTCGAATTTTACTAATATATTGAATCGGTATTTGTACATCAATCCTTCATTATTAGTAGACTATTATGGACAACAACACAATAAAGCATTTTAAAATAGTCAGGAAGCTCCAAACTGGCCCTTTTTTCCCCCTCCAACCTTTTTTTCTTTCTAAGTGGGACGGATTTCACTCGAATCGTCCTATAAGTTGAATCGGTGTTTGTACATCATTCCTTCACAAATATAAGACTCTTACGGTCAACAACAGTATAAACCGTACCAAAATAGTCCACACGTTCCTAAATCACCCTTTTTCTTTCTCTCCAACCTTAATTTGTTCGTAACTGGTGCGGATTTCACTCGAATCTTACAAATATGTTGAATCGGAATTTGTACATCAATCCTTCATCATTAGTAGACTATTATGGACAACAACACTATAAAGCATTTTAAAATAGTCCAGAAGTTCCAAACTGGCCCTTTTTTTCCCCTCCAACCTTTTTTTCTTTCTAAGTGGGACAGATTTCACTCGAATCGTCCTATAAGTTGAATCGGTGTTTGTACATCATTCCTTCACAAATATAAGACTCTTACGGTCAACAACAGTATAAACCGTACCAAAATAGTCCACACGTTCCTAAATGACCCTTTTTCTTTCTCTCCAACCTTAATTTGTTCGTAACTGGTGCGGATTTCACTCGAATCTTACTAATATGTTGAATCCCTATTTTTACATCAATCCTTCACCATTAATAGACTATTATGGACAACAAGACTATAAAGCATTTCAAAATTGTCCAGAAGTTCCTAACTGACCCTTTTTTCCCTCCAACCTTTTTTTCTTTCTAAGTGAGACGGATTTCACTCGAATCGTCCTATAAATTGAATCGGTGTTTGTACATTATTCCGTCACAAATATAAGACTCTTACGGTCAACAATAGTATAAACCGTACCAAAATTGTCCACACGTTCCTATATGGCCCATTTCTTTCTCTCCAACCTTCTTTTGTTTCTAACATGTACGGATTTCACTCGGATCTTACTAATATGTTGAATCGCTATTTGTACATCATTCCGTCACCATTAAATAGACTATTATGGACAACAACACTATAAAGCATTTCAAAATAGTCTAGAAGCTCCGGACTGGACCTTTTTTTCCCTCCAACATTTTTTTCTTTCTAAGTGGGACGGATTTCACTCGAATCGTCTTATAAGTTAAATCGGTGTTTGTACATCATTCCTTCACAAATATAAGACTCTTATGGTCAACAACAGTATAAACCGTACCAAAATAGTCCACACGTTCCTAAATGACCCTTTTTCTTTCTTTCCAACCTTCTTTTGTTCGTAACAGGTGCGGATTTCACTCGAATCTTACTAATATGTTGAATCCCTATTTGTACATCATTCCTTCATCATTAATAGACTATTATGGACAACAAGACTATAAAGCATTTCAAAATTGTCCAGAAGTTCCTAACTGACACTTTTTTTCTCTCCAACCTTTTTTTCTTTCTAAGTGGGATGGATTTCACTCGAATCGTCCATAAGTTGAATCGATGTTTGTACATCATTCCTTCACAAATATAAGACTCTTACGGTCAAAAACAGTATAAACCGTACCAAAATATTCCACACGTTCCTAAATGACCCTTTTTCTTTCTCTCAAACCTTCTTTTGTTCGTAACTGGTGCGGATTTCACTCGAATCTTACTAATATGTTGAATCCCTATTTGTACATCATTCCTTCATCATTAATAGACTATTATGGACAACAAGACTATAAAGCATTTCAAAATTGTCCAGAAGTTCCTAACTGACCCTTTTTTTCTCTCCAACCATTTTTTCTTTCTAAGTGGGATGGATTTCACTCGAATCGTCCATAAGATGAATCGATGTTTGTACATCATTCCTTCACAAATATAAGACTCTTACGGTCAAAAACAGTATAAACCGTACCAAAATAGTCCACACGTTCCTAAATGCCCCATTTCTTTATCTCCAACCTTCTTTTGTTTCTAACAGGTACGGATTTCACTCGAATCTTACTAATATGTTGAATCGCTATTTGTACATCATTCCGTCACCATTAAATAGAATATTATGGACAACAACACTATAAAGCATTTCAAAATAGTCCAGAAGCTCCTGACTGGACCTTTTTTTCCCCTACAACCTTTTTTTCTTTCTAAGTGGGACGGATTTCACTCGTATCGTCCTATAAGTTGAATCGGTGTTTGTACATCATTCCTTCACAAATATAAGACTCTTACGGTCAACAACAGTATAAACCTTACCAAAATAGTTCACACGTTCCTAAATGACCCTTTTTCTTTCTCTCCAACCTTCTTTTGTTTCTAATTGGTGCGGATTTCACTCCAATTTTACTAATATATTGAATCGGTATTTGTACATCAATCCTTCATCATTAGTAGACTATTATGGACAACAACACAATAAAGCATTTTAAAATAGTCCAGAAGCTCCAAACTGGCCCTTTTTTCCCCCTCCAACCTTTTTTTCATTCTAAGTGGGACGGATTTCACTCGAATCGTCCTATAAGTTGAATCGGTGTTTGTACATCATTCCTTCACAAATATAAGACTCTTACGGTCAACAACAGTATAAACCGTACCAAAATAGTCCACACGTTCCTAAATGACCCTTTTTCTTTCTCTCCAACCTTAATTTGTTCGTAACTGGTGCGGATTTCACTCGAATCTTACTAATATGTTGAATCCCTATTTTTACATCAATCCTTCACCATTAATAGACTATTATGGACAACAAGACTATAAAGCATTTCAAAATTGTCCAGAAGTTCCTAACTGACCCTTTTTTCCCTCCAACCTTTTTTTCTTTCTAAGTGAGACGGATTTCACTCGAATCGTCCTATAAATTGAATCGGTGTTTGTACATTATTCCGTCACAAATATAAGACTCTTACGGTCAACAATAGTATAAACCGTACCAAAATTGTCCACACGTTCCTATATGGCCCATTTCTTTCTCTCCAACCTTCTTTTGTTTCTAACATGTACGGATTTCACTCGGATCTTACTAATATGTTGAATCGCTATTTGTACATCATTCCGTCACCATTAAATAGACTATTATGGACAACAACACTATAAAGCATTTCAAAATAGTCTAGAAGCTCCGGACTGGACCTTTTTTTCCCTCCAACATTTTTTTCTTTCTAAGTGGGACGGATTTCACTCGAATTGTCTTATAAGTTAAATCGGTGTTTGTACATCATTCCTTCACAAATATAAGACTCTTATGGTCAACAACAGTATAAACCGTACCAAAATAGTCCACACGTTCCTAAATGACCCTTTTTCTTTCTTTCCAACCTTCTTTTGTTCGTAACAGGTGCGGATTTCACTCGAATCTTACAAATATGCTGAATCGGTATTTGTACATCAATCCTTCATCATTAGTAGACTATTATGGACAACAACACTATAAAGCATTTTAAAATAGTCCAGAAGTTCCAAACTGGCCCTTTTTTTCCCCTCCAACCTTTTTTTCTTTCTAAGTGGGACAGATTTCACTCGAATCGTCCTATAAGTTGATTCGGTGTTTGTACATCATTCCTTCACAAATATAAGACTCTTACGGTCAACAACAGTATAAACCGTACGAAAATATTCCACACGTTCCTAAATGACCCTTTTTCTTTCTCTCAAACCTTCTTTTGTTCGTAACTGGTGCGGATTTCACTCGAATCTTACTAATATGTTGAATCCCTATTTGTACATCATTCCTTCATCATTAATAGACTATTATGGACAACAAGACTATAAAGCATTTCAAAATTGTCCAGAAGTTCCTAACTGACCCTTTTTTTCTCTCCAACCTTTTTTTCTTTCTAAGTGGGATGGATTTCACTCGAATCGTCCATAAGTTGAATCGATGTTTGTACATCATTCCTTCACTAATATAAGACTCTTACGGTCAAAAACAGTATAAACCGTACCAAAATAGTCCACACGTTCCTAAATGACCCATTTCTTTATCTCCAACCTTCTTTTGTTTCTGACATGTACGGATTTCACTCGAATCTTACTAATATGTTGAATCGCTTTTTGTACTTCATTCCGTCACCATTAAATAGAATATTATGGACAACAACACTATAAAGCATTTCAAAATAGTCCAGAAGCTCCTGACTGGACCTTTTTTTCCCCTCCAACCTTTTTTATTTTCTAAGTGGGACGGATTTCACTCGTATCGTCCTATAAGTTGAATCGGTGTTTGTACATCATTCCTTCACAAATATAAGACTCTTACGGTCAACAACAGTATAAACCGTACCAAAATAGTTCACACGTTCCTAAATGACCCTTTTTCTTTCTCTCCAACCTTCTTTTGTTTCTAATTGGTGCGGATTTCACTCGAATTTTACTAATATATTGAATCGGTATTTGTACATCAATCCTTCATCATTAGTAGACTATTATGGACAACAACACAATAAAGTATTTTAAAATAGTCCAGAAGCTCCAAACTGGCCCTTTTTTCCCCCTCCAACCTTTTTTTCTTTCTAAGTGGGACGGATTTCACTCGAATCGTCCTATAAGTTGAATCGGTGTTTGTACATCATTCCTTCACAAATATAAGACTCTTACGATCAACAACAGTATAAACCGTACCAAAATAGTCCACACGTTCCTAAATGACCCTTTTTCTTTCTCTCCAACCTTAATTTGTTCGTAACTGGTGCGGATTTCACTCGAATCTTACTAATATGTTGAATCCCTATTTTTACATCAATCCTTCACCATTAATAGACTATTATGGACAACAAGACTATAAAGCATTTCAAAATTGTCCAGAAGTTCCTAACTGACCCTTTTTTTCCCTCCAACCTTTTTTATTTTCTAAGTGGGACGGATTTCACTCGTATCGTCCTATAAGTTGAATCGGTGTTTGTACATCATTCCTTCACAAATATAAGACTCTTACGGTCAACAACAGTATAAACCGTACCAAAATAGTTCACACGTTCCTAAATGACCCTTTTTCTTTCTCTCCAACCTTCTTTTGTTTCTAATTGGTGCGGATTTCACTCGAATTTTACTAATATATTGAATCGGTATTTGTACATCAATCCTTCATCATTAGTAGACTATTATGGACAACAACACAATAAAGTATTTTAAAATAGTCCAGAAGCTCCAAACTGGCCCTTTTTTCCCCCTCCAACCTTTTTTTCTTTCTAAGTGGGATGGATTTCACTCGAATCGTCCTATAAGTTGAATCGGTGTTTGTACATCATTCCTTCACAAATATAAGACTCTTACGGTCAACAACAGTATAAACCGTACCAAAATAGTCCACACGTTCCTAAATGACCCTTTTTCTTTCTCTCCAACCTTCTTTTGTTTCTAATTGGTGCGGATTTCACTCGAATTTTACTAATATATTGAATCGGTATTTGTACATCAATCCTTCATCATTAGTAGACTATTATGGACAACAACACAATAAAGCATTTTAAAATAGTCCAGAATCTCCAAACTGGCCCTTTTTTCCCCCTCCAACCTTTTTTTCTTTCTAAGCGGGACGGATTTCACTCGAATCGTCCTATAAGTTGAATCGGTGTTTGTACATCATTCCTGCACAAATATAAGACTCTTACGGTCAACAACAGTATAAACCGTACCAAAATAGTCCACACGTTCCTAAATGACCCTTTTTCTTTCTCTCCAACCTTAATTTGTTCGTAACTGGTGCGGATTTCACTCGAATCTTACTAATATGTTGAATCCCTATTTTTATATCAATCTTTCACCATTAATAGACTATTATGGACAACAAGACTATAAAGCATTTCAAAATTGTCCAGAAGTTCCTAACTGACCCTTTTTTCCCTCCAACCTTTTTTTCTTTCTAAGTGAGACGGATTTCACTCGAATCGTCCTATAAATTGAATCGGTGTTTGTACATTATTCCGTCACAAATATAAGACTCTTACGGTCAACAATAGTATAAACCGTACCAAAATAGTCCACACGTTCCTATATGGCCGATTTCTTTCTCTCCAACCTTCTTTTGTTTCTAACATGTACGGATTTCACTCGGATCTTACTAATATGTTGAATCGCTATTTGTACATCATTCCGTCACCATTAAATAGACTATTATGGACAACAACACTATAAAGCATTTCAAAATAGTCCAGAGGCTCCGGACTGGACCTTTTTTTCCCTCCAACATTTTTTTCTTTCTAAGTGGGATGGATTTCACTCGAATCGTCTTATAAGTTAAATCGGTGTTTGTACATCATTCCTTCACAAAGATAAGACTCTTATGGTCAACAACAGTATAAACCGTACCAAAATAGTCCACACGTTCCTAAATGACCCTTTTTCTTTCTTTCCAACCTTCTTTTGTTCGTAACAGGTGCGGATTTCACTCGAATCTTACAAATATGTTGAATCGGTATTTGTACATCAATCCTTCATCATTAGTAGACTATTATGGACAACAACACTATAAAGCATTTTAAAATAGTCCAGAAGTTCCAAACTGGCCCTTTTTTTCCCCTCCAACCTTTTTTTCTTTCTAAGTGGGACGGATTTCACTCGAATCGTCCTATAAGTTGAATCGGTGTTTGTATATCATTCCTTCACAAATATAAGACACTTACGGTCAAAAACAGTATAAACCGTACCAAAATAGTCCACACGTTCCTAAATGACCCATTTCTTTCTCTCCAACCTTCTTTTGTTTCTAACATGTACGAATTTCACTCGAATCTTACTAATATGTTGAATCGCTATTTGTACATCATTCCGTCACCATTAAATAGAATATTATGGACAACAACACTATAAAGCATTTCAAAATAGTCCAGAAGCTCCTGACTGGTCCTTTTTTTCCCCTACAACCTTTTTTTCTTTCTAAGTGGGACGGATTTCACTCGTATCGTCCTATAAGTTGAATCGGTGTTTGTACATCATTCCTTCACAAATATAAGACTCTTACGGTCAACAACAGTATAAACCGTACCAAAATAGTTCACACGTTCCTAAATGACCCTTTTTCTTTCTCTCCAACCTTCTTTTGTTTCTAACAGGTACGGATTTCACTCGAATCTTACTAATATGTTGAATCGCTATTTGTACATCATTCCGTCACCATTAAATAGACTATTATGGACAACAACACAATAAAGCATTTTAAAATAGTCCAGAAGCTCCAAACTGGCCCTTTTTTCCCCCTCCAACCTTTTTTTCTTTCTAAGTGGGATGGATTTCACTCGAATCGTCCTATAAGTTGAATCGGTGTTTGTACATCATTCCTTCACAAATATAAGACTCTTACGGTCAACAACAGTATAAACCGTACCAAAATAGTCCACACGTTCCTAAATGACCCTTTTTCTTTCTCTCCAACCTTAATTTGTTCGTAACTGGTGCGGATTTCACTCGAATCTTACTAATATGTTGAATCCCTATTTTTACATCAATCCTTCACCATTAATAGACTATTATGGACAACAAGACTATAAAGCATTTCAAAATTGTCCAGAAGTTCCTAACTGACCCTTTTTTTCCCTCCAACCTTTTTTTCTTTCTAAGTGAGACGGATTTCACTCGAATCGTCCTATAAATTGAATCGGTGTTTGTACATTATTCCGTCACAAATATAAGACTCTTACGGTCAACAATAGTATAAACCGTACCAAAATAGTCCACACGTTCCTATATGGCCCATTTCTTTCTCTCCAACCTTCTTTTGTTTCTAACATGTACGGATTTCACTCGAATCTTACTAATATGTTGAATCGCTATTTGTACATCATTCCGTCACCATTAAATAGACTATTATGGACAACAACACTATAAAGCATTTCAAAATAGTCCAGAAGCTCCTGCTGGACCTTTTTTTCCCTCCAACATTTTTTTCTTTCTAAGTGGAACGGATTTCACTCGAATCGTCTTATAAGTTAAATCGGTGTTTGTACATCATTCCTTCACAAATATAAGACTCTTATGGTCAAGAATAGTATAAACCGTACCAAAATAGTCCACACGTTCCTAAATGACCCTTTTTCTTTCTTTCCAACCTTCTTTTGTTCGTAACAGGTGCGGATTTCAATCGAATCTTACAAATATGTTGAATCGGTATTTGTACATCAATCCTTCATCATTAGTAGACTATTATGGACAACAACACTATAAAGCATTTTAAAATAGTCCAGAAGTTCCAAACTGGCCCTTTTTTTCCCCTCCAACCTTTTTTTCTTTCTAAGTGGGACGGATTTCACTCGAATCGTCCTATAAGTTGAATCGGTGTTTGTACATCATTCCTTCACAAATATAAAACTCTTACGGTCAACAACAGTATAAACCGTACCAAAATAGTCCACACATTCCTAAATGACCCTTTTTCTTTCTCTCCAACCTTCTTTTGTTCGTAACAGGTGCGGATTTCACTCGAATCTTACTAATATGTTGAATCCCTATTTGTACATCATTCCTTCATCATTAATAGACTATTATGGACAACAAGACTATAAAGCATTTCAAAATTGTCCAGAAGTTCCTAACTGACCCTTTTTTTCCCTCCAACCTATTTTTCTTTCTAAGTGAGACGGATTTCACTCGAATCGTCCTATAAATTGAATCGGTGTTTGTACATCAGTCCGTCACAAATATAAGACTCTTACGGTCAACAATAGTATAAACCGTACCAAAATAGTCCACACGTTCCTAAATGACCCATTTCTTTCTCTCCAACCTTCTTTTGTTTCTGACATGTACGGATTTCACTCGAATCTTACTAATATGTTGAATCGTTATTTGTACATCATTCCGTCAGCATTAAATAGACTATTATGGACAACAACACTATAAAGCATTTCAAAATAGTACAGAAGCTCCTGACTGGACCTTTTTTTCCCCTACAACCTTTTTTTCTTTCTAAGTGGGACGGATTTCACTCGTATCGTCCTATAAGTTGAATCGGTGTTTGTACATCATTCCTTCACAAATATAAGACTCTTACGGTCACCAACAGTATAAACCGTACCAAAATAGTTCACACGTTCCTAAATGACCCTTTTTCTTTCTCTCCAACCTTCTTTTGTTTCTAATTGGTGCGGATTTCACTCGAATTTTGCTAATATGTTGAATCGGTATTTGTACATCAATCCTTCATCATTAGTAGACTATTATGGACAACAAAACAATAAAGCATTTTAAAATAGTCCAGAAGCTCCAAACTGGCCCTTTTTTTCCCCTCCAACCTTTTTTTCTTTCTAAGTGGGACGGATTTGACTCGAGTCGTCCTATAAGTTGAATCGGTGTTTGTACATCATTCCTTCACAAATATAAGACTCTTACGGTCAACAACAGTATAAACCGTACCAAAATAGTCCACACGTTCCTAAATGACCCTTTTTCTTTCTCTCCAACCTTATTTTGTTCGTAACTGGAGCAGATTTCAATCGAATCTTACTAATATGTTGAATCCCTATTTTTACATCATTCCTTCACCATTAATAGACTATTATGGACAACAAGACTATAAAGCATTTCAAAATTGTCCAGAAGTTCCTAACTGACCCTTTTTTTCCCTCCAACCTTTTTTATTTTCTAAGTGGGACGGATTTCACTCGTATCGTCCTATAAGTTGAATCGGTGTTTGTACATCATTCCTTCACAAATATAAGACTCTTACGGTCAACAACAGTATAAACCGTACCAAAATAGTTCACACGTTCCTAAATGACCCTTTTTCTTTCTCTCCAACCTTCTTTTGTTTCTAATTGGTGCGGATTTCACTCGAATTTTACTAATATATTGAATCGGTATTTGTACATCAATCCTTCATCATTAGTAGACTATTATGGACAACAACACAATAAAGTATTTTAAAATAGTCCAGAAGCTCCAAACTGGCCCTTTTTTCCCCCTCCAACCTTTTTTTCTTTCTAAGTGGGATGGATTTCACTCGAATCGTCCTATAAGTTGAATCGGTGTTTGTACATCATTCCTTCACAAATATAAGACTCTTACGGTCAACAACAGTATAAACCGTACCAAAATAGTCCACACGTTCCTAAATGACCCTTTTTCTTTCTCTCCAACCTTCTTTTGTTTCTAATTGGTGCGGATTTCACTCGAATTTTACTAATATATTGAATCGGTATTTGTACATCAATCCTTCATCATTAGTAGACTATTATGGACAACAACACAATAAAGCATTTTAAAATAGTCCAGAATCTCCAAACTGGCCCTTTTTTCCCCCTCCAACCTTTTTTTCTTTCTAAGCGGGACGGATTTCACTCGAATCGTCCTATAAGTTGAATCGGTGTTTGTACATCATTCCTGCACAAATATAAGACTCTTACGGTCAACAACAGTATAAACCGTACCAAAATAGTCCACACGTTCCTAAATGACCCTTTTTCTTTCTCTCCAACCTTAATTTGTTCGTAACTGGTGCGGATTTCACTCGAATCTTACTAATATGTTGAATCCCTATTTTTATATCAATCTTTCACCATTAATAGACTATTATGGACAACAAGACTATAAAGCATTTCAAAATTGTCCAGAAGTTCCTAACTGACCCTTTTTTCCCTCCAACCTTTTTTTCTTTCTAAGTGAGACGGATTTCACTCGAATCGTCCTATAAATTGAATCGGTGTTTGTACATTATTCCGTCACAAATATAAGACTCTTACGGTCAACAATAGTATAAACCGTACCAAAATAGTCCACACGTTCCTATATGGCCGATTTCTTTCTCTCCAACCTTCTTTTGTTTCTAACATGTACGGATTTCACTCGGATCTTACTAATATGTTGAATCGCTATTTGTACATCATTCCGTCACCATTAAATAGACTATTATGGACAACAACACTATAAAGCATTTCAAAATAGTCCAGAGGCTCCGGACTGGACCTTTTTTTCCCTCCAACATTTTTTTCTTTCTAAGTGGGATGGATTTCACTCGAATCGTCTTATAAGTTAAATCGGTGTTTGTACATCATTCCTTCACAAAGATAAGACTCTTATGGTCAACAACAGTATAAACCGTACCAAAATAGTCCACACGTTCCTAAATGACCCTTTTTCTTTCTTTCCAACCTTCTTTTGTTCGTAACAGGTGCGGATTTCACTCGAATCTTACAAATATGTTGAATCGGTATTTGTACATCAATCCTTCATCATTAGTAGACTATTATGGACAACAACACTATAAAGCATTTTAAAATAGTCCAGAAGTTCCAAACTGGCCCTTTTTTTCCCCTCCAACCTTTTTTTCTTTCTAAGTGGGACGGATTTCACTCGAATCGTCCTATAAGTTGAATCGGTGTTTGTATATCATTCCTTCACAAATATAAGACACTTACGGTCAAAAACAGTATAAACCGTACCAAAATAGTCCACACGTTCCTAAATGACCCATTTCTTTCTCTCCAACCTTCTTTTGTTTCTAACATGTACGAATTTCACTCGAATCTTACTAATATGTTGAATCGCTATTTGTACATCATTCCGTCACCATTAAATAGAATATTATGGACAACAACACTATAAAGCATTTCAAAATAGTCCAGAAGCTCCTGACTGGTCCTTTTTTTCCCCTACAACCTTTTTTTCTTTCTAAGTGGGACGGATTTCACTCGTATCGTCCTATAAGTTGAATCGGTGTTTGTACATCATTCCTTCACAAATATAAGACTCTTACGGTCAACAACAGTATAAACCGTACCAAAATAGTTCACACGTTCCTAAATGACCCTTTTTCTTTCTCTCCAACCTTCTTTTGTTTCTAACAGGTACGGATTTCACTCGAATCTTACTAATATGTTGAATCGCTATTTGTACATCATTCCGTCACCATTAAATAGACTATTATGGACAACAACACAATAAAGCATTTTAAAATAGTCCAGAAGCTCCAAACTGGCCCTTTTTTCCCCCTCCAACCTTTTTTTCTTTCTAAGTGGGATGGATTTCACTCGAATCGTCCTATAAGTTGAATCGGTGTTTGTACATCATTCCTTCACAAATATAAGACTCTTACGGTCAACAACAGTATAAACCGTACCAAAATAGTCCACACGTTCCTAAATGACCCTTTTTCTTTCTCTCCAACCTTAATTTGTTCGTAACTGGTGCGGATTTCACTCGAATCTTACTAATATGTTGAATCCCTATTTTTACATCAATCCTTCACCATTAATAGACTATTATGGACAACAAGACTATAAAGCATTTCAAAATTGTCCAGAAGTTCCTAACTGACCCTTTTTTTCCCTCCAACCTTTTTTTCTTTCTAAGTGAGACGGATTTCACTCGAATCGTCCTATAAATTGAATCGGTGTTTGTACATTATTCCGTCACAAATATAAGACTCTTACGGTCAACAATAGTATAAACCGTACCAAAATAGTCCACACGTTCCTATATGGCCCATTTCTTTCTCTCCAACCTTCTTTTGTTTCTAACATGTACGGATTTCACTCGAATCTTACTAATATGTTGAATCGCTAATTGTACATCATTCCGTCACCATTAAATAGACTATTATGGACAACAACACTATAAAGCATTTCAAAATAGTCCAGAAGCTCCTGCTGGACCTTTTTTTCCCTCCAACATTTTTTTCTTTCTAAGTGGAACGGATTTCACTCGAATCGTCTTATAAGTTAAATCGGTGTTTGTACATCATTCCTTCACAAATATAAGACTCTTATGGTCAAGAATAGTATAAACCGTACCAAAATAGTCCACACGTTCCTAAATGACCCTTTTTCTTTCTTTCCAACCTTCTTTTGTTCGTAACAGGTGCGGATTTCAATCGAATCTTACAAATATGTTGAATCGGTATTTGTACATCAATCCTTCATCATTAGTAGACTATTATGGACAACAACACTATAAAGCATTTTAAAATAGTCCAGAAGTTCCAAACTGGCCCTTTTTTTCCCCTCCAACCTTTTTTTCTTTCTAAGTGGGACGGATTTCACTCGAATCGTCCTATAAGTTGAATCGGTGTTTGTACATCATTCCTTCACAAATATAAAACTCTTACGGTCAACAACAGTATAAACCGTACCAAAATAGTCCACACATTCCTAAATGACCCTTTTTCTTTCTCTCCAACCTTCTTTTGTTCGTAACAGGTGCGGATTTCACTCGAATCTTACTAATATGTTGAATCCCTATTTGTACATCATTCCTTCATCATTAATAGACTATTATGGACAACAAGACTATAAAGCATTTCAAAATTGTCCAGAAGTTCCTAACTGACCCTTTTTTTCCCTCCAACCTATTTTTCTTTCTAAGTGAGACGGATTTCACTCGAATCGTCCTATAAATTGAATCGGTGTTTGTACATCAGTCCGTCACAAATATAAGACTCTTACGGTCAACAATAGTATAAACCGTACCAAAATAGTCCACACGTTCCTAAATGACCCATTTCTTTCTCTCCAACCTTCTTTTGTTTCTGACATGTACGGATTTCACTCGAATCTTACTAATATGTTGAATCGTTATTTGTACATCATTCCGTCAGCATTAAATAGACTATTATGGACAACAACACTATAAAGCATTTCAAAATAGTACAGAAGCTCCTGACTGGACCTTTTTTTCCCCTACAACCTTTTTTTCTTTCTAAGTGGGACGGATTTCACTCGTATCGTCCTATAAGTTGAATCGGTGTTTGTACATCATTCCTTCACAAATATAAGACTCTTACGGTCACCAACAGTATAAACCGTACCAAAATAGTTCACACGTTCCTAAATGACCCTTTTTCTTTCTCTCCAACCTTCTTTTGTTTCTAATTGGTGCGGATTTCACTCGAATTTTGCTAATATGTTGAATCGGTATTTGTACATCAATCCTTCATCATTAGTAGACTATTATGGACAACAAAACAATAAAGCATTTTAAAATAGTCCAGAAGCTCCAAACTGGCCCTTTTTTTCCCCTCCAACCTTTTTTTCTTTCTAAGTGAGACGGATTTGACTCGAGTCGTCCTATAAGTTGAATCGGTGTTTGTACATCATTCCTTCACAAATATAAGACTCTTACGGTCAACAACAGTATAAACCGTACCAAAATAGTCCACACGTTCCTAAATGACCCTTTTTCTTTCTCTCCAACCTTATTTTGTTCGTAACTGGAGCAGATTTCAATCGAATCTTACTAATATGTTGAATCCCTATTTTTACATCATTCCTTCACCATTAATAGACTATTATGGACAACAAGACTATAAAGCATTTCAAAATTGTCCAGAAGTTCCTAACTGACCCTTTTTTTCCCTCCAACCTTTTTTTCTTTCTAAGTGAGACGGATTTCACTCGAATCGTCCTATAAATTGAATCGGTGTTTGTACATCATTCCGTCACAAATATAAGACTCTTACGGTCAACAATAGTATAAACCGTACCAAAATAGTCCACACGTTCCTAAATGACCCATTTCTATCTCTCCAACCTTCTTTTGTTTCTAACAGGTACGGATTTCACTCAAATCTTACTAATATGTTGAATCGCTATTTGTACATCATTCCGTCACCATTAAATAGACTATTATGGACAACAACACAATAACGCATTTCAAAATAATCCAGAAGCTCCTGACTGTACCTTTTTTTCCCTCCAACCTTTTTTTCTTTCTAAGTTGGACGGATTTCACTCGAATCTACCTATAAGTTAAATCGGTGTTTGTACATCATTCCTTCACAAATACAAGACTCTTATGGTCAACAACAGTATAAACCGTACCAAAATAGTTCACACGTTACAAAATGACCCTTTTTCTTTCTTTCCAACCTTCTTTTGTTCGTAACAGCTGTGGATTTCGCTCGAATCTTACTAATATGTTGAATCGGTATTTGTACATCAATCCTTCATCATTAGTAGACTATTATGGACAACAACACTATAAAGCATTTTAAAATAGTCCAGAAACTCCAAACTGGCCCTTTTTTTCCCCTCCAACCTTTTTTTCTTTCTATGTGGGACGGATTTCACTCGAATCGTCCTATAAGTAGAATCGGTTTTTGTACATTATTCCTTCACAAATATAAGACTCTTACGGTCAACAACAGTATAAACCGTACCAAAATAGTCCACACGTTCCTAAATGACCATTTTTCTTTCTCTCCAACCTTATTTTGTTCGTAACTGGTGCGGATTTCACTCGAATCTTACTAATATGTTGAATCCCTATTTGTACATCATTCCTTCACCATTAATAGACTATTATGGACAACAAGACTATAAAGCATTTCAAAATTGTCCAGAAGTTCCTAACTGACCCTTTTTTTCCCTCCAACCTTTTTTTCTTTCTAAGTGGGACGGATTTCACTCGAATCGTCCTATAAGATAAATCGGTGTTTGTACATCATTCCTTCACAAATATAAAACTCTTATGGTCAACAACAGTATAAACCGTACCAAAATATTCCACACGTTCCTAAATGACCCTTTTTCTTTCTCTCCAACCTTCTTTTGTTCGTAACTGGTGCGGATTTCACTCGAATCTTACTAATATGTTGAATCCCTATTTGTACATCATTCCATCACCAGTAAATAGACTATTATGGACAATAACACTATAAAGCATTTCAAAATAGTCCAGAAGCTCCTGACTAGACATTTTTTTCCCTCCAACCTTTTTTTCTTTCTAAGTGGGACGGATTTCACTCGAACCGTCCTATAAGTTAAATCGGTGTTTGTACATCATTCCTTCACAAATATAAGACTCTTATGGTCAACAACAGTATAAACCGTACCAAAATAGTCCACACGTTCCTAAATGACCCTTTTTCTTTCTCTCCAACCTTATTTTGTTCGTAACTGGTGCGGATTTCATTCGAATCTTACTAATATGTTGAATCCCTATTTTTACATCATTCCTTCACCATTAATAGACAATTATGGACAACAAGACAATAAAGCATTTCAAAATTGTCCAGAAGTTCCTAACTGACCCTTTTTTTCCCTCCAACCTTTTTTTCTTTCTAAGTGAGACGGATTTCACTCGAATCGTCCTATAAATTGAATCGGTGTTTGTACATCATTCCGCCACAAATATAAGACTCTTACGGTCAACAACAGTATAAACCGTACCAAAATAGTCCACACATTCCTAAATTACCCATTTCTTTCTCTCCAACCTTCTTTTGTTTCTAACAGGTACGGATTTCACTCGAATCTTACTAATATGTTGAATCGCTATTTGTACATCATTCCGTCACCATTAAATAGACTATTATGAACAATAACACTATAAAGCATTTCAAAATAGTTCAGAAGCTCCTGACTGTACCTTTTTTTCCCTCGAACCTTTTTTTCTTTCTAAGTGGGACGGATTTCACTCGAATCTACCTATAAGTTAAATCGGTGTTTGTACATCATTTCTTCACAAATAAAAGACTCTTATGGTCAACAACAGTATAAACCGTACCAAAATAGTTCACACGTTCCAAAATGACCCTTTTTCTTTCTTTCCAACCTTCTTTTGTTCGTAACAGGTGCGGATTTCACTCGAATCTTACTAATATGTTGAATCGGTATTTGTACATCAATCCTTCATCATTAGTAGACTATTATGGACAACAACACTATAAAGCATTTTAAAATAGTTCAGAAGCACCAAACTGGCCCTTTTTTTCCCCTCCAACATTTTTTTCTTTCTAAGTGGGACGGATTTCACTCGAATCGTCCTATAAGTTGAATCGGTGTTTGTACATCATTCCTTCACAAATATAAGACTCTTACGGTCAAAAACAGTATAAACCGTACAAAAATAGTCCACACGTTCCTAAATGACCCATTTCTTTCTCTCCAACCTTCTTTTGTTTCTAACAAGTATGGATTTCACTCGAATCTTACTAATATGTTGAATCGGTATTTGTACATCAATCCTTCATCATTAGTAGACTATTATGGACAACAACACGATAAAACATTTTAAAATAGTCCAGAAGCTCCAAACTGACCCTTTTTTGCCCCTCCAACCTTTTTTTCTTTCTAAGTGGGACGGATTTCACTCCAATCGTCCTATAAGTTGAATCGGTGTTTGTACATCATTCCTTCACAAATATTAGACTCTTATGGTCAACAACAGTATAAACCGTACCAAAATATTCCACACGTTCCTAAATGACCCTTTTTCTTTCTTTCCAACCTTCTTTTGTTCGTAACAGGTGCGGATTTCACTCGAATCTTACTAATATGTTGAATCAGTATTTGTACATCAATCCTTCATCATTAGTAGACTATTATGGACAACAACACTACAAAGCATTTTAAAATAGTCCAGACGCTCCAAACTGGCCCATTTTCCCCCTCCAACCTTTTTTTCTTTGTAAATGGGACGGATTTCACTCGAATCGTCCTATAAGTTGAATCGGTGTTTGTAAATCATTCCTTCACAAATATAAGACTCTTACGGTCAACAACAGTATAAACCGTACCAAAATAGTCCACACGTTCCTAAATGACCCTTTTTCTTTCTCTCCAACCTTATTTTGTTCGTAACTGGTGCGGATTTCATTCGAATCTTACTAATATGTTGAATCCCTATTTTTACATCATTCCTTCACCATTAATAGACTATTATGGACAACAAGACTATAAAGCATTTCAAAATTGTCCAGAAGTTCCTAACTGACCCTTTTTTTCCCTCCAACCTTTTTTTCATTCTAAGTGAGACGGATTTCACTCGAATCGTCCTATATATTGAATCGGTGTTTGTACATCATTCCGCCACACATATAAGACTCTTACGGTCAACAACAGTATAAACCGTACCAAAATAGTCCACACGTTCCTAAATGACCCATTTCTTTCTCTCCAACCTTCTTTTGTTTCTAACAGGTACGGATTTCACTCGAATCTTACTAATTTGTTGAATCGCTATTTGTACATCATTCCGTCACCATTAAATAGACTATTATGGACAATAACACTATAAAGCATTTCAAAATAGTTCAGAAGCTCCTGACTGTACCTTTTTTTCCCTCCAACCTTTTTTTCTTTCTAAGTGGGACGGATTTCACTCGAATCGTCTTATAAGTTAAATCGGTGTTTGTACATCATTCCTTCACAAATATAAGACTCTTATGGTCAACAACAGTATAAACCGTACCAAAATAGTTCACACGTTCCAAAATGACCCTTTTTTTTTTCTTTCCAACCTTCTTTTGTTCGTAACAGGTGCGGATTTCACTCGAATCTTACTAATATGTTGAATCGGTATTTGTACATCAATCCTTCATCATTAGTAGACTATTATGGATAACAACACTATAAAGCATTTTAAAATAGTTCAGAAGCACCAAACTGGCCCTTTTTTTCCCCTCCAACCTTTTTTTCTTTCTAAGTGGGACGGATTTCACTCGAATCGTCCTATAAGTTGAATCGGTGTTTGTACATCATTCCTTCAGAAATATAAGACTCTTACGGTCAACAACAGTATAAACCGTACCAAAATAGGCCACACGTTCCTAAATGACCATTTTTCTTTCTCTCCAACCTTATTTTGTTCGTAACTGGTGCGGATTTCACTCGAATCTTACTAATATGTTGAATCCCTATTTGTACATCATTCCTTCACCATTAATAGACTATTATGGACAACAAGACTATAAAGCATTTCAAAATTGTCCAGAAGTTCCTAACTGACCCTTTTTTTCCCTCCAACCATTTTTTTTTCTAAGTGGGACGGATTTCACTCGAATCGTCCATAAGTTGAATCGATGTTTGTACATCATTCCTTCACAAATATAAGACTCTTACGGTCAAAAACAGTATAAACCATACAAAAATAGTCCACACGTTCCTAAATGACCCATTTCTTTCTCTCCAACCTTCTTTTGTTTCTAACAAGTAAGGATTTCACTCGAATCTTACTTATATGTTGAATCGCTATTTGTACATCATTCCATCACCAGTAAATAGACTATTATGGACAACAACACTATAAAGCATTTCAAAATAGTACAGAAGCTCCTGACTGGACCTTTTTTTCCCTCCAACCTTTTTTTCTTTCTAAGTGGGACGGATTTCACTCGAATCGTCCTATAAGTTAAATCGGTGTTTGTACATCATTCCTTCACAAATATAAGACTCTTATGGTCAACAACAGTATAGACCGTACCAAAATAGTCCACACGTTCCTAAATGACCCTTTTTCTTTCTTTCCAACCTTCTTTTGTTCGTAACAGGTGCGGATTTCACTCGAATCTTACTAATATGTTGAATCAGTATTTGTAGATCAATCCGTCATCATTAGTAGACTATTATGGACAACAACACAATAAAGCATTTTAAAATAGTCCAGAAGCTCCAAACTGGCCCTTTTTTTCCCCTCCAACCTTTTTTTCTTTCTAAGTGGGACGGATTTCACTCGAATCGTCCTATAAGTTGAATCGGTTTTTGCACATCATTCCTTAACAAATATAAGACTCTTACGGTCAACAACAGTATAAACCGTACTAAAATAGTCCACACGTTCCTAAATGACCCTTTTTCTTTCTCTCCAACCTTATTTTGTTCGTAACTGTTGCGGATTTCACTCGAATCTTACTAATATGTTGAATCCCTATTTGTACATCATTCCTTCACCATTAATAAACTATTATGGACAACAAGACTATAAAGCATTTCAAAATTGTACAGAAGTTCCTAACTGACCCTTTTTTTCCCTCCAACCTTTTTTTCTTTCTAAGTGGGATGGATTTCACTCGAATCGTCCATAAGTTGAATCGATATTTGTACATCATTCCTTCACAAATATAAGACTCTTACGGTCAAAAACAGTATAAACCGTACCAAAATAGTCCACACGTTCCTAAATGATCCATTTCTTTCTCTCCAACCTTATTTTGTTTCTAACAGGTACGGATTTCACTCGAATCTTACTAATATGTTGAATCGCTATTTGTACATCATTCCGTCACCATTAAATAGACTATTATGGACAATTACACTATAAAGCATTTCAAAATAGTTCAGAAGCTCCTGACTGTACCTTTTTTTCCCTCCAACCTTTTATTCTTTCTATGTGGGACGGATTTCACTCGAATCGACCTATAAGTTAAATCGGTGTTTGTACATCATTCCTTCACAAATATAAGACTCTTATGGTCAACAACAGTATAAACCGTACCAAAATAGTTCACACGTTCCAAAATGACCCTTTTTCTTTCTTTCCAACCTTCTTTTGTTCGTAACAGGTGCGGATTTCACTCGAATCTTACTAATATGTTGAATCGGTATTTGTACATCAATCCTTCATCATTTTGTAGACTATTATGGACAACAACACTATAAAGCATTTTAAAATAGTCCAGAAGCTCCAAACTGGCCCTTTTTTGCCCCTCCAACATTTTTTTCTTTCTAAGTGGGACGGATTTCACTCGAATCGTCCTATAAGTTGAATCGGTGTTTGTACATCATTCCTTCACAAATATTAGACTCTTATGGTCAACAACAGTATAAACCGTACCAAAATATTCCACACGTTCCTAAATGACCATTTTTCTTTCTCTCCAACCTTCTTTTGTTCGTAACTGGTGCGGATTTCACTCGAATCTTTCTAATGTGTTGAATCCCTATTTGTACATCATTCCGTCACCATTAAATAGACTATTATGGACAACAACACTATAAAGCATTTCAAAATAGTCCAGAAGCTCCTGACTGGACCTTTTTTTCCCTCCAACCTTTTTTTCTTTCTAAGTGGGACGGATTTCACTCGAACCGTCCTATAAGTTAAATCGGTGTTTGTACATCATTCCTTCACAAATATAAGACTCTTATGGTCAACAACAGTATAAACCGTACCAAAATAGTCCACACGTTCCTAAATGACCCTTTTTCTTTCTTTCCAACCTTCTTTTGTTCGTAACAGGTGCGGATTTCACTCGAATCTTACTAATATGTTGAATCGGTATTTGTACATCAATCCTTCATCATTAGTAGACTATTATGGACAACAACACTATAAAGCATTTTAAAATAGTCCAGAAGCTCCAAACTTGCCCATTTTTTCCCCTCCAACCTTTTTTTCTTTCTAAGTGGGACGGATTTCACTCGAATCGTCCTATAAGTTGAATCGGTGTTTGTACATCTTTCCTTCACAAATATAAGACTCTTACGGTCAACAACAGTATAAACCGTACCAAAATAGTCCACACGTTCCAAAATGACCCTTTTTCTTTCTCTCCAACCTTATTTTGTTCGTAACTGGTGCGGATTTCACTCGAATCATACTAATATGTTGAATCCCTATTTTTACATCATTCCTTCACCATTAATAGACTATTATAGACAACAAGACTATAAAGCATTTCAAAATTGTCCAGAAGTTCCTAACTGACCTTTTTTTTCCCTCCAACCTTTTTTTCTTTCTAAGTGAGACAGATTTCACTCGAATCGTCCTATAAATTGAATCGGTGTTTGTGCATCATTCCGTCACAAATATAAGACTCTTACGGTCAACAACAGTAGAAACCGTACCAAAATAGTCCACACGTTCCTAAATGACCCATTTCTTTCTCTCCAACCTTCTTTTGTTTCTAACGGGTAAGGAATTCACTCGAATCTAACTAATATGTTGAATCGCTATTTGTACATCATTCCGTCACCATTAAATAGACTATTATGGACAACAACACTATAAAGCATTTCAAAATAGTCCAGAAGCTCCTGACTGTACCTTTTTTTCCCTCCAACATTTTTTTCTTTCTAAGTGGGACGGATTTCACTCGAATCTACCTATAAGTTAAATCGGTGTTTGTACATCATTCCTTCACAAATATAAGACTCTTATGGTCAACAACAGTATAAACCGTACCAAAATAGTTCACATGTTCCTAAATGACCCTTTTTCTTTCTTTCCAACCTTCTTTTGTTCGTAACAGGTGCGGATTTCACTCGAATCTTACTAATATGTTGAATCGGTATTTGTACATCAATCCTACATCATTAGTAGACTATTATGGACAACAACACTATAAAGCATTTTAAAATAGTCCAGAAGCTCCAAACTGGCCCTTTTTTTCCCCTCCAACCTTTTTTTCTTTCTAAGTGGGACGGATTTCACTCGAATCGTCCTATAAGTTGAATCGGTGTTTGTACATCATTCCTTCACAAATATAAGACTCTTACGGTCAACAACAGTATAAACCGTACCAAAATAGTCCACACGTTCTTAAATGACCCTTTTTCTTTCTCTTCAACCTTATTTTGTTCGTAACTGGTGCGGATTTCACTCGAATCTTACTAATATGTTGAATCCCTATTTTTACATCATTCATTCACCATTAATAGACTATTATGGACAACAAGACTATAAAGCATTTCAAAATTGTCCAGAAGTTCCTAACTGACCCTTTTTTTCCCTCCAACCTTTTTTTCTTTCTAAGTGGGACGGATTTCACTCGAATCGTCCTATAAGTTAAATCGGTGTTTGTACATCATTCGTTCACAAATATAAGACTCTTATGGTCAACAACAGTATAAACCGTACCAAAATAGTCCACACGTTCCTAAATGACCCTTTTTCTTTCTTTCCAACCTTCTTTTCTTCGTAACAGGTGCGGATTTCACTCGAATCTTACTAATATGTTGAATCGGTATTTGTATATCAATCCTTCATCATTAGTAGACTATTATGGACAACAACACTATAAAGCATTTTAAAATAGTCCAGAAGCTCCAAACTGATCCTTTTTTGCCCCTCCAACCTTTTTTTCTTTCTAAGTGGGACGGATTTCACTCGAATCGTCCTATAAGTTGAATCGGTGTTTGTACATCATTCCTTCACAAATATTAGACTCTTATGGTCAACAACAGTATAAACCGTACCAAAATATTCCACACGTTCCTAAATGACCCTTTTTCTTTCTCTCCAACCTTCTTTTGTTCGTAACTGGTACGGATTTCACTCGAATCTTTCTAATGTGTTGAATCCCTATTTGTACATCATTCCGTCACCATTAAATAGACTATTATGGACAACAACACTATAAAGCATTTCAAAATAGTCCAGAAGCTCCTGACTGGACTTTTTTTCCCTCCAACCTTTTTTTCTTTCTAAATGGGACGGATTTCACTCGAATCGTCCTATAAGTTAAATCGGTGTTTGTACATCATTCCTTCACAAATATAAGAGTCTTATGGTCAACAGATGTATAAACCATACCAAAATAGTCCACAGGTTCCTAAATGACCCTTTTTCTTTCTTTCCAACCTTCTTTTTTTCGTAACAGGTGCGGATTTCACTCGAATCTTACTAATATGTTGAATCGCTATTTGTACATCATTCCTTCACCATTAATAGACTATTATGAACAACAACACTATAAAGCATTTCAAAATTGTCCAGAAGTTCCTAACTGGCCCTTTTTTTCCCTCCAACCTTTTTTTCTTTCTAAGTGAGACGGATTTCACTCGAATCGTCCTATAAATTGAATCGGTGTTTGTACATCATTCCTTCACAAATATAAGACTCTTACGGTCAACAACAGTATATACCGTACCAAAATATTCCACACGTTCCTAAATGACCCTTTTTCTTTCTCTCCAACCTTCTTTTGTTCGTAACTGGTGCGGATTTCACTCGAATCTTACTAATATGTTGAATCGCTATTTGTACATCATTCCTTCACCATTAATAGACTATTATGGAGAACAACACTATAAAGCATTTGAAAATTTCCAGAAGTTCCAAACTGACCCTTTTTTTCCCTCCAACCTTTTTTTCTTTCTAAGTGGGACGGATTTCACTCGAATCGTCCTATAAATTGAATCGGTGTTCGTACATCATTCCTTCACAAATATAAGACTCTTACGGTCAACAACAATATAAACCGTACCAAAATATTCCACACGTTCTAAATGACCATTTTTCTTTCTCTCCAACCTTCTTTTGTTTCTAACTGATGCGGATTTCACTCGAATCTTTCTAAAATGTTGAATCGCTATTTGTACATCATTCCGTCACCATTAAATAGACTATTATGGACAACAACACTATAAAGCATTTCAAAATAGTCCAGAAGCTCCTGACTGGACCTTTTTTTCCCTCCAACCTTTTTTTCTTTCTAAATGGGACGGATTTCACTCGAATCGTCCTATAAGTTAAATCGGTGTTTGTACATCATTCCTTCACAAATATAAGACTCTTATGGTCAACAGATGTATAAACCATACCAAAATAGTCCACACGTTCCTAAATGACCCTTTTTCTTTCTTTCCAACCTTCTTTTTTTCGTAACAGGTGCGGATTTCACTCGAATCTTACTAATATGTTGAATCGGTATTTGTACATCAATCCTTCATCATTAGTAGACTATTATGGACAATTACACTATAAAGCATTTCAAAATAGTTCAGAAGCTCCTGACTGTACCTTTTTTTCCCTCCAACCTTTTATTCTTTCTATGTGGGACGGATTTCACTCGAATCGACCTATAAGTTAAATCGGTGTTTGTACATCATTCCTTCACAAATATAAGACTCTTATGGTCAACAACAGTATAAACCGTACCAAAATAGTTCACACGTTCCAAAATGACCCTTTTTCTTTCTTTCCAACCTTCTTTTGTTCGTAACAGGTGCGGATTTCACTCGAATCTTACTAATATGTTGAATCGGTATTTGTACATCAATCCTTCATCATTTTGTAGACTATTATGGACAACAACACTATAAAGCATTTTAAAATAGTCCAGAAGCTCCAAACTGGCCCTTTTTTGCCCCTCCAACATTTTTTTCTTTCTAAGTGGGACGGATTTCACTCGAATCGTCCTATAAGTTGAATCGGTGTTTCTACATCATTCCTTCACAAATATTAGACTCTTATGGTCAACAACAGTATAAACCGTACCAAAATATTCCACACGTTCCTAAATGACCCTTTTTCTTTCTCTCCAACCTTCTTTTGTTCGTAACTGGTGCGGATTTCACTCGAATCTTTCTAATGTGTTGAATCCCTATTTGTACATCATTCCGTCACCATTAAATAGACTATTATGGACAACAACACTATAAAGCATTTTAAAATAGTCCAGAAGCTCCAAACTGGCACTTTTTTGCCCCTCCAACATTTTTTTCTTTCTAAGTGGGACGGATTTCACTCGAATCGTCCTATAAGTTGAATCGGTGTTTGTACATCATTCCTTCACAAATATTAGACTCTTATGGTCAACAACAGTATAAACCGTACCAAAATATTCCACACGTTCCTAAATGACCCTTTTTCTTTCTCTCCAACCTTCTTTTGTTCGTAACTGGTGCGGATTTCACTCGAATCTTTCTAATGTGTTGAATCCCTATTTGTACATCATTCCGTCACCATTAAATAGACTATTATGGACAACAACACTATAAAGCATTTCAAAATAGTCCAGAAGCTCCTGACTGGACCTTTTTTTCCCTCCAACCTTTTTTTCTTTCTAAGTGGGACGGATTTCACTCGAACCGTCCTATAAGTTAAATCGGTGTTTGTACATCATTCCTTCACAAATATAAGACTCTTATGGTCAACAACAGTATAAACCGTACCAAAATAGTCCACACGTTCCTAAATGACCCTTTTTCTTTCTTTCCAACCTTCTTTTGTTCGTAACAGGTGCGGATTTCACTCGAATCTTACTAATATGTTGAATCGGTATTTGTACATCAATCCTTCATCATTAGTAGACTATTATGGACAACAACACTATAAAGCATTTTAAAATAGTCCAGAAGCTCCAAACTTGCCCATTTTTTCCCCTCCAACCTTTTTTTCTTTCTAAGTGGGACGGATTTCACTCGAATCGTCCTATAAGTTGAATCGGTGTTTGTACATCATTCCTTCACAAATATAAGACTCTTACGGTCAACAACAGTATAAACCGTACCAAAATAGTCCACACGTTCCAAAATGACCCTTTTTCTTTCTCTCCAACCTTATTTTGTTCGTAACTGGTGCGGATTTCACTCGAATCATACTAATATGTTGAATCCCTATTTTTACATCATTCCTTCACCATTAATAGACTATTATAGACAACAAGACTATAAAGCATTTCAAAATTGTCCAGAAGTTCCTAACTGACCTTTTTTTTCCCTCCAACCTTTTTTTCTTTCTAAGTGAGACAGATTTCACTCGAATCGTCCTATAAATTGAATCGGTGTTTGTGCATCATTCCGTCACAAATATAAGACTCTTACGGTCAACAACAGTAGAAACCGTACCAAAATAGTCCACACGTTCCTAAATGACCCATTTCTTTCTCTCCAACCTTCTTTTGTTTCTAACGGGTAAGGAATTCACTCGAATCTAACTAATATGTTGAATCGCTATTTGTACATCATTCCGTCACCATTAAATAGACTATTATGGACAACAACACTATAAAGCATTTCAAAATAGTCCAGAAGCTCCTGACTGTACCTTTTTTTCCCTCCAACATTTTTTTCTTTCTAAGTGGGACGGATTTCACTCGAATCTACCTATAAGTTAAATCGGTGTTTGTACATCATTCCTTCACAAATATAAGACTCTTATGGTCAACAACAGTATAAACCGTACCAAAATAGTTCACATGTTCCTAAATGACCCTTTTTCTTTCTTTCCAACCTTCTTTTGTTCGTAACAGGTGCGGATTTCACTCGAATCTTACTAATATGTTGAATCGGTATTTGTACATCAATCCTACATCATTAGTAGACTATTATGGACAACAACACTATAAAGCATTTTAAAATAGTCCAGAAGCTCCAAACTGGCCCTTTTTTTCCCCTCCAACCTTTTTTTCTTTCTAAGTGGGACGGATTTCACTCGAATCGTCCTATAAGTTGAATCGGTGTTTGTACATCATTCCTTCACAAATATAAGACTCTTACGGTCAACAACAGTATAAACCGTACCAAAATAGTCCACACGTTCTTAAATGACCCTTTTTCTTTCTCTTCAACCTTATTTTGTTCGTAACTGGTGCGGATTTCACTCGAATCTTACTAATATGTTGAATCCCTATTTTTACATCATTCATTCACCATTAATAGACTATTATGGACAACAAGACTATAAAGCATTTCAAAATTGTCCAGAAGTTCCTAACTGACCCTTTTTTTCCCTCCAACCTTTTTTTCTTTCTAAGTGGGACGGATTTCACTCGAATCGTCCTATAAGTTAAATCGGTGTTTGTACATCATTCGTTCACAAATATAAGACTCTTATGGTCAACAACAGTATAAACCGTACCAAAATAGTCCACACGTTCCTAAATGACCCTTTTTCTTTCTTTCCAACCTTCTTTTCTTCGTAACAGGTGCGGATTTCACTCGAATCTTACTAATATGTTGAATCGGTATTTGTATATCAATCCTTCATCATTAGTAGACTATTATGGACAACAACACTATAAAGCATTTTAAAATAGTCCAGAAGCTCCAAACTGATCCTTTTTTGCCCCTCCAACCTTTTTTTCTTTCTAAGTGAGACGGATTTCACTCGAATCGTCCTATAAGTTGAATCGGTGTTTGTACATCATTCCTTCACAAATATAAGACTCTTACGGTCAACAACAGTATAAACCGTACCAAAATAGTCCACACGTTCCAAAATGACCCTTTTTCTTTCTCTCCAACCTTATTTTGTTCGTAACTGGTGCGGATTTCACTCGAATCATACTAATATGTTGAATCCCTATTTTTACATCATTCCTTCACCATTAATAGACTATTATAGACAACAAGACTATAAAGCATTTCAAAATTGTCCAGAAGTTCCTAACTGACCTTTTTTTTCCCTCCAACCTTTTTTTCTTTCTAAGTGAGACAGATTTCACTCGAATCGTCCTATAAATTGAATCGGTGTTTGTGCATCATTCCGTCACAAATATAAGACTCTTACGGTCAACAACAGTAGAAACCGTACCAAAATAGTCCACACGTTCCTAAATGACCCATTTCTTTCTCTCCAACCTTCTTTTGTTTCTAACGGGTAAGGAATTCACTCGAATCTAACTAATATGTTGAATCGCTATTTGTACATCATTCCGTCACCATTAAATAGACTATTATGGACAACAACACTATAAAGCATTTCAAAATAGTCCAGAAGCTCCTGACTGTACCTTTTTTTCCCTCCAACATTTTTTTCTTTCTAAGTGGGACGGATTTCACTCGAATCTACCTATAAGTTAAATCGGTGTTTGTACATCATTCCTTCACAAATATAAGACTCTTATGGTCAACAACAGTATAAACCGTACCAAAATAGTTCACATGTTCCTAAATGACCCTTTTTCTTTCTTTCCAACCTTCTTTTGTTCGTAACAGGTGCGGATTTCACTCGAATCTTACTAATATGTTGAATCGGTATTTGTACATCAATCCTACATCATTAGTAGACTATTATGGACAACAACACTATAAAGCATTTTAAAATAGTCCAGAAGCTCCAAACTGGCCCTTTTTTTCCCCTCCAACCTTTTTTTCTTTCTAAGTGGGACGGATTTCACTCGAATCGTCCTATAAGTTGAATCGGTGTTTGTACATCATTCCTTCACAAATATAAGACTCTTACGGTCAACAACAGTATAAACCGTACCAAAATAGTCCACACGTTCTTAAATGACCCTTTTTCTTTCTCTTCAACCTTATTTTGTTCGTAACTGGTGCGGATTTCACTCGAATCTTACTAATATGTTGAATCCCTATTTTTACATCATTCATTCACCATTAATAGACTATTATGGACAACAAGACTATAAAGCATTTCAAAATTGTCCAGAAGTTCCTAACTGACCCTTTTTTTCCCTCCAACCTTTTTTTCTTTCTAAGTGGGACGGATTTCACTCGAATCGTCCTATAAGTTAAATCGGTGTTTGTACATCATTCGTTCACAAATATAAGACTCTTATGGTCAACAACAGTATAAACCGTACCAAAATAGTCCACACGTTCCTAAATGACCCTTTTTCTTTCTTTCCAACCTTCTTTTCTTCGTAACAGGTGCGGATTTCACTCGAATCTTACTAATATGTTGAATCGGTATTTGTATATCAATCCTTCATCATTAGTAGACTATTATGGACAACAACACTATAAAGCATTTTAAAATAGTCCAGAAGCTCCAAACTGATCCTTTTTTGCCCCTCCAACCTTTTTTTCTTTCTAAGTGAGACGGATTTCACTCGAATCGTCCTATAAGTTGAATCGGTGTTTGTACATCATTCCTTCACAAATATTAGACTCTTATGGTCAACAACAGTATAAACCGTACCAAAATATTCCACACGTTCCTAAATGACCCTTTTTCTTTCTCTCCAACCTTCTTTTGTTCGTAACTGGTACGGATTTCACTCGAATCTTTCTAATGTGTTGAATCCCTATTTGTACATCATTCCGTCACCATTAAATAGACTATTATGGACAACAACACTATAAAGCATTTCAAAATAGTCCAGAAGCTCCTGACTGGACTTTTTTTCCCTCCAACCTTTTTTTCTTTCTAAATGGGACGGATTTCACTCGAATCGTCCTATAAGTTAAATCGGTGTTTGTACATCATTCCTTCACAAATATAAGAGTCTTATGGTCAACAGATGTATAAACCATACCAAAATAGTCCACAGGTTCCTAAATGACCCTTTTTCTTTCTTTCCAACCTTCTTTTTTTCGTAACAGGTGCGGATTTCACTCGAATCTTACTAATATGTTGAATCGCTATTTGTACATCATTCCTTCACCATTAATAGACTATTATGGACAACAACACTATAAAGCATTTCAAAATTGTCCAGAAGTTCCTAACTGGCCCTTTTTTTCCCTCCAACCTTTTTTTCTTTCTAAGTGAGACGGATTTCACTCGAATCGTCCTATAAATTGAATCGGTGTTTGTACATCATTCCTTCACAAATATAAGACTCTTACGGTCAACAACAGTATATACCGTACCAAAATATTCCACACGTTCCTAAATGACCCTTTTTCTTTCTCTCCAACCTTCTTTTGTTCGTAACTGGTGCGGATTTCACTCGAATCTTACTAATATGTTGAATCGCTATTTGTACATCATTCCTTCACCATTAATAGACTATTATGGAGAACAACACTATAAAGCATTTGAAAATTTCCAGAAGTTCCAAACTGACCCTTTTTTGCCCCTCCAACCTTTTTTTCTTTCTAAGTGGGACGGATTTCACTCGAATCGTCCTATAAGTTGAATCGGTGTTTGTACATCATTCCTTCACAAATATTAGACTCTTATGGTCAACAACAGAATAAACCGTACCAAAATATTCCACACGTTCCTAAATGACCCTTTTTCTTTCTTTCCAACCTTCTTTTGTTCGTAACAGGTGCGGATTTCACTCGAATCTTACTAATATGTTGAATCGGTATTTGTATATCAATCCTTCATCATTAGTAGACTATTATGGACAACAACACTATAAAGCATTTTAAAATAGTCCAGAAGCTCCAAACTGATCCTTTTTTGCCCCTCCAACCTTTTTTTCTTTCTAAGTGGGACGGATTTCACTCGAATCGTCCTATAAGTTGAATCGGTGTTTGTACATCATTCCTTCACAAATATTAGACTCTTATGGTCAACAACAGTATAAACCGTACCAAAATATTCCACACGTTCCTAAATGACCCTTTTTCTTTCTCTCCAACCTTCTTTTGTTCGTAACTGGTACGGATTTCACTCGAATCTTTCTAATGTGTTGAATCCCTATTTGTACATCATTCCGTCACCATTAAATAGACTATTATGGACAACAACACTATAAAGCATTTCAAAATAGTCCAGAAGCTCCTGACTGGACTTTTTTTCCCTCCAACCTTTTTTTCTTTCTAAATGGGACGGATTTCACTCGAATCGTCCTATAAGTTAAATCGGTGTTTGTACATCATTCCTTCACAAATATAAGAGTCTTATGGTCAACAGATGTATAAACCATACCAAAATAGTCCACAGGTTCCTAAATGACCCTTTTTCTTTCTTTCCAACCTTCTTTTTTTCGTAACAGGTGCGGATTTCACTCGAATCTTACTAATATGTTGAATCGCTATTTGTACATCATTCCTTCACCATTAATAGACTATTATGGACAACAACACTATAAAGCATTTCAAAATTGTCCAGAAGTTCCTAACTGGCCCTTTTTTTCCCTCCAACCTTTTTTTCTTTCTAAGTGAGACGGATTTCACTCGAATCGTCCTATAAATTGAATCGGTGTTTGTACATCATTCCTTCACAAATATAAGACTCTTACGGTCAACAACAGTATATACCGTACCAAAATATTCCACACGTTCCTAAATGACCCTTTTTCTTTCTCTCCAACCTTCTTTTGTTCGTAACTGGTGCGGATTTCACTCGAATCTTACTAATATGTTGAATCGCTATTTGTACATCATTCCTTCACCATTAATAGACTATTATGGAGAACAACACTATAAAGCATTTGAAAATTTCCAGAAGTTCCAAACTGACCCTTTTTTGCCCCTCCAACCTTTTTTTCTTTCTAAGTGGGACGGATTTCACTCGAATCGTCCTATAAGTTGAATCGGTGTTTGTACATCATTCCTTCACAAATATTAGACTCTTATGGTCAACAACAGAATAAACCGTACCAAAATATTCCACACGTTCCTAAATGACCCTTTTTCTTTCTTTCCAACCTTCTTTTGTTCGTAACAGGTGCGGATTTCACTCGAATCTTACTAATATGTTGAATCGGTATTTGTATATCAATCCTTCATCATTAGTAGACTATTATGGACAACAACACTATAAAGCATTTTAAAATAGTCCAGAAGCTCCAAACTGATCCTTTTTTGCCCCTCCAACCTTTTTTTCTTTCTAAGTGGGACGGATTTCACTCGAATCGTCCTATAAGTTGAATCGGTGTTTGTACATCATTCCTTCACAAATATTAGACTCTTATGGTCAACAACAGTATAAACCGTACCAAAATATTCCACACGTTCCTAAATGACCCTTTTTCTTTCTCTCCAACCTTCTTTTGTTCGTAACTGGTACGGATTTCACTCGAATCTTTCTAATGTGTTGAATCCCTATTTGTACATCATTCCGTCACCATTAAATAGACTATTATGGACAACAACACTATAAAGCATTTCAAAATAGTCCAGAAGCTCCTGACTGGACTTTTTTTCCCTCCAACCTTTTTTTCTTTCTAAATGGGACGGATTTCACTCGAATCGTCCTATAAGTTAAATCGGTGTTTGTACATCATTCCTTCACAAATATAAGAGTCTTATGGTCAACAGATGTATAAACCATACCAAAATAGTCCACAGGTTCCTAAATGACCCTTTTTCTTTCTTTCCAACCTTCTTTTTTTCGTAACAGGTGCGGATTTCACTCGAATCTTACTAATATGTTGAATCGCTATTTGTACATCATTCCTTCACCATTAATAGACTATTATGGACAACAACACTATAAAGCATTTCAAAATTGTCCAGAAGTTCCTAACTGGCCCTTTTTTTCCCTCCAACCTTTTTTTCTTTCTAAGTGAGACGGATTTCACTCGAATCGTCCTATAAATTGAATCGGTGTTTGTACATCATTCCTTCACAAATATAAGACTCTTACGGTCAACAACAGTATATACCGTACCAAAATATTCCACACGTTCCTAAATGACCCTTTTTCTTTCTCTCCAACCTTCTTTTGTTCGTAACTGGTGCGGATTTCACTCGAATCTTACTAATATGTTGAATCGCTATTTGTACATCATTCCTTCACCATTAATAGACTATTATGGAGAACAACACTATAAAGCATTTGAAA
Source organism: Cornus suecica (assembly GCA_963922005.1). NCBI lineage: Eukaryota > Viridiplantae > Streptophyta > Magnoliopsida > Cornales > Cornaceae > Cornus > Cornus suecica. The sequence goes on from OY998239.1 coordinate 47,705,736, forward strand.
ATTTCCAGAAGTTCCAAACTGACCCTTTTTTGCCCCTCCAACCTTTTTTTCTTTCTAAGTGGGACGGATTTCACTCGAATCGTCCTATAAGTTGAATCGGTGTTTGTACATCATTCCTTCACAAATATTAGACTCTTATGGTCAACAACAGAATAAACCGTACCAAAATATTCCACACGTTCCTAAATGACCCTTTTTCTTTCTTTCCAACCTTCTTTTGTTCGTAACAGGTGCGGATTTCACTCGAATCTTACTAATATGTTGAATCGGTATTTGTATATCAATCCTTCATCATTAGTAGACTATTATGGACAACAACACTATAAAGCATTTTAAAATAGTCCAGAAGCTCCAAACTGATCCTTTTTTGCCCCTCCAACCTTTTTTTCTTTCTAAGTGGGACGGATTTCACTCGAATCGTCCTATAAGTTGAATCGGTGTTTGTACATCATTCCTTCACAAATATTAGACTCTTATGGTCAACAACAGTATAAACCGTACCAAAATATTCCACACGTTCCTAAATGACCCTTTTTCTTTCTCTCCAACCTTCTTTTGTTCGTAACTGGTACGGATTTCACTCGAATCTTTCTAATGTGTTGAATCCCTATTTGTACATCATTCCGTCACCATTAAATAGACTATTATGGACAACAACACTATAAAGCATTTCAAAATAGTCCAGAAGCTCCTGACTGGACTTTTTTTCCCTCCAACCTTTTTTTCTTTCTAAATGGGACGGATTTCACTCGAATCGTCCTATAAGTTAAATCGGTGTTTGTACATCATTCCTTCACAAATATAAGAGTCTTATGGTCAACAGATGTATAAACCATACCAAAATAGTCCACAGGTTCCTAAATGACCCTTTTTCTTTCTTTCCAACCTTCTTTTTTTCGTAACAGGTGCGGATTTCACTCGAATCTTACTAATATGTTGAATCGCTATTTGTACATCATTCCTTCACCATTAATAGACTATTATGGACAACAACACTATAAAGCATTTCAAAATTGTCCAGAAGTTCCTAACTGGCCCTTTTTTTCCCTCCAACCTTTTTTTCTTTCTAAGTGAGACGGATTTCACTCGAATCGTCCTATAAATTGAATCGGTGTTTGTACATCATTCCTTCACAAATATAAGACTCTTACGGTCAACAACAGTATATACCGTACCAAAATATTCCACACGTTCCTAAATGACCCTTTTTCTTTCTCTCCAACCTTCTTTTGTTCGTAACTGGTGCGGATTTCACTCGAATCTTACTAATATGTTGAATCGCTATTTGTACATCATTCCTTCACCATTAATAGACTATTATGGAGAACAACACTATAAAGCATTTGAAAATTTCCAGAAGTTCCAAACTGACCCTTTTTTGCCCCTCCAACCTTTTTTTCTTTCTAAGTGGGACGGATTTCACTCGAATCGTCCTATAAGTTGAATCGGTGTTTGTACATCATTCCTTCACAAATATTAGACTCTTATGGTCAACAACAGAATAAACCGTACCAAAATATTCCACACGTTCCTAAATGACCCTTTTTCTTTCTTTCCAACCTTCTTTTGTTCGTAACAGGTGCGGATTTCACTCGAATCTTACTAATATGTTGAATCGGTATTTGTATATCAATCCTTCATCATTAGTAGACTATTATGGACAACAACACTATAAAGCATTTTAAAATAGTCCAGAAGCTCCAAACTGATCCTTTTTTGCCCCTCCAACCTTTTTTTCTTTCTAAGTGGGACGGATTTCACTCGAATCGTCCTATAAGTTGAATCGGTGTTTGTACATCATTCCTTCACAAATATTAGACTCTTATGGTCAACAACAGTATAAACCGTACCAAAATATTCCACACGTTCCTAAATGACCCTTTTTCTTTCTCTCCAACCTTCTTTTGTTCGTAACTGGTACGGATTTCACTCGAATCTTTCTAATGTGTTGAATCCCTATTTGTACATCATTCCGTCACCATTAAATAGACTATTATGGACAACAACACTATAAAGCATTTCAAAATAGTCCAGAAGCTCCTGACTGGACTTTTTTTCCCTCCAACCTTTTTTTCTTTCTAAATGGGACGGATTTCACTCGAATCGTCCTATAAGTTAAATCGGTGTTTGTACATCATTCCTTCACAAATATAAGAGTCTTATGGTCAACAGATGTATAAACCATACCAAAATAGTCCACAGGTTCCTAAATGACCCTTTTTCTTTCTTTCCAACCTTCTTTTTTTCGTAACAGGTGCGGATTTCACTCGAATCTTACTAATATGTTGAATCGCTATTTGTACATCATTCCTTCACCATTAATAGACTATTATGGACAACAACACTATAAAGCATTTCAAAATTGTCCAGAAGTTCCTAACTGGCCCTTTTTTTCCCTCCAACCTTTTTTTCTTTCTAAGTGAGACGGATTTCACTCGAATCGTCCTATAAATTGAATCGGTGTTTGTACATCATTCCTTCACAAATATAAGACTCTTACGGTCAACAACAGTATATACCGTACCAAAATATTCCACACGTTCCTAAATGACCCTTTTTCTTTCTCTCCAACCTTCTTTTGTTCGTAACTGGTGCGGATTTCACTCGAATCTTACTAATATGTTGAATCGCTATTTGTACATCATTCCTTCACCATTAATAGACTATTATGGAGAACAACACTATAAAGCATTTGAAAATTTCCAGAAGTTCCAAACTGACCCTTTTTTTCCCTCCAACCTTTTTTTCTTTCTAAGTGGGACGGATTTCACTCGAATCGTCCTATAAATTGAATCGGTGTTCGTACATCATTCCTTCACAAATATAAGACTCTTACGGTCAACAACAATATAAACCGTACCAAAATATTCCACACGTTCTAAATGACCATTTTTCTTTCTCTCCAACCATCTTTTGTTTCTAACTGATGCGGATTTCACTCGAATCTTTCTAAAATGTTGAATCGCTATTTGTACATCATTCCGTCACCATTAAATAGACTATTATGGACAACAACACTATAAAGCATTTCAAAATAGTCCAGAAGCTCCTGACTGGACCTTTTTTTCCCTCCAACCTTTTTTTCTTTCTAAATGGGACGGATTTCACTCGAATCGTCCTATAAGTTAAATCGGTGTTTGTACATCATTCCTTCACAAATATAAGACTCTTATGGTCAACAGATGTATAAACCATACCAAAATAGTCCACACGTTCCTAAATGACCCTTTTTCTTTCTTTCCAACCTTCTTTTTTTCGTAACAGGTGCGGATTTCACTCGAATCTTACTAATATGTTGAATCGGTATTTGTACATCAATCCTTCATCATTAGTAGACTATTATGGACAACAACACTATAAAGCATTTTAAAATAGTCCAGAAGCTCCAAACTGGCCCTTTTTTTCCCCTCCAACCTTTTTTTCTTTCTAAGTGGGACGGATTTCACTCGAATCGTCCTATAAGTTGAATCGGTGTTTGTACATCATTCCTTCACAAATATAAGACTCTTACGGTCAACAACAGTATAAACCGTACCAAAATAGTCCACACGTTCCTAAATGACCCTTTTTCTTTCTCTCCAACCTTATTTTGTTCGTAACTGGTGCGGATTTCACTCGAATCTTACTAATATGTTGAATCCCTATTTGTACATCATTCCTTCACCATTAATAGACTATTATGGACAACAAGACTATAAAGCATTTCAAAATTGTCCAGAAGTTCCTAACTGGCCCTTTTTTTCCCTCCAACCATTTTTTCTTTCTAAGTGGGACGGATTTCACTCGAATCGTCATATAAATTGAATCGGTGTTTGTACATCATTCCTTCACAAATATAAGACTCTTACGGTCAACAACAGTATAAACCGTACCAAAATATTCCACACGTTCCTAAATGACCCTTTTTCTTTCTCTCCAACCTTCTTTTGTTCGTAACTGGTGCGGATTTCACTCGAATCTTACTAATATGTTGAATCCCTATTTTTACATCATTCATTCACCATTAATAGACTATTATGGACAACAAGACTATAAAGCATTTCAAAATTGTCCAGAAGTTCCTAACTGACCCTTTTTTTCCCTCCAACCTTTTTTTCTTTCTAAGTGGGACAAATTTCACTCGAATCGTCCTATAAGTTAAATCGGTGTTTGTACATCATTCCTTCACAAATATAAGACTCTTATGGTCAACAACAGTATAAACCGTACCAAAATAGTTCACACGTTCCTAAATGACCCTTTTTCTTTCTTTCCAACCTTCTTTTGTTCGTAACAGGTGCGAATTTCACTCGAATCTTACTAATATGTTGAATTAGTAATTGTACATCAATCCTTCATCATTAGTAGACTATTATGGACAACAACACTATGAAGCATTTTAAAATAGTCCAGAAGCTCCAAACTGACCCTTTTTTGCCCCTCCAACCTTTTTTTCTTTCTAAGTGGGACGGATTTCACTCGAATCGTCCTATTAGTTGAATCGGTGTTTGTACATCATTCCTTCACAAATATTAGACTCTTATGGTCAACAACAGTATAAACCGTACCAAAATATTCCACACGTTCCTAAATGACCCTTTTTCTTTCTTTCCAACCATCTTTTGTTCGTAACAGGTGCGGATTTCACTCGAATCTTACTAATATGTTGAATCGCTATTTGTACATCATTCCTTCACCATTAATAGACTATTATGGACAACAACACTATAAAGCATTTTAAAATAGTCCAGAAGCTCCAAACTGGCCCTTTTTTGCCCCTCCAACCTTTTTTTCTTTCTAAGTGGGACGGATTTCACTCGAATCGTCCTATAAGTTTAATCGGTGTTTGTACATCATTCCTTCACAAATATAAGACTCTTACGGTCAACAACAGTATAAACCGTACCAAAATAGTCCACACGTTCCTAAATGACCCTTTTTCTTTCTCTCCAACCTTATTTTGTTCGTAACTGGTGCGGATTTCACTCGAATCTTACTAATATGTTGAATCCCTATTTTTACATCATTCCTTCACCATTAATAGACTATTATGGACAACAAGACTATAAAGAATTTCAAAATTGTCCAGAAGTTCCTAACTGGCCCTTTTTTTCCCTCCAACCTTTTTTTCTTTCTAAGTGGGACGGATTTCACTCGAATCGTCCTATAAGTTGAATCGGTGTTTGTACATCATTCCTTCAAAAATATAAGACTCTTATGGTCAACAACAGTATAAACCGTACCAAAATAGTTCACACGTTCCTAAATGACCCTTTTTCTTTCTTTCCAACCTTCTTTTGTTCGTAACAGGTGCGGATTTCACTCGAATCTTACTAATATGTTGAATCGGTATTTGTACATCAATCCTTCATCATTAGTAGACTATTATGGACATCAACACGATAAAGCATTTTAAAATAGTCCAGAAGCTCCAAACTGACCCTTTTTTGCCCCTCCAACCTTTTTTTCTTTCTAAGTGGGACGGATTTCACTCGAATCGTCCTATAAGTTGAATCGGTGTTTGTACATCATTCCTTCACAAATATTAGACTCTTATGGTCAACAACAGTATAAACCGTACCAAAATATTCCACACGTTCCTAAATGACCCTTTTTCTTTCTTTCCAACCTTCTTTTGTTCGTAACAGGTGCGGATTTCACTCGAATCTTACTAATATGTTGAATCGGTATTTGTACATCAATCCTTCATCATTAATAGACTATTATGGACAACAACACTATAAAGCGTTTTAAAATAGTCCAGAAGCCCCAAACTGACCCTTTTTTGCCCCTCCAACCTTTTTTTCTTTCTAAGTGGGACGCATTTCACTCGAATCGTCCTATAAGTTTAATCGGTGTTTGTACATCATTCCTTCACAAATATAAGACTCTTACGGTCAACAACAGTATAAACCGTACCAAAATAGTCCACACGTTCCTAAATGACCCTTTTTCTTTCTCTCCAACCTTATTTTGTTCGTAACTGGTGCGGATTTCACTCGAATCTTACTAATATGTTGAATCCCTAGTTTTACATCATTCCATCACCATTAATAGACTATTATGGACAACAAGACTATAAAGCATTTCAAAATTGTCCAGAAGTTCCTAACTGACCCTTTTTTTCCCTCCAACTTTTTTTCTTTCTAAGTGGGACGGATTTCACTCGAATCGTCCTATAAGTTGAATCGGTGTTTGTACATCATTCCTTCAAAAATATAAGACTCTTATGGTCAACAACAGTATAAACCGTACCAAAATAGTTCACACGTTCCTAAATGACCCTTTTTCTTTCTTTCCAACCTTCTTTTGTTCGTAACAGGTGCGGATTTCACTCGAATCTTACTAATATGTTGAATCGGTATTTGTACATCAATCCTTCATCATTAGTAGACTATTATGGACAACAACACGATAAAGCATTTTAAAATAGTCCAGAAGCTCCAAACTGACCCTTTTTTGCCCCTCCAACCTTTTTTTCTTTCTAAGTGGGACGGATTTCACTCGAATCGTCCTATAAGTTGAATCGGAGTTTGTACATCATTCCTTCACAAATATTAGACTCTTATGGTCAACAACAGTATAAACCGTACCAAAATATTCCACACGTTTCTAAATGACCCTTTTTCTTTCTTTCCAACCTTCTTTTGTTCGTAACAGGTGCGGATTTCACTCGAATCTTACTAATATGTTGAATCGGTATTTGTACATCAATCCTTCATCATTAGTAGACTATTATGGACAACAACACTATAAAGCATTTTAAAATAGTCCAGAAGCCCCAAACTGACCCTTTTTTGCCCCTCCAACCATTTTTTCTTTCTAAGTGGGACGGATTTCACTCGAATCGTCCTATAAATTGAATCGGTGTTCGTACATCATTCCTTCACAAATATAAGACTCTTACGGTCAACAACAATATAAACCGTACCAAAATATTCCACACGTTCTAAATGACCATTTTTCTTTCTCTCCAACCTTCTTTTGTTTCTAACTGATGCGGATTTCACTCGAATCTTTCTAAAATGTTGAATCGCTATTTGTACATCATTCCGTCACCATTAAATAGACTATTATGGACAACAACACTATAAAGCATTTCAAAATAGTCCAGAAGCTCCTGACTGGACCTTTTTTTCCCTCCAACCTTTTTTTCTTTCTAAATGGGACGGATTTCACTCGAATCGTCCTATAAGTTAAATCGGTGTTTGTACATCATTCCTTCACAAATATAAGACTCTTATGGTCAACAACAGTATAAACCGTACCAAAATAGTCCACACGTTCCTAAATGACCCTTTTTCTTTCTTTCCAACCTTCTTTTGTTCGTAACAGGTGCGGATTTCACTCGAATCTTACTAATATGTTGAATCGGTATTTGTACATCAATCCTTCATCATTAGTAGACTATTATGGACAACAACACTATAAAGCATTTTAAAATAGTCCAGAAGCTCCAAACTGGCCCTTTTTTTCCCCTCCAACCTTTTTTTCTTTCTAAGTGGGACGGATTTCACTCGAATCGTCCTATAAGTTGAATCGGTGTTTGTACATCATTCCTTCACAAATATAAGACTCTTACGGTCAACAACAGTATAAACCGTACCAAAATAGTCCACACGTTCCTAAATGACCCTTTTTCTTTCTCTCCAACCTTATTTTGTTCGTAACTGGTGCGGATTTCACTCGAATCTTACTAATATGTTGAATCCCTATTTGTACATCATTCCTTCACCATTAATAGACTATTATGGACAACAAGACTATAAAGCATTTCAAAATTGTCCAGAAGTTCCTAATTGACCCTTTTTTTCCCTCCAACCTATTTTTCTTTCTAAGTGAGACAGATTTCATTCGAATCGTCCTATAAATTGAAACGGTGTTTGTACATCATTCCGTCACAAATATAAGACTCTTACGGTCAACAACAGTATAAACCGTACCAAAATAGTCCACACGTTCCTAAATGACCCATTTCTTTCTCTCCAACCTTCTTTTGTTTCAAACAGGTACGGATTTCACTCGAATCTTACTAATATGTTGAATCGCTATTTGTACATTATTCCGTCACCATTAAATAGACTATTATGGACAACAACACTATAAAGCATTTCAAAATAGTCCAGAAGCTCCTGACTGTAACTTTTTTTCCCTCCAATCTTTTTTTCTTTCTAAGTGGGACGGATTTCACTCGAATCGTCCTATAAGTTAAATCGGTGTTTGTACATCATTCCTTCACAAATATAAGACTCTTATGGTCAACAACTGTATAAACCGTACCAAAATAGTCCACACGTTCCTAAATTACCCTTTTTCTTTCTTTCCAACCTTCTTTTGTTCGTAACAGGTGCGGATTTCACTCGAATCTTACTAATATGTTGAATCGCTATTTGTACATCATTCCTTCACCATTAATAGACTATTATGGCCAACAACACTATAAAGCATTTCAAAATTGTCCAGAAGTTCCTAACTGGCCCTTTTTTTCCCTCCAACCATTTTTTCTTTCTAAGTGGGACGGATTTCACTCGAATCGTCATATAAATTGAATCGGTGTTTGTACATCATTCCTTCACAAATATAAGACTCTTACGGTCAACAACAGTATAAACCGTACCAAAATATTCCACACGTTCCTAAATGACCCTTTTTCTTTCTCTCCAACCTTCTTTTGTTCGTAACTGGTGCGGATTTCACTCGAATCTTACTAATATGTTGAATCCCTATTTTTACATCATTCATTCACCATTAATAGACTATTATGGACAACAAGACTATAAAGCATTTCAAAATTGTCCAGAAGTTCCTAACTGACCCTTTTTTTCCCTCCAACCTTTTTTTCTTTCTAAGTGGGACAAATTTCACTCGAATCGTCCTATAAGTTAAATCGGTGTTTGTACATCATTCCTTCACAAATATAAGACTCTTATGGTCAACAACAGTATAAACCGTACCAAAATAGTTCACACGTTCCTAAATGACCCTTTTTCTTTCTTTCCAACCTTCTTTTGTTCGTAACAGGTGCGAATTTCACTCGAATCTTACTAATATGTTGAATTAGTAATTGTACATCAATCCTTCATCATTAGTAGACTATTATGGACAACAACACTATGAAGCATTTTAAAATAGTCCAGAAGCTCCAAACTGACCCTTTTTTGCCCCTCCAACCTTTTTTTCTTTCTAAGTGGGACGGATTTCACTCGAATCGTCCTATTAGTTGAATCGGTGTTTGTACATCATTCCTTCACAAATATTAGACTCTTATGGTCAACAACAGTATAAACCGTACCAAAATATTCCACACGTTCCTAAATGACCCTTTTTCTTTCTTTCCAACCATCTTTTGTTCGTAACAGGTGCGGATTTCACTCGAATCTTACTAATATGTTGAATCGCTATTTGTACATCATTCCTTCACCATTAATAGACTATTATGGACAACAACACTATAAAGCATTTTAAAATAGTCCAGAAGCTCCAAACTGGCCCTTTTTTGCCCCTCCAACCTTTTTTTCTTTCTAAGTGGGACGGATTTCACTCGAATCGTCCTATAAGTTTAATCGGTGTTTGTACATCATTCCTTCACAAATATAAGACTCTTACGGTCAACAACAGTATAAACCGTACCAAAATAGTCCACACGTTCCTAAATGACCCTTTTTCTTTCTCTCCAACCTTATTTTGTTCGTAACTGGTGCGGATTTCACTCGAATCTTACTAATATGTTGAATCCCTATTTTTACATCATTCCTTCACCATTAATAGACTATTATGGACAACAAGACTATAAAGCATTTCAAAATTGTCCAGAAGTTCCTAACTGACCCTTTTTTTCCCTCCAACCTTTTTTCTTTCTAAGTGGGACGGATTTCACTCGAATCGTCCTATAAGTTGAATCGGTGTTTGTACATCATTCCTTCAAAAATATAAGACTCTTATGGTCAACAACAGTATAAACCGTACCAAAATAGTTCACACGTTCCTAAATGACCCTTTTTCTTTCTTTCCAACCTTCTTTTGTTCGTAACAGGTGCGGATTTCACTCGAATCTTACTAATATGTTGAATCGGTATTTGTACATCAATCCTTCATCATTAGTAGACTATTATGGACATCAACACGATAAAGCATTTTAAAATAGTCCAGAAGCTCCAAACTGACCCTTTTTTGCCCCTCCAACCTTTTTTTCTTTCTAAGTGGGACGGATTTCACTCGAATCGTCCTATAAGTTGAATCGGTGTTTGTACATCATTCCTTCACAAATATTAGACTCTTATGGTCAACAACAGTATAAACCGTACCAAAATATTCCACACGTTCCTAAATGACCCTTTTTCTTTCTTTCCAACCTTCTTTTGTTCGTAACAGGTGCGGATTTCACTCGAATCTTACTAATATGTTGAATCGGTATTTGTACATCAATCCTTCATCATTAGTAGACTACTATGGACAACAACACTATAAAGCGTTTTAAAATAGTCCAGAAGCCCCAAACTGACCCTTTTTTGCACCTCCAACCTTTTTTTCTTTCTAAGTGGGACGGATTTCACTCGAATCGTCCTATAAGTTTAATCGGTGTTTGTACATCATTCCTTCACAAATATAAGACTCTTACGGTCAACAACAGTATAAACCGTACCAAAATAGTCCACACGTTCCTAAATGACCCTTTTTCTTTCTCTCCAACCTTATTTTGTTCGTAACTGGTGCGGATTTCACTTGAATCTTACTAATATGTTGAATCCCTAGTTTTACATCATTCCTTCACCATTAATAGACTATTATGGACAACAAGACTATAAAGCATTTCAAAATTGTCCAGAAGTTCCTAACTGACCCTTTTTTTCCCTCCAACTTTTTTTCTTTCTAAGTGGGACGGATTTCACTCGAATCGTCCTATAAGTTGAATCGGTGTTTGTACATCATTCCTTCAAAAATATAAGACTCTTATGGTCAACAACAGTATAAACCGTACCAAAATAGTTCACACGTTCCTAAATGACCCTTTTTCTTTCTTTCCAACCTTCTTTTGTTCGTAACAGGTGCGGATTTCACTCGAATCTTACTAATATGTTGAATCGGTATTTGTACATCAATCCTTCATCATTAGTAGACTATTATGGACAACAACACGATAAAGCATTTTTAAATAGTCCAGAAGCTCCAAACTGACCCTTTTTTGCCCCTCCAACCTTTTTTTCTTTCTAAGTGGGACGGATTTCACTCGAATCGTCCTATAAGTTGAATCGGTGTTTGTACATCATTCCTTCACAAATATTAGACTCTTATGGTCAACAACAGTATAAACCGTACCAAAATATTCCACACGTTTCTAAATGACCCTTTTTCTTTCTTTCCAACCTTCTTTTGTTCGTAACAGGTGCGGATTTCACTCGAATCTTACTAATATGTTGAATCGGTATTTGTACATCAATCCTTCATCATTAGTAGAATATTATGGACAACAACACTATAAAGCATTTTAAAATAGTCCAGAAGCCCCAAACTGACCCTTTTTTGCCCCTCCAACCATTTTTTCTTTCTAAGTGGGACGGATTTCACTCGAATCGTCCTATAAGTTGAATCGGTGTTTGTACATCATTCCTTCACAAATATTAGACTCTTATGGTCAACAACAGTATAAACCGTACCAAAATATTCCACACGTTCCTAAATGACCCTTTTTCTTTCTCTCCAACCTTCTTTTGTTCGTAACTGGTGCGGATTTCACTCGAATCTTTCTAATGTGTTGAATCCCTATTTGTACATCATTCCGTCACCATTAAATAGACTATTATGGCAACAACACTATAAAGCATTTCAAAATAGTCTTGAAGCTCCTGACTGGACCTTTTTTTCCCTCCAACCTTTTTTTCTTTCTAAATGGGACGGATTTCACTCGAATCGTCCTATAAGTTAAATCGGTGTTTGAACATCATTCCTTCACAAATATAAGACTCTTATGGTCAACAACAGTATAAACCGTACCAAAATAGTCCACACGTTCCTAAATGAACCTTTTTCTTTCTTTCCAACCTTCTTTTGTTCGTAACAGGTGCGGATTTCACTCGAATCTTACTAATATGTTGAATCGTTATTTGTACATCAATCCTTCATCATTAGTAGACTATTATGGACAACAACACTATAAAGCATTTTAAAATTGTCCAGAAGCTCCAAACTGGCCCTTTTTTTCCCCTCCAACCTTTTTTTCTTTCTAAGTGGGACGGATTTCACTCGAATCGTCCTATAAGTTGAATCGGTGTTTGTACATCATTCCTTCACAAATATAAGACTCTTACGGTCAACAACAGTATAAACCGTACCAAAATAGTCCACACGTTCCTAAATGACCCTTTTTCTTTCTCTCCAACCTTATTTTGTTCGTAACTGGTGCGGATTTCACTCGAATCTTACTAATATGTTGAATCCCTATTTTTACATCATTCCTTCACCATTAATAGACTATTATGGACAACAAGACTATAAAGCATTTCAAAATTATCCAGAAGTTCCTAACTGACCCTTTTTTTCCGTCCAACCTTTTTTTCTTTCTAAGTGGGACGGATTTCACTCGAATCGTCCTATAAGTTGAATCGGTGTTTGTACATCATTCCTTCACAAATATAAGACTCTTATGGTCAACAACAGTATAAACCGTACCAAATTAGTTCACACGTTCCTAAATGACCCTTTTTCTTTCTTTCCAACCTTCTTTTGTTCGTAACTGGTGCGGATTTCACTCGAATCTCCTAATATGTTGAATCGGTATTTGTACATCAATCCTTCATCATTAGTAGACTATTATGGACAACAACACTATAAAGCATTTTAAAATAGTCCAGAAGCTCCAAACTGGCCCTTTTTTGCCCCTCCAACCTTTTTTTCTTTCTAAGTGGGACGAATTTCACTCGAATCGTCCTATAAGTTGAATCGGTGTTTGTACATCATTCCTTCACAAATATTAGACTCTTATGGTCAACAACAGTATAAACCGTACAAAAATATTCCACACGTTCCTAAATGACCCTTTTTCTTTCTCTCCAACCTTCTTTTGTTCGTAACTGGTGCGGATTTCACTCGAATCTTTCTAATGTGTTGAATCCCTATTTGTACATCATTCCGTCACCATTAAATAGACTATTATGGACAACATCACTATAAAGCATTTCAAAATAGTCCAGAAGCTCCTGACTGGACATTTTTTTCCCTCCAACCTTTTTTTCTTTCTAAATATGACGGATTTCACTCGAATCGTCCTATAAGTTAAATCGGTGTTTGTACATCATTCCTTCACAAATATAAGACTCTTATGGTCAACAGATGTGTAAACCATACCAAAATAGTCCACACGTTCCTAAATGACCCTTTTTCTTTCTTTCCAACCTTCTTTTTTTCGTAACAGGTGCGGATTTCACTCGAATCTTACTAATATGTTGAATCGCTATTTGTACATCATTCCTTCACCATTAATAGACTATTATGGACAACAACACTATAAAGCATTTCAAAATTGTCCAGAAGTTCCTAACTGGCCCTTTTTTTCCCTCCAACCTTTTTTTCTTTCTAAGTGGGACGGATTTCACTCGAATCGTCCTATAAATTGAATCGGTGTTTGTACATCATTCCTTCACAAATATAAGACTCTTACGGTCAACAACAGTATAAACCGTACCAAAATATTCCACACGTTCCTAAATGACCCTTTTTCTTTTTCTCCAACCTTCTTTTGTTCGTAACTGGTGCGGATTTCACTCGAATCTTACTAATATGTTGAATCGCTATTTGTACATCATTCCTTCACCATCAATAGACTATTATGGAGAACAACACTATAAAGCATTTGAAAATTTCCAGAAGTTCCTAACTGACACTTTTTTTCCCTCCAAACTTTTTTTCTTTCTAAATATGACGGATTTCACTCGAATCGTCCTATAAGTTAAATCGGTGTTTGTACATCATTCCTTCACAAATATAAGACTCTTATGGTCTACAGATGTATAAACCGTACCAAAATAGTCCACACGTTCCTAAATGACCCTTTTTCTTTCTTTCCAACCTTCTTTTGTTCGTAACAGGTGCGGATTTCACTCGAATCTTACTAATATGTTGAATCGGTATTTGTACATCAATCCTTCATCATTAGTAGACTATTATGGACAACAACACTATAAAGCATTTTAAAATAGTCCAGAAGCTCCAAACTGGCCCTTTTTTGCCCCTCCAACCTTTTTTTCTTTCTAAGTGGGACGAATTTCACTCGAATCGTCCTATAAGTTGAATCGGTGTTTGTACATCATTCCTTCACAAATATTAGACTCTTATGGTCAACAACAGTATAAACCGTACAAAAATATTCCACACGTTCCTAAATGACCCTTTTTCTTTCTCTCCAACCTTCTTTTGTTCGTAACTGGTGCGGATTTCACTCGAATCTTTCTAATGTGTTGAATCCCTATTTGTACATCATTCCGTCACCATTAAATAGACTATTATGGACAACATCACTATAAAGCATTTCAAAATAGTCCAGAAGCTCCTGACTGGACATTTTTTTCCCTCCAACCTTTTTTTCTTTCTAAATATGACGGATTTCACTCGAATCGTCCTATAAGTTAAATCGGTGTTTGTACATCATTCCTTCACAAATATAAGACTCTTATGGTCAACAGATGTATAAACCGTACCAAAATAGTCCACACGTTCCTAAATGACCCTTTTTCTTTCTTTCCAACCTTCTTTTGTTCGTAACAGGTGCGGATTTCACTCGAATCTTACTAATATGTTGAATCGGTATTTGTACATCAATCCTTCATCATTAGTAGACTATTATGGACAACAACACTATAAAGCATTTTAAAATAGTCCAGAAGCTCCAAACTGACCCTTTTTTTCCCCTCCAACCTTTTTTTCTTTCTAAGTGGGACGGATTTCACTCGAATCGTCCTATAAGTTGAATCGGTGTTTGTACATCATTCCTTCACAAATATAAGACTCTTACGGTCAACAACAGTATAAACCGTACCAAAATAGTCCACACGTTCCTAAATGACCCTTTTTCTTTCTCTCCAACCTTATTTTGTTCGTAACTGGTGCGGATTTCACTCGAATCTTACTAATATGTTGAATCCCTATTTGTACATCATTCCTTCACCATTAATAGACTATTATGGACAACAAGACTATAAAGCATTTCAAAATTGTCCAGAAGTTCCTAATTGACCCTTTTTTTCCCTCCAACCTATTTTTCTTTCTAAGTGAGACAGATTTCATTCGAATCGTCCTATAAATTGAAACGGTGTTTGTACATCATTCCGTCACAAATATAAGACTCTTACGGTCAACAACAGTATAAACCGTACCAAAATAGTCCACACGTTCCTAAATGACCCATTTCTTTCTCTCCAACCTTCTTTTGTTTCAAACAGGTACGGATTTCACTCGAATCTTACTAATATGTTGAATCGCTATTTGTACATTATTCCGTCACCATTAAATAGACTATTATGGACAACAACACTATAAAGCATTTCAAAATAGTCCAGAAGCTCCTGACTGTAACTTTTTTTCCCTCCAAACTTTTTTTCTTTCTAAGTGGGACGGATTTCACTCGAATCGTCCTATAAGTTAAATCGGTGTTTGTACATCATTCCTTCACAAATATAAGACTCTTATGGTCAACAACTGTATAAACCGTACCAAAATAGTCCACACGTTCCTAAATTACCCTTTTTCTTTCTTTCCATCCTTCTTTTGTTCGTAACAGGTGCGGATTTCACTCGAATCTTACTAATATGTTGAATCGCTATTTGTACATCATTCCTTCACCATTAATAGACTATTATGGCCAACAACACTATAAAGCATTTCAAAATTGTCCAGAAGTTCCTAACTGGCCCTTTTTTTCCCTCCAACCATTTTTTCTTTCTAAGTGTGACGGATTTCACTCGAATCGTCATATAAATTGAATCGGTGTTTGTACATCATTCCTTCACAAATATAAGACTCTTACGGTCAACAACAGTATAAACCGTACCAAAATATTCCACACGTTCCTAAATGACCCTTTTTCTTTCTCTCCAACCTTCTTTTGTTCGTAACTGGTGCGGATTTCACTCGAATCTTACTAATATGTTGAATCCCTATTTTTACATCATTCCTTCACCATTAATAGACTATTATGGACAACAAGACTATAAAGCATTTCAAAATTGTCCAGAAGTTCCTAACTGACCCTTCTTTTCCCTCCAACCTTTTTTTCTTTCTAAGTGGGACAAATTTCACTCGAATCGTCCTATAAGTTAAATCGGTGTTTGTACATCATTCCTTCACAAATATAAGACTCTTATGGTCAACAACAGTATAAACCGTACCAAAATAGTTCACACGTTCCTAAATGACCCTTTTTCTTTCTTTCCAACCTTCTTTTGTTCGTAACAGGTGCGAATTTCACTCGAATCTTACTAATATGTTGAATTAGTAATTGTACATCAATCCTTCATCATTAGTAGACTATTATGGACAACAACACTATGAAGCTTTTTAAAATAGTCCAGAAGCTCCAAACTGACCCTTTTTTGCCCCTCCAACCTTTTTTTCTTTCTAAGTGGGACGGATTTCACTCGAATCGTCCTATTAGTTGAATCGGTGTTTGTACATCATTCCTTCACAAATATTAGACTCTTATGGTCAACAACAGTATAAACCGTACCAAAATATTCCACACGTTCCTAAATGACCCTTTTTCTTTCTTTCCAACCATCTTTTGTTCGTAACAGGTGCGGATTTCACTCGAATCTTACTAATATGTTGAATCGCTATTTGTACATCATTCCTTCACCATTAATAGACTATTATGGACAACAACACTATAAAGCATTTTAAAATAGTCCAGAAGCTCCAAACTGGTCCTTTTTTGCCCCTCCAACCTTTTTTTCTTTCTAAGTGGGACGGATTTCACTCGAATCGTCCTATAAGTTGAATCGGTGTTTGTACATCATTCCTTCACAAATATTAGACTCTTATGGTCAACAACAGTATAAACCGTACCAAAATATTCCACACGTTCCTAAATGACCCTTTTTCTTTCTTTCCAACCTTCTTTTGTTCGTAACAGGTGCGGATTTCACTCGAATCTTACTAATATGTTGAATCGGTATTTGTACATCAATCCTTCATCATTAGTAGACTATTATGGACAACAACACAATAAAGCGTTTTAAAATAGTCCAGAAGCCCCAAACTGACCCTTTTTTGCCCCTCCAACCTTTTTTTCTTTCTAAGTGGGACGGATTTCACTCGAATCGTCCTATAAGTTTAATCGGTGTTTGTACATCATTCCTTCACAAATATAAGACTCTTACGGTCAACAACAGTATAAACCGTACCAAAATAGTCCACACGTTCCTAAATGACCCTTTTTCTTTCTCTCCAACCTTATTTTGTTCGTAACTGGTGCGGATTTCACTCGAATCTTACTAATATGTTGAATCCCTAGTTTTACATCATTCCTTCACCATTAATAGACTATTATGGACAACAAGACTATAAAGCATTTCAAAATTGTCCAGAAGTTCCTAACTGACCCTTTTTTTCCCTCCAACTTTTTTTCTTTCTAAGTGGGACGGATTTCACTCGAATCGTCCTATAAGTTGAATCGGTGTTTGTACATCATTCCTTCAAAAATATAAGACTCTTATGGTCAACAACAGTATAAACCGTACCAAAATAGTTCACACGTTCCTAAATGACCCTTTTTCTTTCTTTCCAACCTTCTTTTGTTCGTAACAGGTGCGGATTTCACTCGAATCTTACTAATATGTTGAATCGGTATTTGTACATCAATCCTTCATCATTAGTAGACTATTATGGACAACAACACGATAAAGCATTTTAAAATAGTCCAGAAGCTCCAAACTGACCCTTTTTTGCCCCTCCAACCTTTTTTTCTTTCTAAGTGGGACGGATTTCACTCGAATCGTCCTATAAGTTGAATCGGTGTTTGTACATCATTCCTTCACAAATATTAGACTCTTATGGTCAACAACAGTATAAACCGTACCAAAATATTCCACACGTTTCTAAATGACCCTTTTTCTTTCTTTCCAACCTTCTTTTGTTCGTAACAGGTGCGGATTTCACTCGAATCTTACTAATATGTTGAATCGGTATTTGTACATCAATCCGTCATCATTAGTAGACTATTATGGACAACAACACTATAAAGCATTTTAAAATAGTCCAGAAGCCCCAAACTGACCCTTTTTTGCCCCTCCAACCATTTTTTCTTTCTAAGTGGGACGGATTTCACTCGAATCGTCCTATAAGTTGAATCGGTGTTTGTACATCATTCCTTCACAAATATTAGACTCTTATGGCCAACAACAGTATAAACCGTACCAAAATATTCCACACGTTCCTAAATGACCCTTTTTCTTTCTCTCCAACCTTCTTTTGTTCGTAACTGGTGCGGATTTCACTCGAATCTTTCTAATGTGTTGAATCCCTATTTGTACATCATTCCGTCACCATTAAATAGACTATTATGGCAACAACACTATAAAGCATTTCAAAATAGTCTTGAAGCTCCTGACTGTATCTTTTTTTCCCTCCAACCTTTTTTTCTTTCTAAATGGGACGGATTTCACTCGATCGTCCTATAAGTTAAATCGGTGTTTGAACATCATTCCTTCACAAATATAAGACTCTTATGGTTAACAACAGTATAAACCGTACCAAAATAGTCCACACGGTCCTAAATGACCCTTTTTCTTTCTTTCCAACCTTTTTTTGTTCGTAACAGGTGCGGATTTCACTCGAATCTTACTAATATGTTGAATCGTTATTTGTACATCAATCCTTCATCATTAGTAGACTATTATGGACAACAACACTATAAAGCATTTTAAAATAGTCCAGAAGCTCCAAACTGGCCCTTTTTTTCCCCTCCAACCTTTTTTTCTTTCTAAGTGGGACGGATTTCACTCGAATCGTCCTATAAGTTGAATCGGTGTTTGTACATCATTCCTTCACAAATATAAGACTCTTACGGTCAACAACAGTATAAACCGTACCAAAATAGTCCACACGTTCCTAAATGACCCTTTTTCTTTCTCTCCAACCTTATTTTGTTCGTAACTGGTGCGGATTTCACTCGAATCTTACTAATATGTTGAATCCCTATTTTTACATCATTCCTTCACCATTAATAGACTATTATGGACAACAAGACTATAAAGCATTTCAAAATTATCCAGAAGTTCCTAACTGACCCTTTTTTTCCGTCCAACCTTTTTTTCTTTCTAAGTGGGACGGATTTCACTCGAATCGTCCTATAAGTTGAATCGGTGTTTGTACATCATTCCTTCACAAATATAAGACTCTTATGGTCAACAACAGTATAAACCGTACCAAATTAGTTCACACGTTCCTAAATGACCCTTTTTCTTTCTTTCCAACCTTCTTTTGTTCGTAACTGGTGCGGATTTCACTCGAATCTCCTAATATGTTGAATCGGTATTTGTACATCAATCCTTCATCATTAGTAGACTATTATGGACAACAACACTATAAAGCATTTTAAAATAGTCCAGAAGCTCCAAACTGGCCCTTTTTTGCCCCTCCAACCTTTTTTTCTTTCTAAGTGGGACGAATTTCACTCGAATCGTCCTATAAGTTGAATCGGTGTTTGTACATCATTCCTTCACAAATATTAGACTCTTATGGTCAACAACAGTATAAACCGTACCAAAATATTCCACACGTTCCTAAATGACCCTTTTTCTTTCTCTCCAACCTTCTTTTGTTCGTAACTGGTGCGGATTTCACTCGAATCTTTCTAATGTGTTGAATCCCTATTTGTACATCATTCCGTCACCATTAAATAGACTATTATGGACAACATCACTAAGAAGCATTTCAAAATAGTCCAGAAGCTCCTGACTGGACATTTTTTTCCCTCCAACCTTTTTTTCTTTCTAAATATGACGGATTTCACTCGAATCGTCCTATAAGTTAAATCGGTGTTTGTACATCATTCCTTCACAAATATAAGACTCTTATGGTCAACAGATGTATAAACCATACCAAAATAGTCCACACGTTCCTAAATGACCCTTTTTCTTTCTTTCCAACCTTCTTTTTTTCGTAACAGGTGCGGATTTCACTCGAATCTTACTAATATGTTGAATCGCTATTTGTACATCATTCCTTCACCATTAATAGACTATTATGGACAACAACACTATAAAGCATTTCAAAATTGTCCAGAAGTTCCTAACTGGCCCTTTTTTTCCCTCCAACCTTTTTTTCTTTCTAAGTGGGACGGATTTCACTCGAATCGTCCTATAAATTGAATCGGTGTTTGTACATCATTCCTTCACAAATATAAGACTCTTACGGTCAACAACAGTATAAACCGTACCAAAATATTCCACACGTTCCTAAATGACCCTTTTTCTTTCTTTCCAACCTTCTTTTGTTCGTAACAGGTGCGGATTTCACTCGAATCTTACTAATATGTTGAATCGGTATTTGTACATCAATCCTTCATCATTAGTAGACTACTATGGACAACAACACTATAAAGCGTTTTAAAATAGTCCAGAAGCCCCAAACTGACCCTTTTTTGCACCTCCAACCTTTTTTTCTTTCTAAGTGGGACGGATTTCACTCGAATCGTCCTATAAGTTTAATCGGTGTTTGTACATCATTCCTTCACAAATATAAGACTCTTACGGTCAACAACAGTATAAACCGTACCAAAATATTCCACACGTTCCTAAATGACCTTTTTTCTTTCTCTCCAACCTTCTTTTGTTTCTAACTGGTGCGGATTTCACTCGAATCTTTCTAAAATGTTGAATCGCTATTTGTACATCATTCCGTCACCATTAAATAGACTATTATGGACAACAACACTATAAAGCATTTCAAAATAGTCCAGAAGCTCCTGACTGGACCTTTTTTTCCCTCCAACCTTTTTTTCTTTCTAAATGGGACGGATTTCACTCGAATCTTCCTATAAGTTAAATCGGTGTTTGTACATCATTCCTTCACAAATATAAGACTCTTATGGTCAACAACAGTATAAACCGTACCAAAATAGTCCACACGTTCCTAAATGACCCTTTTTCTTTCTTTCCAACCTTCTTTTGTTCGTAACAGGTGCGGATTTCACTCGAATCTTACTAATATGTTGAATCGGTATTTGTACATCAATCCTTCATCATTAGTAGACTATTATGGACAACAACACTCTAAAGCATTTTAAAATAGTCCAGAAGCTCCAAACTGGCCCTTTTTTTCCCCTCCAATCTTTTTTTCTTTCTAAGTGGGACGGATTTCACTCGAATCGTCCTATAAGTTGAATCGGTGTTTGTACATCATTCCTTCACAAATATAAGACTCTTACGGTCAACAACAGTATAAACCGTACCAAAATAGTCCACACGTTCCTAAATGACCCTTTTCTTTCTCTCCAACCTTATTTTGTTCGTAACTGGTGCGGATTTCACTCGAATCTTACTAATATGTTGAATCCCTATTTGTACATCATTCCTTCACCATTAATAGACTATTATGGACAACAAGACTATAAAGCATTTCAAAATTGTCCAGAAGTTCCTAACTGACCCTTTTTTTCCCTCCAACCTTTTTTTCTTTCTAAGTGAGACAGATTTCACTCGAATCGTCCTATAAATTGAAACGGTGTTTGTACATCATTCCGTCACAAATATAAGACTCTTACGGTCAACAACAGTATAAACCGTACCAAAATAGTCCACACGTTCCTAAATGACCCATTTCTTTCTCTCCAACCTTCTTTTGTTTCTAACAGGTACGGATTTCACTCGAATCTTACTAATATGTTGAATCGCTATTTGTACATCATTCCGTCACCATTAAATAGACTATTATGGACAACAACACTATAAAGCATTTCAAAATAGTCCAGAAGCTCCTGACTGTACCTTTTTTTCCCTCCAACCTTTTTTTCTTTCTAAGTGGGACGGATTTCACTCGAATCGTCCTATAAGTTAAATCGGTGTTTGTACATCATTCCTTCACAAATATACGACTCTTACTTAGTGGGACGGATTTGTTGTAAAAAATAGTGCTCACCACTAACTTTGAAGGATCCCAACAAATCAAAATCCTTCCCAAATCAGCATGTTCATAATTATGAATACTCTCCCATCCCGGGCAAATCACTTTTAGAGTCTTCTCAATATTGCATTGCTGGATTTTAGTCTCCACAAGACATATAAGAGAAAGACCCATCTCTTTAATCATTTTCTTAATCTCCACCTGCTTGACATGGCTATTCAAGCCTCTAATATTCTAAATGTTATAAATCATTTAAACAATAGAAGAAATGGTTACCTCTTTCACACCTTTATAAGGTGAATTTCTCTTCAACAATCTTTTGGTTTTGAAATGTGCCATTAAAACCTTACCATTGTTATTGCTTCCCGACAATAGCTTTTTCGGAGGTTCTTTTGCCAAACCAACAACCTCCTCTTCCCCTTTAGAGCGCTCGGTGATTGTATCCATTTTCTCCTTTGCATCCATAACAACTTGCTCTTCTATGTTCAAAACATCTTGCTTTTCCAAATTCAGCAAACAAACAAATTGATTTGGAGATTTGTGAATAGGGTTAACTTCCTCGTCCCCAATGTGAACAATCAGCTGAGTTTCAAAATTTGTACCACCTTTAGCAGGCCATTTTAAAGAATTGGTGAAGACATTCCTTCTCAACTTTTTTCAATTCAGAATTTGTTGGGTCATTATCCATGATCTTTTGAATATCCACCAACTTCCTTCTACACAAATTGACCTGATTAGAAATCTGATTATAGTATAGAGAGTTTAAGCTTTTAAGCCCTTGCTTGATAAGCTTCAATTTCTGAGTGACAACAAACATCTTTGAGCCCCTAATCTCCTTACTTTATGCATCAGCAATCATAGAAAGGAAACCCTCATGATGAATGAGAAAATTATTGAATCTGAAAGGCCTTCTTACTTTGAGCTCCCCTACATGAATTTTGAAGAGAATACAAGCATGATCTGAAATAAAGGGGTGGGGGGGCAAAAGTTACTTCTCCATTAGGAATCAGCTCCAACCATTTGTGATTTGCAAAACACCTATCCAACTTTCTGAATTTTTGCCCATTATTCCTTGTATATTTCACTCCGGAATAGGTAATATCCATTAAACCAGCTTCATCCAACGCATGGCCACACTCTCTCATGTAAAGTTTCCAACTAGTAGAACCCCCCACCCTTTCATGCTTGTGCCTAATGGAATTAAAATCACCAGCTACAAACCAAGGCTCATGTTGATGGTTATTTGCAAGATTAGAAAGATCCACCCAAAGTTTCCTCCTCTCAATATAATCATTGCTGCCATAAACAAAGGAAGCAAAACACACAAAGGAAACCTCCACATTTGCAATATTACAATGAACAATCTGATCAGTAGCAAAAATAGTGCTCACCACTAACTTTGAAGGATCCCAACAAATCAAAATCCTTCCCAAATCAGCATGCTCATAATTATGAATACTCTCCCATCCCGGGCAAATCACTTTTAGAGTCTTCTCAATATTGCATTGCTGGATTTTAGTCTCCACAAGACATATAAGAGAAAGACCCATCTCTTTAATCATTTTCTTAATCTCCACCTGCTTGACATGGCTATTCAAGCCTCTAATATTCTAAATGTTATAAATCATTTAAACAATAGAAGAAATGGTTACCTCTTTCACACCTTTGTAAGGTGAATTTCTCTTCAACAATCTTTTGGTTTTGAAATGTGCCATTAAAACCTTACCATTGTTATTGCTTCCCGACAATAGCTTTTTCGGAGGTTCTTTTGCCAAACCAACAGCCTCCTCTTCCCCTTTAGAGCGCTCGGTGATTGTATCCATTTTCTCCTTTGCATCCATAACAGCTTGCTCTTCTATGTTCAAAACATCTTGCTTTTCCAAATTCAGCAAACAAACAAATTGATTTGGAGATTTGTGAATAGGGTTAACTTCCTCGTCCCCAATGTGAACAATCAGCTGAGTTTCAAAATTTGTACCCCCTTTAACATCATTTGCTTCTATAACTTCCCCTATAATAATCTGCTATATTTCATTCTCATGTGTATCTTCGTTAGCAACCACATTTGGATTTGAATGGTTATCCTCCAAAATATCAGTTTTCATATTCTCCCCATCCTCCATAGAAGAAGTAGTAGCAGCCCTTGATTTCTTCCCCACAACCACCCATTCCTTCTTAGTCTCTTTTGGTTTTGACAATGCAGCTTGAACTTTCACCTTAACACAATTCTTATTTGAATGCCCAAACACCTCACAATGTGTACATTTCAATGGGATCCATTGGTACTCAATAGCAATTGGAACAATTCTACCATTCGAGAACTTAGCCCCAACCTCTGAAGGAAACTCAGAATTGACATCCACCTCAATACATACTCTTGCATAATTTAGTCTCCCTTTCCCATCAGTTTGAGAGTCCGTGTAAAGAGGTTTACCCAAGGTACTTGCAATATGGCCTAACCCTTTCGGAGTCAACAAATGTAAAGGCACATGAAAGAATTTAACCCAAATGGGAACACTCTTAAGACCTTACTTGTGCATTACTAAATCAGGCCTCCATTTTTACAACACCATGAATTGGCTTGCAAAATGCCAAGGACCATCATTCTCAATGATAGACTCACAATTTTTAGGGCTATCAAATTTAAATTAAAAGAAACCTCTATCAAGACTTGTTACCTCAATCAAACCACTTCTGCCCCAAAGCCTTTTCGCTATCGAATCCATAATTGGATAAGGGAGTTTTCTATCCATGCAATAGCCTACTATGCAATCCTTCCACATATAACATCCTTTCATTTCAACCTCATGAGGAATCTCTACCACTTTATCTTTCACAGCCTGAGAATAGTACTTCAATTAAATTTTGTTCTTTGAGATATTTTTAGTCAAAGTTTCAGCCCATGACATTGTAATCATAGAAGGTTTAGAACTTTCCTTAAGCCTTTCCTCACTCGAATCCTACTAATAAGTTGAATCGGTGTTTTTACATCATTCCGTCACAATTATAAGACTATTATTGACAACAACACTATAATGCATACCAAAATAGTCAACACCTTCCTAACTGGATCTTTTCTTTCTCTCCAACCTTCTTAGACTTCTAAGTGGGACGGATTTCACTCATATCGTCCTATAAGTTGAATCGGTGTATGTACATCATTCCTTCTCCATTATAATACTATTATGGACAAGAACACTATAAGACATACATAAATAGTCAACACCTTCCTAACTAGCCCTTTTCTTTCTCTCCAACCTTATTTTCTTTCTAAATGGGACGGATTTCACTCGAATCGTCCTATAAGTTGAATAAGTGTTTGTACATCAATCCTTCACCATTACAATACTCTTATGGTCAACAAAACTATAAAGCATACCAAAATAGTCCACACGCTGCTAATTGACCCTTTTCTTTCTCTCCAACCATCTTTTCTTTCTAACTGATATGGATTTCACTCGAATCCTACTAATAAGTTGAATAGGTGTTTTTACATCATTCCGTCACAATTATAAGAATATTATGGACAACAACACTATAACGCATACCAAAATAGTCAACACCTTCCTAACTGGACCTTTTCTTTCACTCCAACCTTCTTTTCTTTCTTAGTGGGACGGATTTAACTCGAATCGTCCTATAAGTTGAATCGGTATTTGTATATCATTCCTTCACCATTATAAGACTCTTATGGACAACAATACTATAAAGCATACTAAGATAGTCCATACGCTCTTTACTGACCCTTTTCTTTCTCTCCAACATTCTTTTCTTTCTAATTGAGATGGATTTCACTCGATTCGTCCTATAAGTTGAATCGGTGTTTGTACATTATTTCTTCACCACTATAAAACCCTGATGGACAAAAACACTATAACCATACCAAAATAGTCCACATGCTCCTAACTGGCCCTTTTCTTTCTCTCCAACCTTCTTTTCTTTCTAACTGATATGGATTTCACTCGAATCTTACTAATAAGTTGAATCGGTGTTTTTACATCATTCGTCACAATTATAAGACTATTATGGACAACAACACTATAACGCATACCAAAATAGTCAACACCTTCCTAACTAGACCTTTTCTTTCACTCCAACCTTCTTTTCTTTCTCAGTGGGACGGATTTCACTCGAATCGTCCTATAAGTTGAATCGGTGTTTGTATATCATTCCTTCACCATTATAAGACTCTTATGGAAAACAATACTATAAAGCATACTAAAATAGTCCATACGCTCCTTATTGACCTTTTTCTTTCTCTCCAACATTCTTTTCTTTCTAATTGAGATGGATTTCACTCGATTCGTCCTATAAGTTGAATCGGTGTTTGTAGATTATTTCTTCACCACTATAAAACCCTTACGGACAAAAACACTATAAACATACCAAAATAGTCCACACGCTCCTAATTGGTCTTTTTCTTTCTCTCCAGCCTTCTTCTCTTTCTAAGTGGGACGAATTTCACTCGAATTCTACAAATAAGTTGAATCGGTGTTCGTACATCATTCCTTCACCATTATAAGACTCTTATGGACAACAATACTATAAAGCATAGCAAAATAAGTTAAGTCGCTCCTAACTAATCCTTTTATTCCTCTCCATCCTTCTTTTATTTCTAAGTGGAACGGAATTCACTCGAATCCTTCTAATAAGTTAAGTCGGTGTTTGTATATCATTCTTTCACCATTATAAGACTCTTATGGTCAACAACACTAGAAAGCATACCAAAATAGTCCACACGCTCCTAACTTGCCCTTTTCTTTCTCTCCAAACATCTTTTCTTTCTAACTGATACGGATTTCAGTAGAATACTACTAATAAGTTGAATCGGTGTTTTTACATCATTCCTTCACAATTATAAGAGTATTATGGCCAACAACACTATAACGCATACCAAAATAGTCAACACCTTCCTAACTGACCCTTTTCTTTCTCTCCAACCTTCTTTTCTTTTCACTCGAATCGTCCTATAAGTTGAATCGGTGTTTGTATATCATTCCTTCATCATTATAAGACTCTTATGGTCAACAACACTATAAATCACACCAAAATAGTCCACACGTCACTACCTAACCATTATCTTTCTCTCAAACTTTATTTTTTATCTAAGTGGGACGGAATTCACTCGAATCCTTCTAATAAATTGAGTCGGTGTTTGTGTATCATTCTTTGACCATTATAAGACTATTATGGACAACAATACTATAACGCATACCAAAATAGTCCACACCTTCCCAACTGGCCCTTTTCGATCTCTCCAACCTTCTTTTCTTTCAAAGTGGGACGAATTTCACTCGCATCGTCCTATAAGTTGAATAAGTTATTGTACATCAATTCTTCACCATTCTATGATTCTTATGGTCAACAACACTATAAAACATACCAAAATAGTCCACACGTTCCTAACTGGCCCTTTTCTTTCTCTCTAACCTTATTTTCTTTGTAACTGATACGGATTTCACTCGAATTCTACTAATAAGTTGAATCACTGTTTTTACATTATTCCTTCACAATTATAAGATTATTATGGACAAAAACACTTTAACGCAAACAAAAATAGTCAACAGCTTCCTAACTGGCCCTGTTCTTTCTCTCCAACCTTCCTTTCTTTATAAGACTCTTATGGACAACAATACTATATAAGGCTCTTATGGACAACAATACTATATAGCATACCAAAATAGTACGCACTCTCCTAAATGATCTTTTCATTCTCTCCAACCTTCTTTTCTTTCCAAGTGGGACGGAGTTCATTCGAATCATCCTATAAGTTGAATCGGTGTTTCTACATCATTCCTTAACCATCATAAGACTCTTATGGACAACAACACTATAAAGCCTGGCAAAATAGTCCACACTCTCCTAACTTTCCTTTTTCTTTCTCTCCAACCTCATTTTCTTTCTAAGTGGGACGGATTTCACTCGAATCGTCTTATTAGTTGAATCGGTGTTTGTGCATCATTCCAACTCCAATATAAGACTCTTATGGACAACAATACTATATAGCATAGCAAAATAGTACACACTCTCCTAACTAGCCCTTTTCTTTCTCACCAACCTTGTTTTCTTTCTTAGTGGGACGGATTTCATTCGAATCCGAGTAATAATTTGAATCGTTGAATGTACATCTTTATTCCCCATTATAAGACTATTATAAACAACAAAACTATAAATCCTTCCAAAATAATCCACACCTTCCTAACTGGGCTTTTTTTTTTTCTCCAACCTTATTTTATTTCTAAGTGGGACGAATTTCACTCGAATCGTCCTAGAAGTTGAATCGGTTTTTGTACAATATTCCTTCATCATTATAAGACTCTTATGGACAACAATACTATAATGCATACTAAAATAGACTATACGCTCCTAACTAGCCCTTTTCTTCCTACCCAACATTCTTTTCTTTCTAAGTGGGATAGATTTCACTCGAATCGCTTTTTAGCCATGGTTTCTTTTGCTATAAACTTACTTGATTATCAAAAAAAAATTCACTCGAATCGTCTTATAAGTTGAATCGGTGTTTGTATATCATTCCTTCACCATTACAAGACTCTTATGGTCAAGAACACTATAAAGCATACCAAAATAATTCACACGCTCCTAAGTGGCCCTTTTCTTTCTCTCCAACCTTATTTTCTTCCTAAGTGGGACGGATTTCACTCGAGTCGTCCTATAAGTTGACTCGATGTTTGTACATCATTCCTTCACCATTTTAAGACTATTATGGACAACAACACTATAACGCATACCAAAATAGTCAACTCCTTCCTAACTTGACCATTTTTTTCTCTCCAACCTTCTTTTATATCTAAGTGGGACGAATTTCACTCGAATCGTCCTAGAAGTTGAATCGGTTTTTGTACATTATTCCTTCACCATTATAAGACTCTTATGGACAACAATACTATAATGCAAACTAAAATAGACTATACGCTCCTAACTAGCCCTTTTCATCCTACCCAACCTTTTTTTCTTTCTAAGTGGGATAAATTTCACTCGAATCGCTTTTTGGCCATGGTTTCTTTGCTATAAAACTTACTTGATTATCAAAAAACAAAATCACTCGAATCATCCTATAAGTTGAATCGGTGTTTGTAAATTAATTCTTTACCATTATAAGAATCTTATGGTCAACAACACTAGAAAGCATACCAAAATAGTCCACACGCTCCTAACTGACCCTTTTCTTTCTAACTGATACGGATTTCACTCGAATCCTACGAATAAGTTTAATCAGTGTTTTTACATCATTCCGTCACAATTATATGACTATTATGGACAACAACACAATAACGTCTACCAAAATAGTCAACATCTTCCTAACTGGACCTTTTATTTCTCTCCAACCTTCTTTTTTTTCTTAGTGGGACGGATTTCACTCGAATCGTCCTATAAGTTGAATCGGTGTTTGTATAACATTCATTCACCATTATAAGACTCTTATAATCAACAACACTATAAAGCATACCAAAATAGTTCTCACGCTCCTAACTGGCTCTTTTCTTTCTCTCGAACCTTCTTTTCTTTCTAACAGATACGGATTTCACTCGAATCCTATTAATAAGTTGAATCGGTGTTTTTACATCATTTCATAACAATTATATGACTATTATGGACAAAAAAACTATAATGCATACCAAAATAGTCAACACCTTCCTAACAGGACCTTTTCTTTCTCTCCAACCTTCTTTTCTTTCTAAGTGGGACGGATTTTACTCGAATCGTCCTATAAGTTGAATCGGTGTTTGTATATCATTCATTCACCATTAAAAGACTCTTATGGTCAACAACACTAGAAAACATACCAAAATAGTCCACACTCTCCGAACTGGCCTTTTTCATTCCCTCCAACCTCATTATCTTTCTAAGTGGGACGGATTTCACTCGAATCGTCCTATAAGATTAATCGATGTTTGAGCATTATTCCAACTCCAATATAAGACTCTTATGGACTACAATACTATATAACAAATTAAAATAGTACACACTTTCCTAACTGGCCCTTTTCTTTCTTACCAACCTTCTTTTATTTCTAAGTCGGACATATTTCATTAGAATCCTACTAATAAGTTGAATTGATGTTTGTACATCATTCTTTCACCATTATAAGACTATTATAGAGTACAATACTATAAAGCATATAGAGATGTTCCACACCTTCCTAACTAGCCATTTTCTTTTTTCCAACCTCATTTTATTTCTAAGTTGGACGGATTTCACTCGAATCATCCTATAAGTAGAATCGGTATTTGTATATCATTCCTTCACCATTATAAGACTATTATGGTCGACAACACTATAAAGCATACCGAAATAGTCATCACGCTCCTAATTGGCCCTTTTCTTTCTCTCCAACCTTCTTTTCATTCTAACTGATACGAATTTCACTCGAATCCTACTAATAAGTTGAATCGGTGTTTGTATATCATTCCTTCACCATTATAAGACTTTTATGGTCAACTACACTATAAAGCATACCAAAATAGTCCTCACACTCCTAACTGGCCCTTTTTTCTCTCTCGAACCTTCTTTTCTTTCTAACTGATACGAATTTCACTCGAATCCTACTAATAAGTTGAATCGGTGTTTTTACATCATTTCGTCAGAATTATAAGACTATTATGGACAACAAAAC
The DNA here is from genome assembly GCA_963922005.1 of Cornus suecica. NCBI lineage: Eukaryota > Viridiplantae > Streptophyta > Magnoliopsida > Cornales > Cornaceae > Cornus > Cornus suecica. The sequence continues at coordinate 47,736,460 of OY998239.1, forward strand.
TAGAACGCATACCAAAATAGTCAACACCTTCCTAACTGGACCTTTTCTTTCTCTCCAACCTTATTTTCTTTCTAACTGATATGGATTTCACTCGAAACCTACTATTAAGTTGAATTGGTGTTTTTACATCATTCCGTCACAATAATAAGACTATTATGGACAACTACACTATAACGCATACCAAAATAGTCAACACCTTCCTAACTGGACGTTTTCTTTCTCTCCAACCTTCTTTTCTTTCTCAGTGGGACGGATTTCACTCGAATCCTACTAATAAGTTGACTCGGTGTTTGTACATCATTCCTTCTCTATTTTAAGACTCTTATGGACAACAATACAATAAAGCTTACCAAAATAGTCCACACTCTCTGAACTAGCCTTTTTCTTTCTCTCTAACCTCATTTTCTTTCTAAGTGGGAAGAATTTCACTCGAATCGTCTATAAGATGAATCGATGTTTGAGCATCATTCTAACTCCAATATAAGACTCTTATGGACAACAATACTATATAGCAATCCAAAATAGTACACACTTTCCTAACTGGCCCTTTTCTTACTCACCAACCTTCTTTTCTTTCTAAGTGGGACGGATTTCACTCGAATCCTATAATATGTTGAATCGGTGTTTTACATCATTCCGTCACAATTATAGGACTATTATGGACAACAACACTATAACGCATACAAAAATAGTCAACTCCTTCCTAACTGGACCTTTTTTTTCTCTCCAACCTTCTTTTCTTTCTTAGTGGGACGGATTTCACTCGAATCGTCCTATAAGTTGAATCGGTGTTTGTATATCATTCATTCACCATTATAAGACTCTTATGGTCAACAACACTATAAAGCATACCAAAATAGTCCACACGCTCCTAACTGGTCCTTTTCTTTCTCTCCAACTTTCTTTTCATTCTAACTGATACGGATTTCACTCGAATCCTATAATAAGTTGAATCGGTGTTTTACATCATTCTGTCACAATTATAGGACTATTATGGACAACAACACTATAACGCATACAAAAATAGTCAACTCCTTCCTAACTGGACATTTTCTTTCTCTTCAACCTTCTTTTCTTTCTTAGTGGGACGGATTTCACTCGAATCGTCCTATAAGTTGAATCGGTGTTTGTATATCATTCATTCACCATTATAAGACTCTTATGGTCAACAACACTATAAAGTATACCAAAATAGTCCACACGCTCCTAACTGGTCCTTTTCTTTCTCTCCAACCTCATTTTCTTCCTAAGTGGGTCGGATTTCACTCGAGTCGTCCTATAAGTTGACTCGTTGTTTGTACATCATTCCTTCAACATTTTAGGTCTCTTATGGACAAAAACACTATAAAGTCTACCAAAATTGTCCACACTCGCGACATTGGCCTTTTTATTTCTCTCCAACAACATTTGTTTTCTAAGTGGGACGGATTTCACTCGAATCGTCCTATAAGTTGAATCGATGTTTGAGCATTATTCCAACACCAATATATGACTCTTATGGACAACAATACTATATAGCAATCCAAAATAGTAAACACTTTCTTAAGTAGCCCTTTTCTTACTCACTAACCTTCTTTTCTTTCTAAGTGGGACGGATTACATTCGAATCCTACTAATAAGTTGAATCGCTATTTGTACATCATTCCTTCACCATTATAAGACAATTATAGACAACAATACTATAAAGCATACAGAAATAGTCCACACCTTCCTAACTGGCCATTTTCTTTTTCTCCAACCTCATTTTATTTCTAAGTGGGACGAATTTCACTCGAATCGTCCTAGAAGTTAAATCCGTGTTTGTACATCATTCATTCACCATTGTAAGACTCTAATGGAAAAAAATACTATAAACCATACCAAAATAGTCCATACGCTCCTAACTGACCCATTTCTTTCTCTCCAACCAATTTTCTTTCTAAGTGAGATGGATTTCACTCGAATCGTCCTATAAGTTGAATCGGTGTTTGTACATCATTTCTTCACCACTATAAAACCCTTATGAACAACAACACTATAAACATACCAAAATAGTCCACACGCTCCTAACTAGCCCATTTCTTTCTTTCCAACATTCTTTCCTTTCTAAATGGGACGAATTTCACTCGAATTCCACAAATAAGTTGAATCGGTGTTTGTACATCATTCCTTCACCATTATAAGACTCTTATAGACAACAATATTATAAAGTATACCAAAATAAGCTGAGTCGGTGTTTGTATATCATTCCATCACCATTATAAGACTATTATGGACAGCAATACTATAACTCATACCAAAAAAGTCCACACCTTCCTAACTAGCTCTTTTCTTTCTCTCCAACCTTCTTTTCTTTCAAAGTGGGACGGATTTCACTCGAATCGTCCTATAAGTTGAATAAGTGTTTGTACATCAAACCTTTTCCATTATAAGATTCTTATGGTAAACAACACTATAAAGCATACGAAAATAGTCCACACGCTCCTAACTGACCCTTTTCTTTCTCTCCAACCTTCTTTTCTTTCTAACTGATACGGATTTCACTCGAATCCTACGAATAAGTTTAATTAGTGTTTTTACATCTTTCCGTCACAATTATATGACTATTATGGACAACAACACAATAACGTGTACCAAAATAGTCAACATCTTCCTAACTGGACCTTTTCTTTCTCTCCAACCTTCTTTTCTTTCTCAGTGGGACGGATTTCACTCGAATCGTCCTATAAGTTGAATCGGTGTTTGTATAACATTCATTCACCATTATAAGACTCTTATAGTCAACAACACTATAAAGCATACCAAAATAGTCCTCACGCTCCTAACTGGCTCTTTTCTTTCTCTCGAACCTTCTTTTCTTTCTAACAGATACGGATTTCACTCGAATCCTATTAATAAGTTGAATCGGTGTTTTTACATCATTTCATAACAATTATATGACTATTATGGACAAAAAAACTATAATGCATACCAAAATAGTCAACACCTTCCTAACAGGACCTTTTCCTTCTCTCCAACCTTCTTTTCTTTCTAAGTGGGACGGATTTTACTCGAATCGTCCTATAAGTTGAATCGGTGTTTGTATATCATTCATTCACCATTAAAAGACTCTTATGGTCAACAACACTAGAAAACATACCAAAATAGTCCACACGCTCCGAACTGGCCTTTTTCATTCCCTCCAACCTCATTTTCTTTCTAAGTGGGACGGATTTCACTCGAATCGTCCTATAAGATTAATCGATGTTTGAGCATTATTCCAACTCCAATATAAGACTCTTATGGACTACAATACTATATAACAAATTAAAATAGTACAGACTTTCCTAACTGGCCCTTTTCTTTCTTACCAACCTTCTTTTATTTCTAAGTCGGACATATTTCATTAGAATCCTACTAATAAGTTGAATTGATGTTTGTACATCATTCTTTCAACATTAGAAGACTATTATAGAGTACAATACTATAAAGCATATAGAGATATTCCACACCTTCCTAACTAGCCATTTTCTTTTTTCCAACCTCATTTTATTTCTAAGTTGGACGGATTTCACTCGAATCATCCTATAAGTAGAATCGGTATTTGTATATCATTCCTTCACCATTATAAGACTATTATGGTCGACAACACTATAAAGCATACCGAAATAGTCATCACGCTCCTAATTGGCCCTTTTCTTTCTCTCCAACCTTCTTTTCATTCTAACTGATACGAATTTCACTCGAATCCTACTAATAAGTTGAATCGGTGTTTGTATATCATTCCTTCACCATTATAAGACTTTTATGGTCAACTACACTATAAAGCATACCAAAATAGTCCTCACACTCCTAACTGGCCCTTTTTTCTCTCTCGAACCTTCTTTTCTTTCTAACTGATACGAATTTCACTCGAATCCTACTAATAAGTTGAATCGGTGTTTTTACATCATTTCGTCAGAATTATAAGACTATTATGGACAACAAAACTAGAACGCATACCAAAATAGTCAACACCTTCCTAACTGGACCTTTTCTTTCTCTCCTACCTTATTTTCTTTCTAACTGATATGGATTTCACTCGAAACCTACTAATAAGTTGAATTGGTGTTTTTACATCATTCCGTCACAATAATAAGACTATTATGGACAACTACACTATAACGCATACCAAAATAGTCAACACCTTCCTAACTGGACCTTTTCTTTCTCTCCAACCTTCTTTTCTTTCTCAGTGGGACGGATTTCACTCGAATCCTACTAATAAGTTGACTCGGTGTTTGTACATCATTCCTTCTCTATTTTAAGACTCTTATGGACAACAATACAATAAAGCTTACCAAAATAGTCCACACTCTCTGAACTAGCCTTTTTCTTTCTCTCTAACCTCATTTTCTTTCTAAGTGGGAAGAATTTCACTCGAATCGTCTACAAGATGAATCGATGTTTGAGCATCATTCTAACTCCAATATAAGACTCTTATGGACAACAATACTATATAGCAATCCACAATAGTACACACTTTCCTAACTGGCCCTTTTCTTACTCACCAACTTTCTTTTCTTTCTAAGTGGGACGGATTTCACTCGAATCCTATAATAAGTTGAATCGGTGTTTTACATCATTCCGTCACAATTATAGGACTATTATGGACAACTACACTATAACGCATACAAAAATAGTCAACTCCTTCCTAACTGGACATTTTCTTTCTCTCCAACCTTCTTTTCTTTCTTAGTGGGACGGATTTCACTCGAATCGTCCTATAAGTTGAATCGGTGTTTGTATATCATTCATTCACCATTATAAGACTCTTATGGTCAACAACACTATAAAGCATACCAAAATAGTCCACACGCTCCTAACTGATCCTTTTCTTTCTCTCCAACTTTCTTTTCATTCTAACTGATACGGATTTCACTCGAATCCTATAATAAGTTGAATCAGTGTTTTACATCATTCTGTCACAATTATAGGACTATTATGGACAACAACACTATAACGCATACAAAAATAGTCAACTCCTTCCTAACTGGACCTTTTCTTTCTCTTCAACCTTCTTTTCTTTCTTAGTGGGACGGATTTCACTCGAATCGTCCTATAAGTTGAATCGGTGTTTGTATATCATTCATTCACCATTATAAGACTCTTATGGTCAACAACACTATAAAGCATACCAAAATAGTCCACACGCTCCTAACTGGTCCTTTTCTTTCTCTCCAACCTCATTTTCTTCCTAAGTGGGTCGGATTTCACTCGAGTCGTCCTATAAGTTGACTCGTTGTTTGTACATCATTCCTTCAACATTTTAGGTCTCTTATGGACAAAAACACTATAAAGTCTACCAAAATTGTCCACACTCGCGACATTGGCCTTTTTCTTTCTCTCCAACAACATTTGTTTTCTAAGTGGGACGGATTTCACTCGAATCGTCCTATAAGTTGAATCGATGTTTGAGCATTATTCCAACACCAATATATGACTCTTATGGACAACAATACTATATAGCAATCCAAAATAGTACACACTTTCTTAAGTAGCCCTTTTCTTACTCACTAACCTTCTTTTCTTTCTAAGTGGGACGGATTACATTCGAATCCTACTAATAAGTTGAATCGCTATTTGTACATCATTCCTTCACCATTATAAGACAATTATAGACAACAATACTATAAAGCATACAGAAATAGTCCACACCTTCCTAACTGGCCATTTTCTTTTTCTCCAACCTCATTTTATTTCTAAGTGGGACGAATTTCACTCGAATCGTCCTAGAAGTTAAATCGGTGTTTGTACATCATTCATTCACCATTGTAAGACTCTTATGGAAAAAAATACTATAAACCATACCAAAATAGTCCATACGCTCCTAACTGACCCATTTATTTCTCTGCAACCAATTTTCTTTCTAAGTGAGATGGATTTCACTCGAATCGTCCTATAAGTTGAATAGGTGTTTGTACATCATTTCTTCACCACTATAAAACCCTTATGAACAACAACACTATAAACATACCAAAATAGTCCACACGCTTCTAACTGACCCTTTTCTTTCTTTCCAACAATCTTTCCTTTCTAAATGGGACGAATTTCACTCGAATTCCACAAATAAGTTGAATCGGTGTTTGTACATCATTCCTTCACCATTATAAGACTCTTATAGACAACAATATTATAAAGTATACCAAAATAAGCTGAGTCGGTGTTTGTATATCATTCCATCACCAATATAAGACTATTATGGACAGCAATACTATAACTCATACCAAAAAAGTCCACACCTTCCTAACTAGCTCTTTTCTTTCTCTCCAACCTTCTTTTCTTTCAAAGTGGGACGGATTTCACTCGAATCGTCCTATAAGTTGAATAAGTGTTTGTACATCAAACCTTTTCCATTATAAGAATCTTATGGTAAACAACACTATAAAGCATACGAAAATAGTCCACACGCTCCTAACTGACCCTTTTCTTTCTCTCCAACCTTCTTTTCTTTCTAACTGATACGGATTTCACTCGAATCCTACAAATAAGTTTAATCAGTGTTTTTACATCATTCCGTCACAATTATATGACTATTATGGACAACAATACAATAACGTGTACTAAAATAGTCAACATCTTCCTAACTGGACCTTTTCTTTCTCTCCAACCTTCTTTTCTTTCTCAGTGGGACGGATTTCACTCGAATCGTCCTATAAGTTGAATCGGTGTTTGTATAAGATTCATTCACCATTATAAGACTCTTATAGTCAACAACACAATAAAGCATACCAAAATAGTCCTCACGCTCCTAACTGGCTCTTTTCTTTCTCTCGAACCTTCTTTTCTTTCTAACAGATACGGATTTCACTTGAATCCTATTAATAAGTTGAATCGGTGTTTTTACATCATTTCATAACAATTATATGACTATTATGGACAAAAAAACTATAATGCATACCAAAATAGTCAACACCTTCCTAACAGGACCTTTTCTTTCTCTCCAACCTTCTTTTCTTTCTAAGTGGGACGGATTTTACTCGAATCGTCCTATAAGTTGAATCGGTGTTTGTATATCATTCATTCACCATTAAAAGACTCTTATGGTCAACAACACTAGAAAACATACGAAAATAGTCCACACTCTCCGAACTGGCCTTTTTCATTCCCTCCAACCTCATTTTCTTTCTAAGTGGGACGGATTTCACTCGAATCGTCCTATAAGATTAATCGATGTTTGAGCATTATTCCAACTCCAATATAAGACTCTTATGGACTACAATACTATATAACAAATTAAAATAGTACACACTTTCCTAACTGGCCCTTTTCTTTCTTACCAACCTTCTTTTATTTCTAAGTCGGACATATTTCATTAGAATCCTACTAATAAGTTGAATTGATGTTTGTACATCATTCTTTCACCATTATAAGACTATTATAGAGTACAATACTATAAAGCATATAGAGATATTCCACACCTTCCTAACTAGCCATTTTCTTTTTTCCAACCTCATTTTATTTCTAAGTTGGACGGATTTCACTCGAATCATCCTATAAGTTGAATCGGTATTTGTATATCATTCCTTCACCATTATAAAACCCTTATGAAGAACAACACTATAAACATACCAAAATAGTCCACACGCTCCTAACTGGCCCTTTTCTTTCTTTCCAACATTCTTTCCTTTCTAAATGGGACGAATTTCACTCGAATTCCACAAATAAGTTGAATCGGTGTTTGTACATCATTCCTTCACCATTATAAGACTCTTATGGACAACAATATTATAAAGTATACCAAAATAAGCTGAGTCGGTGTTTGTATATCATTCCATCACCATTATAAGACTATTATGGACAGCAATACTATAACTCATACCAAAAAAGTCCACACCTTCCTAACTAGCTCTTTTCTTTCTCTCCAACCTTCTTTTCTTTCAAAGTGGGACGGATTTCACTCGAATCGTCCTATAAGTTGAATAAGTGTTTGTACATCAAACCTTTTCCATTATAAGAATCTTATGGTAAACAACACTTTAAAGCATACGAAAATAGTCCACACGCTCCTAACTGACCCTTTTCTTTCTCTCCAACCTTCTTTTCATTCTAACTGATACGGATTTCACTCGAATCCTACGAATAAGTTTAATCAGTGATTTTACATCATTCCGTCACAATTATATGACTATTATGGACAACAACACAATAACGTGTACCAAAATAGTCAACATCTTCCTAACTGGACCTTTTCTTTCTCTCCAACCTTCTTTTCTTTCTCAGTGGGACGGATTTCACTCGAATCGTCCTATAAGTTGAATCGGTTTTTGTATAACATTCATTCACCATTATAAGACTCTTATGGTCAACAACACTATAAAGCATACCAAAATAGTCCTCACGCTCCTAACTGGCTCTTTTCTTTCTCTCCAACCTTCTTTTCTTTCTAACAGATACGGATTTCACTCGAATCCTATTAATAAGTTGAATCGGTGTTTTTACATCATTTCATAACAATTATATGACTATTATGGACAAAAAAACTATAATGCATACCAAAATAGTCAACACCTTCCTAACAGGACCTTTTCTTTCTCTCCAACCTTCTTTTCTTTCTATGTGGGACGGATTTTACTCGAATCGTCCTATAAGTTGAATCGGTGTTTGTATATCATTCATTTACCATTAAAAGACTCTTATGGTCAACAACACTAGAAAACATACCAAAATAGTCCACACTCTCCGAACTGGCCTTTTTCATTCCCTCCAACCTCATTTTCTTTCTAAGTGGGACGGATTTCACTCGAATCGTCCTATAAGATTAATCGATGTTTGAGCATTATTCCAACTCCAATAAAAGACTCTTATGGACTACAATACTATATAACAAATTAAAATAGTACACACTTTCCTAACTTGCCCTTTTCTTTCTTACCAACCTTCTTTTATTTCTAAGTCGGACATATTTCATTAGAATCCTACTAATTAGTTGAATTGATGTTTGTACATCATTCTTTCACCATTATAAGACTATTATAGAGTACAATACTATAAAGCATATAGAGATATTCCACACCTTCCTAACTAGCCATTTTTTTTTTTCCAACCTCATTTTATTTCTAAGTTGGACGGATTTCACTCGAATCATCCTATAAGTTGAATCGGTATTTGTATATCATTCCTTCACCATTATAAAACCCTTATGAACAACAACACTATAAACATACCAAAATAGTCCACACGCTCCTAACTGGCCCTTTTCTTTCTTTCCAACATTCTTTCCTTTCTAAATGGGACGAATTTCACTCGAATTCCACAAATAAGTTGAATCGGTGTTTGTACATCATTCCTTCACCATTATAAGACTCTTATGGACAACAATATTATAAAGTATACCAAAATAAGCTGAGTCGGTGTTTGTATATCATTCCATCACCATTATAAGACTATTATGGACAGCAATACTATAACTCATACCAAAAAAGTCCACACCTTCCTAACTAGCTCTTTTCTTTCTCTCCAACCTTCTTTTCTTTCAAAGTGGGACGGATTTCACTCGAATCGTCCTATAAGTTGAATAAGTGTTTGTACATCAAACCTTTCCCATTATAAGAATCTTATGGTAAACAACACTATAAAGCATACCAAAATAGTCCACACGCTCCTAATTGTCCCTTCTCTTTCTCTCCACCCTTATTTTCTTTCTAACTGATACGGATTTCACTCGAATCCTACTAATAAGTTGAATCGGTGTTTTTACATCATTCCGTCACAATTATAAACCTATTATGGACAACAACACTATAAAACATACCAAAATAGTCAACACCTTCCTAACTGGACCTTTTCTTTCTCACCAAGCTTCTTTTCTTTCAAAGTGGGACGGATTTCACTCGTATCGTCCTATAAGTTGAATCGGTGTTTGTATATCATTCCTTCATCATTATAAGACTCTTATGGTCAACAACACTATAAAGCATACCAAAATAGCCCACACGCTCCTAAATGGCCCTTTTCTTTCTCTCCAACCTCATTTTCTACCTCAGTGGGACGGATTTCACTCGAGTCGTCTTATAAGTTGACTCGGTATTTGTACATCATCCCTTCACCATTTGAAGTCTCTTATGGACAACAACATTATAAAGCCTACCATAATAGTCCACATTCGCCAAATTGGCCTTTTTCTTTCTCTCCAACCACATTTTTTTTGTAAGTGGGACGGATTTCACTCGAATCGTCCTATAAGTTGAATCGATGTTTGAGCATTATTCCAACTCCAATATAAGACTCTTATGGACAACAATACTATATAGCAATCAATAATAGTACACACTTTCCTAACTGGCCCTTTTCTTTCTCACCAACCTTCTTTTCTTTCTAAGTGGGACGGATTTCATTCAAATCCTACTAATAAGTTGAATCGTTGTTTGTACATCATTTCTTCACCATTATAAGACAATTCTAGATAACAATACTCTAAAGCATACAGAAATAATCCACACCTTCCTAAGTGGCCATTTTCTTTTTCTCCAATCTCATTTTATTTCTAAGTGGGACGAATTTCAGTCGAATCGTCCTAGAAGTTATATCGGTGTTTTTACATCATTCCTTCACCATTGTAAGACTCTTATGGAAAACAATACTATAAACCATACCAAAATAGTCCATACGCTCCTAACTGGCCCTTTTCTTTCTCTCCAACCTTCTTTCCTTTCTAAATGGAACGAATTTCACTCGAATTTTACAAATAAATTGAATCGGTGTTTGTACATCATTCCTTCACCATTATAAGATACTTATGGACAAACAAATTAAAAAGCATACCAAAATAGTCCTCATGCACCTAACTAAACCTTTTCTTTCTCTCCAACCTACTTTTCTTTCTTAGTGGGACGAAATTCACTCGAATCCTTCTAATAAGCTGAGTCGGTGTTTGTATATCATTACATCACCATTATAAGACTATTATGGACAACAAAACTATAACGCATACCAAAATAGTCCACACCTTCCTAACTGGCCCTTTTCTTTCTCTCCAACTTTCTTTTCTTTCAAAGTGTGACGGATTTCAATCGAATCGTCCTATAAGTTGAATAAGTGTTTGTACATCAATCATTTTCCATTATAAGACTCTTATGGTCAACAACACTATAAAGCATACCAAAATAGTGTACACGCTCCAAACTGGGTCTTTTCTTTCTCTCCAACCTCATTTTCTTCCTAAGTGGGACAGATTTCACTCGTGTCGTCCTATCAGTTGACTCGGGGTTTGTACATCAGTCCTACAACATTTTAAGTCTCTTATGGACAAAACTACTATAAAGCTTACCAAAATGGTCTACACTCGCCAAATTGGCCTTTTTCTTTCTCTTTAACCTCATTTTCTTTCTAAGTGTGACGAATTTAACTCGAATAATCCTATAAGTTGAATCAATTTTTGAGCATCATTCCAACTCCAATATAAGACTCTTATGGACAACAATACTATATAGCAATCCAAAATAGTTCACACATTCCTAACTGGCCCTTTTCTTTCTCACCAACCTTCTTTTCTTTCTAAGTGGGACGGATTTCATTCGAATCCTACTAATAAGTTGAATCGTTGTTTGTACATCATTCCTTCACCATTATAAGACAATTATAGACAACAATACAATTAAGCATACAGAAATAGTCCACACCTTCCTAACTAGCCATTTTCTTTTTCCCCAACCTCATTTTATTTCTAAGTGGGACGAATTTCACTCGAACCGTCCTAGAAGTTAAATCGGTGTTTGTGCATCATTTCTTCACCATTGTAAGACTCTTATGGAAAACAATACTATAAACCATACCAAAATAGTCCATACGCTCCTAACTGACCCTTTTCTTTCTCTCCAACCTATTTTCTTTCTAAGTGAGATGGATTTCACTCGATTCGTCCTATAAGTTGAATCGTTGTTTGTACATCATTCATTCACCACTATAAAACCCTTATGAACAACAACACTATAAACATACCAAAATAGTCCACACGCTCCTAACTGACCCTTTTCTTTCTCTCCAACCTTCTTTAATTTCTAAATGGGACGAATTTCACTCGAATTCTACAAATAAGTTGTATCGGTGTTTGTACATAATTCCTTCACCATTTTAAGACTCTTATGGACAACAATATTGTAAAGTATACCAAAATAGTCCTCACGCTCCTAACTAAACTTTTTCTCTCTCTCCAACCTTTTTTTCTTTCTAAGTCGGACGGAATTCACTCAAATCCTTCTAATAAGTGAATCAGTGTTTTTTTATCATTCATTCACCATTTTAAGACTATTATGGACAAAAATACTTTAACCTATACCAAAATAGTCCACACCTTCCAAACTGGCCATTTTTTTTCTCTCCAACCTTCTTTTCTTTCAAGTCGGACGGATTTCACTCGTATCGTCCTATCAGTTGAATAAGTGTTTGTACATCAATCCTTTACCATTATAAGAATCTTATGGTAAACAACACTATAAAGCATACCAAAATAGTCCACACGCTCCTAACTGACCCTTTTCTTTCTCCCTAACCTTCTTTTCTTTCTAACTGATACGTATTTCACTCGAATCCTATAATAAGTTGAATCGGTGTTTTACATCATTCCGTCACAATTATAAGACTATTATGGATAACAGCACTATAACTCATACCAAAATAGTCAACTCTTTCCTAACTGGACCTTTTTTTCTCTCCATCCTTCTTTTCTTTCTTAATAGGACGGATTTCACTCGAATTGTCCTATAAGTTGAATCGGTGTTTGTATATCATTCATTCACCATTATAAGACTCTTATGGTCAAAAACACTATAAAGCATACCAAAATAGTGGACACGCTCCAAACTGGGTCTTTTCTTTTTCTCCAACCTCATTTTCTTCCTAAGTGGGACGGATTTCACTCGAGTCGTCCTATCAGTTGACTCGGTGTACATCATTCCTTCACCATTTTAAGTCTCTTATGGACAAAACCACTATAAAGCTTACCAAAATAGTCCACACTCGCCAAATTGACCTTTTTCTTTCTCTCCAACCTCATTTTTTTTCTAAGTGTGACGGATTTCACTCGAATCATCCTATAAGATGAATCAATTTTTTAGCATCATTCCAAATCCAATATAAGACTCTTATGGACAACAATACTATATAGCAATCCAAAATAGTACACACTTTCCTAACTAGCCCTTTTCTTTCTCACCAACCTTCTTTTTTTTCTAAGTGGGACGGATTTTATTCGAATCCTACTAATAAGTTGAATCGTTGTTTGTACATCATTCCTTCACCATTATAAGACAATTATAGACAACTATACTATAAATTATACAAAAATAGTCCACACCTTCCAAACTGACCATTTTCTTTTTTTCCAACCTCATTTTATTTTTAAGTGGGACGAATTTCACTCGAATCGTCCTAGAAGTTAAATCAGTGTTTGTACATCATTCAGTCACCATTGTAAGACTCTTATGGAAAACAATAATATAAACCACACCAAAATAGTCCATACGCTCCTAACTGACCCTTTTCTTTCTCTCCAACCTCTTTTCTTTCTAAGTGAGATGGATTTCCCTCGATTCGTCCTATAAGTTGAATCGGTGTATGTACATCATTCCTTCACCACTATAAAACCCTTATGAACAACAACACTATAAACATACCAAAATAGTCCACACGCTCCTAACTGACCCTTTTCTTTCTCTCCAACCTTCTTTCCTTTCTAAATGGGACGAATTTCACTCGAATTCTACAAAGAAGTTGAATCGGTGTTTGTACATCATTCCTTCACCATTTTAAGACACTCATGGACAAGAACATTATAATGCATACCAAAATAGTCCTCACGCTCCTAACTAAACCTTTTCTTTTTCTCAATCATTTTTTTTCTTTCTAAGTGGGACAAAATTCACTCGAATCCTTCTAATAAGCTGAGTCGGTGTTTGTATATCATTCCATCACCATTATAAGACTATTATGGACAGCAATACTATAACGCATACCAAAATAGTTCACACCTTCCTAACTGGCCCTTTTATTTCTCTCCAACCTTCTTTTCTTTCAAAGTGGGACGGATTTCACTCGAATCGTCCTATAAGTTGAATAAGTGTATGTACATCAATCATTTCCCATTATAAGAATCATATGGTCAACAACACTATAAAACATACAAAAATAGTCTACACGCTCCTAACTGGCCCTTTTCTTTCTCTCCAACCTTCTTTTCTTTCTAACTGATACAGATTTCACTCGATTCCTATAATAAGTTGAATCTGTGTTTTACATCATTCCGTCACAATTATAAGACTATTATGGACAACAACAATATAACGCATACCAAAATAGACAACTCCTTCCTAACTGGACCTTTTTTTCATCTTCAACCTTCTTATCTTTCTTTGTGTGACGGATTTCACTCGAATCATCCTATAAGTTAAATCAGAGTTTGTAGATCATTCATTCACCATTATAAGACTCATATAGTCAACAACACTATAAAGCATACCAAAATAGTCGACACGCTCCTAACTGGGTCTTTTCTTTCTCTCCAACCTCATTTTCTTTCTAAGTGGGACGGATTTCACTCGAATCATCATATAAGTTGAATCAATTTTTGAGCATCATTCTAAATCCAATATAAAACTCTTATGGACAACAATACTATATAGCAATCCAAAATAGTACACACTTTCCTAACTGGCCCTTTTCTTTCTCACTAACCTTCTTTTCTTTCTAAGTGGGACGGATTTCATTTGAATCCTACTAATAAATTATATCGTTGTTTGTACATCCTTCCTTCACCATTATAAGACAATTATAGACAACAATACTATAAAGCATACAGAAATAGTCCACACCTTCCTAACTGGCCATTTTATTTTTCTCCAACCTTATTTTATTTCGAAGTGGGGCGAATTTCACTCGAATCGTCCTAGAAGTTAAATCCGTGTCTGCACATCATTCCTTCACCATTGTAAGACTCTTATGGAAAACAATACTATAAACCATACCAAAATAGTCCATACGCTCCTAACTGACCCTTTTTGTTTCTCCCAAACCTATTTTATTTCTAAATGAGATGGATTTCACTCGATTCGTCCTATAAATTGAATCGGTGTTTGTACATCATTCCTTCACCGCTATAAAACCCTTAAGAACAACAACACTATAAACATGCCAAAATAGTCCACACCCTCCTAACCCACTACTGAATCTAATGAGTTAAAATGAAAGTAAAGGAAAAAGTTTTATATTGGCCCTTTTCTTTCTCTCCAACCTTCTTTCCTTTCTAAATCTGACGAATTTCACTCGAATTCTACAAATAAGTTGAATCGGTATTTGTACATCATTCCTTCACCAATATAAGAATCTTATGAACAAGAACATTATAAAGCATACCAAAATAGTCCTCACGCTCCTAGCTAAACCTTTTCTTTCTCTCCAACCTTCTTTTCTTTCTAAGTGGGACGGAATTCACTCAAATTCTTCTAATAAGCTGATTCGATGTTTTTATATCATTCCATCACCATTATAAGACTATTATGGACAGCAATACTATAACGCATACAAAAATAGTCCACACCTTCCTAACTGGCCCTTTTGTTTCTCTCCAACCGTCTTTTCTTTCAAAGTGGGACGGATTTCACTCGAATCGTCCTATAAGTTGAATCGGTGTTTGTGTATCATTCCTTCACCATGATAAGACTCTTATGATCAACAACACTATAAAGCATACCAAAATAGTGGACACGCTCCTAACTGGGTCTTTTCTTTCTCTCCAACCACATTTTCTTCCTAAGTGGGATGGATTTCACTCGAGTCGTTCTATCATTTGACTCGGGGTTTGTACATCAGTCCTTCACCATTTTAAGTCTCTTATGCACAACAATATTATAAAGTCTACCAAAATAGTCCACACTCGCCAAATTGGCCTTTTTCTTTCTCTCCAACCTCATTTTCTTTTTAAGTGGGACGAATTTCACTCGAATCATCCTATAAGTTGAATCAATTTTTGAGCATCATTCCAACTCCAATATAAGACTCTTATAGACAAAAATACTATATTTCAATCCAAAATAGTACATACTTTCCTAACTGACCCTTTTCTTTCTCACCAACCTTCTTTTCTTTCTAAGTGGGACGGATTTCATTCGACTCCTACTAATAAGATGAATCGTTGTTTTGTACATCATTCCTTCACCAATATAAGAAACTTATAGACAACAATACTATAAAGCATACATAAATAGTCCACATCTTCCTAACTGGCCATATTCTTTTTCTCCAACCTCATTTTATTTCTATGTGCGATGAATTTCACTCGAATCGTCCTAGAAGTTAAATCGGTGTTTGTACATCATTCATTTACCATTGTAAGACTCTTATGGAAAACAATACTATAAACCATACCAAAATAGTCCATACGCTCCTAACTGACCATTTTCTTTCTATCCAACCTATTTTCTTTTTAAGTGAGATGGATTTCACTCGATTCGTCCTATAAGTTGAATCGGTGTTTGTACATCATTTCTTCACCACTATAAAACCCTTATGAACAACAACACAATAAACATACCAAAATAGTCCCCACTCTCCTAACTGACCCTGTTCTTTCTCTCCAACCTCCTTTCCTTTCTAAATGGGAGGAATTTCACTCGAATTCTACAAATAAGTTGAATCGGTGTTGTACATCATTCCTTCACCATTATAAGACTCTTATGGACAAGAACATTATAAAGCATACCAAAATAGTCCTCACGCTCCTAACTAAACCTTTTCTTTCTCTCCAACCTTCTTTTCTTTCTAAGTGGGACGAAATTCAATCGAATCCTACTAATTAGTTGAATCGGTGCTTGTACATCATTCTTTCACCACTATAAGACTATTATGGACAACAACACTATAAAGCATTTCAAAATAGTCCAGACGCTCCTAACTAGCCCTTTTCTTTCTCTCCAACATTCTTTTCTTTCAAAGTGGCACAGATTTCACTCGATTCGTCCTATAAGTTGAATAAGTGTTTGTACATCAATCATTCACCATTATAAGAATCTTATGGTCAACAACACTATAAACATACCAAAATAGTCCACACGCTCCTAACTGGCCATTTTCTTTCTCTCCAACCTTCTTTTATTTCTAACTAAGACGGATTTCACTCGAATCCTACTAATAAGTTGAATCGATGTTTTTATATCATTCCGTCACAATTATAAGACTATTATGGACACCAACACTATAACGCATACCAAAATAGTCAACACCTTCCTAACTGGACCTTTTCTTTCTCTCCAACCTTCTTTTCTTTCTAAGTGCAACAGGTTTCACTCGAATCGACCTATATGTTGAATCGGTGTTTGTATATTATTCATTCACCATTATAAGACTTTTGTGGTCAATAACACTGTTAAGCATACCAAAATAGTCCGCATGCTCCTAACTAACCCTTCTCTTTCTCTCCAACTTTCTTTTCTATCTAAGTGGGACGAATTTCACTCGAATCTTTTTAATAAGTTGAGTCGGTGTTTGTACATCATTCCTTCACCATTATAAGACTATTATGGACAACAACACTATAACACCGACTCAACACTAATAAGTTGAGTCGGTGTTAGCTCCTTGAAGACTTGGGGTGGGGACTTTACCGTTATGACATGGGCAAGGGCCCCAAGACAGCACCCATGTGCAATTGGGGCTGAGAATGCTACTTGGAGTGGCATTGGATGACACTTGGAGTGGCATTGGAAAAAGAAGTTGGAAAATAATCCAAGTGTTGGAGAAAAGTCAAGAAGCAAGCTTATAGCAAATAGCATGAATCTCCAAAGGAGGTTATTGGGAATTATTGATTAAATCCATTATTCCTCCTTAAACATGGTTGATATATGTTCTGGCCAAAGTGACTTTTGTGTATTTTGCATATATAGGGGGGTAAGTGAGCTTGACAAAAGTTGGCAGCCAACAACCAAGCAAGGCCATGGCAATCCTTAGACATGCGTGGGCATGGTTTGACAACACTTGGCTTAATGGCATGGGTTCGTGATGGTGGAGCGATGCTGATGACAATGTGGGCACTTGTGTGTGCGCTTGGCTTGGCAAGCCTTGCGTTCCTTGCCCACCATTGTGCTAACTTGCCCTTGGGCAAGGATTGCCTTGACTTGGCATGTGCTGGAGTACATGCAATGTGTGTGGCTTGGCAAGCCATGCACAGATCCAGCCTTGGCAATGCTAAATTGTCTTTGACAAGGCTATGACACCACAGATGGTTGACTTCAGAATGCAAGGCGTGGAGCAATGCACGACTTGACATTGTCATGGCATGGCGCAATGCATGCCATGGCATGGACGTGGCTTAGAGCATCCCCATATTGGTGATACTTGTGCATGGCAAGATGAAGACTACAATGTAGACAAGCTGAGCAAAGTCCAAGGCATATGTTTACATAGCTTAGTGGTGTGCTGGAGTACACATGGCTTGTGACATTCAGAGATTGAATCAGATGTGGCATAATAGATCCAAAGATATAGGACAGTTGGGCAGTTTGTTGACATGACTTGTAGTTGTAACCTCTTAATGTATGTGGCACAAGGCTAGCTGTGCGAGCACACCTATGGGAGGGGTTGTCTCCCAGATCCTAGGAGGGAAGTTATATAGACTGTTTTTTGAGTTAGTCTATATAGGCCCTAATGATGATTCTGTAGAAGGTGAGAGATATAGAGTTGTCTTATACTCCATTACAAAATAGGTGTTCCTTTGTACTATTTGATATATATAGTGAAAGGTTGGAGGTGTGAACCTCTGTAAATTCTGTGTGTTATTTACTTTGTTGTACGCTATTCATATTCTGTGCATATTTGGCTAAGTGTTGAGAAGATTGGCTGACTTGGTGTGTAACCAAGGCCATCATAAGCCAAAAATTATAGTGTGAAAATTTGACCCTATGATAGTTGGTATCAGAGCCCCGTTGAGACTCCATGGAAGCACTGCGTGAAAGAGTTAATCATTTGGAAACCATGGTGGGTGCCCCATATTCTGGGAATATAGACACTCTGTCAACCCAGAGAAATCTTCTTGCCCACAGTTGCAGACTCTGCGCAAAGTGATTGAAGATTTCGTGACAGACTTGAATGCCAAATTGGATGCCAGAGTGACTTCGGTGTCTGATGATGTTGGCGATGCTGTTAATTTCTTCAAAGGTAATATGAAGGATATTGAAGATAATGTCGCATTACTGAAGCGAGCATGCCACAACATGACTTTTCATGGTGGTGAAAGTGCCCCATCAAAAATCAAAGTGCCAGAACCCAAGGCATTCGGTGGTGCACGAAATGCCAAAGAATTGGAGAATTTCTTGTGGGACGTTGAACAATACTTCAAGGATTCTCATGTTCCAGACACTGAGAAGGTGACAATCACAAGCATGTACTTATCCGGGGATGCAAAACTGTGGTGGCGCACACGGATGGAAGATAATGCCAGTGATAGACGACCTAAGATTGAGACTTGGGAGACCTTGAAGAAGGAATTGAAGGATCAGTTCCTCCCTTCCAACACAACATGGGTTGCAAGGGAATCCCTCAAGAAGTTAAGGCATACAGGCACAATGCGTGAATACGTCAAGGAGTTCAGTTCTTTGATGTTGGACATCAAGAACATGTCGGAGGAAGACAATCTATTCAATTTCATGTCAGGGTTGTAGACTTGGGCCCAGACAGAATTAAGAAGGCAAGGTGTTAGAGACTTGCCTACGGCCATTACTGCAGTAGATGGAATGATGGATTTCAGAATTTCGGGTGGCAAAGATAATTGCAACAAAAAGAAATCCAACAATGGAGGCAACAACAGAGACAAGGGAAAAGGTGTTGCCCCCAAATTCAAGAAGAAAGGAAACAACTTCAAGAAGAATTATGGTGGTCATAATCAAAACAACAAAAGCCCAGAACTGATGCCAAAGGAGCGAGTCCTGGGGGCACCAAACCCACAGGGACCACACCAAGCCAGAGATTGCCCAAGGAAGCAAAAGGTGAATGTCATTTAGGCTGGCAAGGATGACAGTGACAGCGATGGAGAGACACTAACAAGGGTGAATCTATTGCAACTTCTCAATGTACTAACAATGGCGAAATCCAAACCACAGAAGGGGCTGATGTATGTCCAAGCGTAGGTGAATGGAAGAGAAGTGTTGGCCATGGTTGATTCTGGTGCTTCACACAATTTTGTGGCAGAAAGAGAAGTGAAACACCTTGGTCTGAAGTTGTCCCAGAATGCTAGCAAAGTGAAGGTAGTGAATTTAGATGCCCAACCTATCCAAGGCCTGGCCACAGTGACCCTCAAAGTGGGGGAACGGGAAGACAAGTGCAGTGTTATGGCGGTGCCCTTGGATGATTTTGACGTGATACTGGGGATCGACTTCTTTTTTGAGGCAAATGTTGCATTGTTTCCATATCTTGGAGGTATGTTTATTTGTAATGAAACATGTCTTTGTTTTGTATCATCTGTTACTAAAGTGCAGTACAAAGATAAGCAGAAAGGTATACTTTCTGCCTTGCAAGTGAAGGATGGGTTATGCAGAGGGGAGTGCACTTACCTAGCAACCTTGATTGAGATCTAGCCTGATGTGATGGTGGAAGTGCCAGATGCAGTAACAGACATTCTGATGAAGTTTAAAGATGTAATGCCACCAGAAATACCCAAGATGCTACCCCCTAGACGTGCTATTGATCATAAGATTGAGTTGGAGCCTGGAACGAGACCCCCGGCCCAAGCATCATACAGAATGGCGCCTAAAGAATTGGCAGAGTTGAGGAAGCAACTTGATGAGTTACTTGATGCTAGCTTGATTCAACTTTTCAAGGCCCCATATGGTGCTCCTGTCCTATTTCAGAAGAAGCAAGATGGATCCATGAGGATGTGGATGGATTATAGGGCTCTAAACAAAGTGATGGTGAAGAACAAGTATCCAATTCCTAATGCTGCAGACTTGTTCGACCGATTATCCAAAGCCACTTACTTTACTAAGTTGGACTTCCGATCTAGGTATTGGCAAGTCAAAGTTACAGAAGGTGATGAGTCAAAGACGACATGCGTGACCAGATACGGTTCCTATGAGTTCCTGGTGATGCCATTCGGACTCACCAATGCCCCAGCAACGTTTTTCAATTTAATGAATGATGTATTTTATGAGTACATTGATAAATTTATTATTGTATATTTAGATGACATTGTAATTTACAGCAATACTCTTGAGGAACATTTGAGTCACTTGAGGTGGGTGTTCTCACAGCTTAGAGAACACATGCTCTATGTCAAGAAGGAGAAATGTGAGTTCTGCCGGAAGGAGATCATGTTTCTGGGGCACTGGATTAACAAGGGCACAATCCGCATGGATGAGCAGAAGGTGAAAGCCATTATGGAGTGGACTGCTCCAACCAAGGTAACTAAGTTGAGATCATTCCTTAGTCTTGCTAAATACTATCAGAAGTTTAACAAGGGCTATTCGAAGATGGTGAATGCCTTGACAGACTTGTTGAAAAAGGATAAACCATGGAGCTGGACAGAGGATTATGACAATGCCTTTGCGAAAGTGAAGCAAGCCATAGCATCTGAACCAGTATTTTGATTGCCAGACTTTAGCTTGCCATTTGAAGTTCACACAAATGCCTCTAATCGAGCCATTGGTGGGGTGCTGGTCCAAGAGGGACACCCTTGTGCATTTGAAAGCAAGAAGCTCAAAGATGCAGAACAAAGATATTCCACCCATGAGAAGGAGATGACTATGGTCATTCACTGCCTAGAAGCCTGGAGACACTTTTTCCTTGGACCCCATTTGTAGTTGTGACGGATAACATTGCAAATACCTACTTCAAGACACAGAAGAAACTGTCCCCAAAACAAGCAAGGTGGCAAGAATTCTTGGCTGAGTTCAATTTTGTGTGGACACACAAACTCGGAAGGCAAAACAAGGTGGCCAATGCACTAAGCAGAAAAGAAGTCCAAGAGTATGTGACTTCATTATCGGTTGTATATATTGATTTCCTTGAGAGACTCGAGTGTGAAATCATAGGATATGCTGCCTACATCAAGCTTCAGCAACAAGTGAAGGAAGGCTTGGTGAGGAAATACTGGATAGAAGACTAGTTGCTCTATGCCAGAGGAGGCAGGCTCTATGTACCCAGTGGGGGAGGACTAAGAAGAGAACTAATGAGGGAGATGTATGACACCAAATGGGCTCGTCACCCAGGAGTTGAAAGGATGCATGCACTGATTTCCAGGAGATATTATTGGCCAAAGATGGAGGATGACATCGAAGCCTATGTCCGGTCTTGTCTGGTGTGTCAACTTGACAAGCTTGAATGAAAGAAATAGGCAGGATTGCTACAGCCCCTGCCCATACCGGAAAGGCCATGGCAATCAGTATCAATGGATTTTGTCTCCGGACTCCCGAAGGTAGATGAAATGAGTTCCATATTTGTTATTGCTGACAGGTTTTCAAAGTATGCAGTGTTTATTACTGCACCGGAAGCATGTCCGGCTAATGTTGTTGCGGAGCTGTTTCACAAGCATGTGATCAAACAATTCGGACTACTAGAGGACATTATAAGTGATCGGGATGCTCAGTTCACATGCCGGTTTTGGACGGCCCTCTTCAACCTTCTTGGGACAGAGTTGAAATTCTCCACAGCCAATCATCCACAAATAAATGGGCAGATGGAGAGAATGAACCAGTTGATGGAAGAGTACCTGAGACACTATGTGACTGCTTCCCAAAAGAATTGGGTTGAGTTGTTGGATACGGCGCAGTTCTGCTACAACTTGCACCGCTCATCAGCAACAGGAATGAGTCCTTTTGAGTTAGCAACATGACAACAACCACGAACGCCACAGGAGGTGGTATTGTAGCAGACTGGAGGTAAATGTCCAGCTGCTTACAACTTGGCCAGATCCAAACAAGAAATGATGGATGAGGCAAAAGATAGCCTAGCTAAGGCTGGAAGGCGTATGAAGAAGTATGTTGACCAACATCGGAAACCCTTGGAGTTTGCTGTTGGTGACAAAGTGTTACTGAAGTTGACACCACAAATCTGGAAGAAGATTAGTTCCTAAATATGATGGTCCCTTTGAAGTGATCAAAAGGGTAGGTGAAGTTGCTTATAGATTGAAGCTTCCAGATCGATTGAAGATACACCCAACATTCCATGTCAGTTTCCTCAAGCCATTCCATGAGGATACTGCAGATGCAAGCAGAGTACAGACCAAGAGAGCACCTTTGGTAATAAGGAAGCAATTCGATAAGGAAATTGATCTAATTTTGGACCACAATACTGTGGGCCAAAGCAAGAAAAATCGGAGGACAAATTATTTGGTTATATGGAAAGGCAGTGGAGTGCAGGAGGCTACATGGGAAAGAGATATGACACTATGGCAATTCGAAAAGCAGATTCAAGAGTATTTAAGCAAGCAACCAACCAACGAGGGCGTCGGGCTCCTCTAGTGAGGGAGGTTTGTTAGCCCTTTGAAGACATGGGGTGGGGACAATGCCGTTATGACATGGGCAAAGGCCCCAAGACAGCACCCATGTGCAATGGGGGTTGAGAATGGCATTGGATGGCACTTGGAGTGGCATTGGAAAAAGAAGTCAGAAAATAATCTAAGTGTTGGAGAAAAGTTAAAAAGCAACCTTATGGCAAATATCATGAATCTACAAAAGGAGGTTATTGGGAATTATTGATTAAATCCATTATTCCTCCTCAAACATAGTTGATATATGTTCTGGCCAGAGTGACTTTTGTGTATTTTGCATATATAGGGGGGTAAGTGAGCTTGACAAAAGTTGGCAGCCAACAACCAAGCAAGGTCATGACAAGCCTTAGCTAGGGTATGTATAGGGAGGCCTATGGACATGCGTGGCATGGTTTGACAACACTTGGCTTGATGGCATGGGTCCGTGATGGTGGTGCGGTGCTGATGACAATGTAGGCACTTGTGTGTATGCTTGGCTTGGCTTGGCTAGCCTTGCGTACCTTGCCCACCATTGTGCTCACTTTCCCATGGGCAAGGATTGCCTTGACTTGGCATGTGCTGGAGTACATGCAATGTGTGTGGCTTGGCAAGCCATGCACATATCAAGCCTTGGCAATGCTAACTTGTCTTTGACAAGGCCATGACACCACAGAAGGTTGACTTCAGAATGCAAGGCGTGGAGCAATGCACAACTTGACATTGTCATGGCATGGCCCAATGCATGCCATGGCATGGGTGTGGCTTAGAGCATCCCCATATTGGTTATACTTGTGCATGGAAAGATGAAGACTACAATGCAGACAAACTGAGCAAAGACCAAGGCATATGTTTACATAGCTTGGTGGTGTGCTGGAGTACACATGGCATGTGACATTCAGACATTGAATCACATGTGGCACAATAGATCCAAAGATGTAGGACAGTTGGGCAATTTGTTGACATGACTTGTAGTTGTAACCTCTTGATGTATGTGGCACAAGGCTAGCTATGCTAGCACACCTATGGGAGGGGTTGTCTCCCAGATCCTAGGAGGGAAGTTGTATAGACAGTTTTGTGAGTTAGTCTATATAGGCCCTAATGGTGATTCTGTAGAAGGTGAGAGATATAGAGCTGTCTTATACTCCATTACAGAATAGGTGTTCATTTGTACTATTTGATATATATAGTAAAAGGTGGGAGGTGTGAACCTCTGTAAATTCTGTGTGTTATTTACTTTGTTGGATGCTATTCATATTTACTTTGGCTAAGTGTTGAGAGGATTGGCTGACTTGGTGTGCAACCAAGGCCATCATAGGGCAAAAATTATAGTGTGAAAATTTGACCATGTGACACTAGTTTAAATTCATCAAAAGACCAAATCAAAAAGGACGAATTGATTTATATTTCACTCCTAAACCGGAAATTGTGGTACAGCGAAGAAAGGAGGGAAAGGGAAAACAAACAACTATTAACGAAGCATGCAAGAAAGAGTTAAGGGGACGAGCATGTGATGCTTTTGCAAGGTGGATGTATGATGCAGGAATTGCATTCAATGTTGTTAAATATGATAGCTTTGTTGAGGTGGTTGAATCATTTCGACAATATGGTCCCAGTATGAAACCTCCTAGTTATCATGAAATGAGAGTTCCTTATCTTAAGAAGGAATTGGAAAATACCAACAATTCAATGAGTGACCATAGAAATGAGTGGTCAAAATATAGATGCTCACTAATGGCGGACGGGTGGAAGGACAAGAGGGAAAGAACTTTAGTTAATTTCTTGGTAAATAGTCCAAGGGGAACCATGTTTATTGAATCGGTGGATATTTCTTCTTATTCGAAGGATGGCAAGAAGATGTTTGAATTACTAGAAAAAATTGTATTGCGCATTGGAGTGGAAAATGTTGTCCAAGTTGTTACGGATAGTGAATCAAGCAATAAGTATGCAGGGGAGAATGTCCAATAGTATATATTACAATCATTATAATGATATTATTTCAAGAATTTTAAATTACTCAATTTCTTGGATATAATTTTGTTTTCTTTTTTTCTTTTTATTTTTTTTAATAGGGAAGATGTTGGAGGCTCTCTACCCACATTTGTATTGGACACCATGTGCGGTTCAGTGCTTAGATTTGATCTTGGAAGACATTGGAAAGATACCAACTATTTCTCAAACATTGAAGAGGGCAATGGAATTCAATAGTTATGTTTATTTACACCCAAAGTTGGTGAACATTATGAAGCGCTTTACTTATAAAAGGGAGTTACTTAGACCGGCTAAGACTCGATTTTCTACTTGTTTCATTACATTGTCAAGTATTCACAAGAAAAAGAATAACTTGAGAAAGATGTTTACTTCGGAAGAATGGAGTCGTAGTAAATGGGCTAAAGAGGAAACCGGGAAAAGAGTAGCTTCTTATATTTTGATGCCTTCTTTTTGGAACATCGTCTTTAGCCTTAAGGTTTTCGGTCCTGTTGTTGGTGTTTTGAGATTACTTGATGGGGAGAGAAAGCCTCCCATGGGATACATTTATAAGGCTATGGATAGGGCCAAGAAAGCCATTGCAAAATCATTTTGGAGAAAGAGAAGAGAAGTACAAGGAAATTTTCAAAATCATTGACAAGAGGTGGGAAGTTCAATTGCATCGCCCTTTGCATGTGGCGGGTTATTATTTGAACCCACAATTCTTTTATTCAAACCCAAATATTGATGATGTAGAGATTGCAAATGGTTTGTTTGATTGTATAGCGGGTTATTATGTGAATGACTCTTACGAGTTGTCCCATTCCCCCCTTGGTGGGTGCATGTGACGTTTGGTCTGATCGGGTGCCCTCCTTGGCAACGTACTCGGTCAGTTCTCCTTTCGCTATCATGGCTTCCACATGTCTCTTAAGGCTTCTGCACTCGTTGGCGTGATGCCCGTACTCGCCATGGAAGGCACAGTGTCTTGACATGCCCTTCTGGTCCATTGGTTGTCTAATGGGTGGTGGTGATCGGAAGATCCTTTTACCCTTGGTCTCTTGATACAGCTTGGCCAGGGTAACCTTCAACGGGGTGACTTTCTCTTCAAACCTCTGGCATTTCTCTAGGACTAGGGAGGGTGCAGGAGGATCGCTCGGTTGCTTCCGGTCTGGCGCCCGATCCTTTGCCCTGGAAGGTTCGATTGTTTTTGCCTCTACGCTTGCAAAGGTTGTCCTTCTCTGGCGTATGGCCAACTCCTCTTCTATTCGGAGATGCCCTTGTGCCCTGGAATTGAGTTCTCCGATGTCTGCTGGTGGCTTTTTGACCAAGGACTGATGGAACTTGGTTCCTGGGATCAGGGCCATTCTGAAGGCCTCAACAGCCGAATGTTTGTCACAATTATCAATTGAGGATATCTCGACATTGAATCGCGAGACAAAGCTCTTCAGGGATTTGCCTTTCTCCAGGATCATCATGAACAAGCAGGAGATAGTCTTCTTCTGTCTTTTATTACCGAAGTACTGGGCAATGAATAATTCACAGAGTCTGAGCCAGCTTTCAATGGATCGGGGTGGTTGTTTTCTGAACCAGAACAGGGCTGCTTTGGTTAGGCTGGTGGGGAAGACTTTGTAGAGTAAGGCCTCGTTGTCGTTGTAGATATTCATCTTGGTATGAACGTGATAGATGTGCGCCATTGGATCTTTTGTACCATCGAACAGGGTGAACTTCGGTAGTCTGAACCTTTTCGGGTAAGGCACACTGGTGATTGTCACGGTGAATGGAGTCTGCATGGCGTCGATGGATGCCTCAGAGGCTAGATCGATACGGGTCTGCACCTTCAGATCCTTAAGCACCTCCTTTTGGAATCTGGACATGACTTCCTCCAATTTCTTCATGGTCAGAATCTCCTCGGGATTGCACCCCCCAAGTACCTGTAGGGATGACTCCACGTCTTCCTCCCGATCGATATTGGTCTTTGCGTAGTGATTGTCTCTTTCTGACTGGTGGCCTACAGACCGCCCCTATTGGCTAGACTGCTCGTGGTTCTGGATTTCTTGAGGGTTCTGGAGCAGAGCCAGTTTCGCCACCAATTCAGTGTTCTGTTTCTCCAACTCGGCCATCCTCTCCTCCAGGGCTCGCCTGATCGGATCCTCCGCTTGTTGGCCTCCGTTCAGAAGTAATTCAATTTGTTGTGAACGTGTGATCACCGCCATTGATGATATGAATCTTAGCTTTTCGTAGAGAATGGGAAGCTATTAAAAAAAGATTTCAATAATGGTCTTTCCCACAGACGACGCCAATTGTGTAGTTGCAGAAAAATACATAATTATAATTGGGGTAAAAATTGGATCCTTTATTCAATCTTTGGCCTTGTATTTATACATAATTCTGGTAAACGGGTCAAGCCCGTTTACCCAATTTTATCAATCCCATGAATCAGGGGATTTGATAAACTCTTTTCCCTTTTAGACTCTCTATTCCATAAGTAGGACAACTCCCTGACTTATGGATCACTCGTCTTCTAGAGAATTCTATGGGTCAATTTATTTCTTCAGCCCATCCATCTTCGGCCCATCAGTCTTCGGCCCATCAATCCTATGGCCCATCTTAGTTGGGCCAGGTATTATTTTGACTATTACATTTGGTATTGTCCTTTTAGGAATCATTCTATGTTTTTTCATATTTTATTTCATTAAACTTATTCATCTATCTATTGAACTTGGTATTTGGTTTAGTTGAATTTTTTTATCTTTGTGGTATTGTGTTGACTAGATTACGGAATTAAGTAATTTACATGGCCTTTTTGTATCTTTTTTAGTGTTTTTTTTCTTCTTCTTCAACTTGCGCCTTGCTTCCATCAGGCTCACGCCTCGCCTTGCACCTTGCGCTTCAGGCTCCAAGAGGCCTTAGCGCCTTAGTGCGCCATGAGCCTTTAACAACTATGGGAGCATGCTTGAGTGAAGTGAGGCGCAGAATGGAAAATATAATAAAAAACTAAATTATTCCTAAAGCATTCATACTTCATAATAAAGGCACAAATGTAGGCAAAAGCGCTCTTGCCCACACTTGAGGCACAAGTCTTGAGCCTCCAGGAGGCTGGAGCTTAGGCGTACGCCTAGGCATGCCTTTAACAACACTGGAGACTCCAAAAGTGGTGTCGACCAGGTGGATCCAGATTCTTGGATTAATGTTCGTTAGAGGTGTAGTCATTTGTCGCTCGGTTCCGTACCCGATACGTTGCTTGTTTTTCCATTTTCCCTAATTATTGTCGGTCTGAGTTCTTGTAGCATTATAGACCTAGTCACTGGTGTTGGTCTTTCCCAAGGCGTTCCAGGTGTCAATAGGGGTTGTTTGGGGGTCATTCGGGAGGTTAGAAAGGAACAATCCCATGTTTTTGTACTGCCCAAAGTTGTTTCTGACCCAGTGGGATTAATCACATTCTGGATCCATTGAAGTCAGCAACTTCCCTTTTGTTCTGGGCTAGCGAGATCGATCCCATTTTGATGAGATCGCTCTATTTGGGTCAACCCTTTGACTTTTCGTTCATTTTTAGCACCCTTTTAGTGTTTTGAGCATATCTTAGACTACGCGATGAGTGTTTGGGTGATTTTAATCATGTGGATAGCTAATTTATTGAGGATGACTTAGACTCGGGACTCGTTCAAAATGGATCTTATTTAATCGAGTTGTTACCGTTTGACTGGGATGTGTTTTAGATAGGTCTTTGTATTTTCTTTCCAAATTTCATATCCGTTTCTCATTCTTACGTCAACCTCGCGGTTCATGGATTTCAATTTCAAAGTCTATGCATCTCGGGGCATGACAGTTTCTATTTATTTTTTTTCCTATTCTTATTTGGTTTAGGATTTTGTTATTTAAGGTTTACTTAGTCCTATTTATAGGTGTTAATGTAATAGTCTATGATTCATTCTTCACTTTTATATAACAAAAAATTGAGAGTTTCTCTAAATCTCGTCTCGTGGATTCGAGTGTTTTAAAGAATACGGTGTGATTCTTATTTATCATTCTTACTTTTATTGATATGCATCGTCAAAAGTCAATGACTCCTTCTAGAAAGGAGATATAAGTAGAATAACCAATTAAAATCATACAAATTGTCACCAAGGGAAATCATAAAATTTTGCTAAAAAAAAGGAAAACGAAATAATAGTTTCCAAGTATTAAGAGCAAAGGATTCCAAAATTTAAGGATAGTAGAACCTACCTTCAATCATGTTAGCAAGAATTAGACACCCAGATCTTGGAAAGTATTGGAAAGTGCATCATCAGAGTAGGATTTTCTCCTTTAGTTTTTCATAGAAAAAAAAGCTTCTCGGATGAAAATTTTGGTAGCCTATCATCTCCACTAACTTTATACCCCCAATAACTCGCTCATCGTCCCTTGCACGCTCATGTCATGGTGGCATGGTCCTAAAAGTGATAATAAAGATGATTAAGAAACAAGGATTTCAAAACTAACTTTATGTCACGAGGACTTCAATGCCAACCTTCATAAAAACATAGAACGCACAGAATAACTAGAACACAACCTTCAAGGTCAATAAGATGATAAATGTTCGACACACAAAAGCAACAAGAAGAAATGACGAAATAACGTCAAAACACGACAAAGAAGTGGACATAAAAAGAAGAAGGCCATTGTTTTACTCGAAGATGAGCCACAACAACACATAGGATAGACACCCAACGTCAACCAAAGAAACACCCGTCACACATGAATATCTTAATAGGGTCGATACAATTAAGTAATGGACAAGTCACGCAGAAGTGATACAAGGCAAAAGCTAACCATAAAACATCCCACCCGGGTACACGAAAACCATAGGGTAAACCCACTAACCCCGTCATCCCTAAGATAATGAAATAGCTCTGATACAAAGTTGTCACGCCCTGAAATCGCTAGGACTACCAAAACCGAAGCCCCGGAACATCCGAGTGCGATTTCACGGAAAAACTTATGCTGGAAATTTCAACAGTCCCGATTGTACTGGACACAATTTTGCGGAAAAATAACCTAATAAAAATGATGAATAAATCAAAAGAGAAGTATAAAATCCACATAGCAAATCTAACCAAAATCTGACAGAGTTCCATTTGTAAATGGAACCCCCCGTTTGACAAGGTCCAATCCTAAACATCCTGTATAGGCACAAATACTAATATAATCCAACCATATCTAA
This sequence comes from Cornus suecica, assembly GCA_963922005.1. Taxonomy (NCBI): domain Eukaryota; kingdom Viridiplantae; phylum Streptophyta; class Magnoliopsida; order Cornales; family Cornaceae; genus Cornus; species Cornus suecica. The sequence continues at coordinate 47,767,068 of OY998239.1, forward strand.
ATAATTAACTAAGGACCGGGGTAGACGGAGCGGTAACGCTGCCACTCCTCTAAGCCCCCCAACATATCTACAGTCCAAAACATAAATACAGTGTCAACCCAGTAATAGATACATGACATGCATGCTCAGTGTCAATAGAATAGTAATACAGTCATCCAGCCAACCCTCCAAAATAATACAACTCGAAGATGCAAAGTAAACTAAAATAACGAAATGAACTAAAATAAAATCCTAAAGGGAAGGACATTCGAAGTCAGCCATCGTAGCTCAATCCTCGTCCGTCGTCGGTGGATTTCCTGAATTGTTTTATAAACAACGGGGTGAGCAACTTAGCTAAGTAGGGAAGCACTATCAACCTCCACCCCCGTTTGTACAAGACATGCTAACCCACCCTATTGTGCATGCCAGTTGTCCCACACGGCACTCACGCCTATCCGGGACCCCAAAAATACCCAAAAAGAAACCCCGGAACAATCTTGTAGCATGAAATAAGTCTCTAAGGCAAACTCCACGACAATATATGAAAAAAAGGGAAGCATAACAAGTCCTAAAACCCAAGCGCTATCTTTGTCAGACGCTAGCATGTTAGCCACAATTTTGATCATGTATAGTTATTTTAGGCGTCGGGCGCGTTATTGTATTGACGATGTTCAACTCTCTACTTTTATTAAGGTTTGTATAGATGTTCATTTATAGCATCTGGACCACCAAAAGTGGTGTTGACCGGGTGGATCCGGATTCTTTGGTTAATGCTCTTTCGAGGTGTAGTCATTTGTTGCTTGGTTCGGTACCCGATGCGTTGCTTGCTTTTTCATTTTTCCTTATTATTGTCGGTCTGAGTTCTTGTAGCATTACAGACCTTGTCGCCAGTGTTCGCCTTTGTCCGAGGTGTTCCAGGTGTCAACTTGGGGGTCACTCGGGAGGTTAGAAAGGAACAATCACAATTTTTTGTACTGCCCAAAGTTGTTTCTAACCCAGTGGGATCAATCCCATTCTGGATCCTTTAAGGACAACAACTTCCCTTTTGTTCTGGGCCAGGGAGATCGATCCCATTTTGGTAAGAGCATTCTGTTTGGGTCAACCCTTTGACTTTTCATTCATTTTTACCACCCCTTTAGGGTTTTGAGCATATCTTGGACTACGGGATGAATGTTTGGGTGATTTTAATCGTGTGGATAGCTAATTTATTGAGGATGACTTAGACTCGGGACTCGTTCAAAATGGATCTTATTTAATCGACTTGTTACTGTTTGACTGGGATGTCTTTCAGTTAGGTCTTTGTATTTTCTTTCCAACTTTCATATCCGCTTCTCATTCCTACATCAACCTCGAGGTTCATCGATTTTGATTTCGGAGTATGCATCTCGGGGCATGACAAAGTTTTTATTTATATCTTTTACTATTCTTATTTGGTTTAGGATTTTGTTATTTAAGGTTTGCTTACTCCTATTTATAAGTGCTAATGTTATAATCTATGATTCATTCTTCAGTTTTATATGACAAAAAATCGAGAGTTTCTCTCAATATCATCACCAAGGAAAATCATAAAATTTACCAACAAAAAAGGAAAACAAAATAATAGTTTGCAAGTATTAAGAGTAAAGGATTCCAAAATAAAAAGAACAGTAGAACCTACCTTCAATAATGTTAGCAAGACTTAAACACATAGAACTTGGAAAGTATTGGTAAGTGCCTCTGGAAAGTACTGGTAAGTGCATTGTCAAAGTAGATTTTTTCTCCTTCAGTTTTTCCTACAAAAAATAAAACTTCTCAGATGAAAATTTTGGTAGCCTATCATCTCCACTACAAAAAGAACATGAAAATTTTTAAATGAAGCAAAAATACAGGTCAAATATATAGAATACAAGGTGTAATATTAAACTATTCAACTGGCCAACTATTCCGAATCAAATATTTAACGGTTCTACCCAAAGGTTTAAGCTATTAGGTCTGACAAATGCCCTCTAACATGCTCCTGCATTCGAATTCGTAATATCCCCATGTTCGGACCATCCTACCAAGAAAACTTTGGACTATTAAGTTTTAAGAAACCACGGAAATATCGTTCTACTCTAGTCCCCGCGTCCTCAACTTGTGTTCCTAATGCAACTTGGGCCAAAGCAGTCGCCAAATCACGCACTAACTAAGCAACATTAATGACCAGAACTGCCGCTGCACTCCCTCTAGACCCCCAAGAACTCGCACACCGTCCCTCAGATGCTCACGTCGTGGTGTCATGGTCCTAAAAGTGATAATAAAGATGATTAAAAAGCAAGGATTTTAAAACTAACTTTATGTCACTGAGACGTCAATGCCAACCTACACAAAAACATAGAACTTACAGAATAACTATAACACAACCTTCAAGGTCAATAAGATGATAAACATTCGCCACACAAAAGCGATAAGAAGAAATGACGTAATAACGTCAAAACACAACACAAAAGGGGACATAGAAAGAAGAAGGTCACCGTTCTTCTCAAAGACGTGTCGCAACAACACACAGGCTCAACACCCAATGTCAACTAGAGAAACACCCGTCACACACGGACAATTCAAGAGGGTCGACACAATAAAGTAGTGGACAAGTCACGCAGAAGTGATACAAGGCAAAAAACTAATCGTAAAACATCCCACCCGGGTACACGAAAACCACAGGGTAAACCCACTAACTCTCGTCATCCCTAAGACAATGAAACAGTCGTGATACAAAGTTGTCACGCCGTGAAATCCTTAGGACTTCCAAAACCGAAGCCCGGGAACCTACGGATGTGACTTTGTGTAAAAACTAGAAATTTTGATAGTCCCGATTGTACTTGAAAATATTTTGTGGAAAAATAACCTGATAAAACAGATGAATAAATGAAAAGAGAAGTATAAAAGTCATCTAGCAAATCTAACGAAAATCCGGCAAAGTTCCGTTTGTAAATGGAACCCCCCGGTGGATAAGGTCCACTCCTAAACATCCTGTATAGGCACAAATACAAATATAATCCAACCAGATCAAAATATTTAACTAAGGACCGGGGTAGACGGCACGATAACTCTGTCACCCCTCCAAGACCCCCAACATATCTACAGAGTCCAAAATATAAATACAGTGCCAACCCGGCAATAGATACATGACATGCACGCTCAGTGCCAATAGAATATAGTAATACAGTCATCCAACCAGACCTCCAAAATAATACAACTCGAAGATGCAAAGTAAACTAAAATAACGAAATGAACTATAATAAAAGGCTAAAGGGAAGGACATTCGAAGTCATCCATCGTAGCTCAATCCTCGTCCGTCGTCGGTGCCTTTCCTGAAATGTTTTATAAACAACAGGGTGAGGAACTTAGCTCAGTAGGGAAGTTCTAGCAACCTCCACCCCCGATTGTACAAGACATGCTAACCCACTCCATGGTGCATGCTACTATCATAGGTCAAGTCAGTTGTCCCACACGGCACTCACGCCGATCCGGAACCCCAAGAACACCTCGCAACAATTTTGTAGTAAGAAATAAGTCTGTAAGGCAAACTCCACGGCAATATATGAAAAAAAGGGAAGCATAGCAAGTCAAAAAACCCAAACGATATCTTTGTCAAACGCTAACATATTAGCCATAATTTCGGTCATGTATAGTTATTTTAGGCATTGGGCGCGTTATTGTATTAACGATGTTTAAAACTCTACATTTATTAAGGCTTGTATGGATGTTTAAATATAGGTTCTTGAGCCGCCAAAAGTTGTGTCGACCGGGTGGATCCAGATTCTTGGGTTAATGCTCGTTAGAGTTGTAGTCAATTGTCGCTCGGTTCGGTACCCCATGAGTTGCTTGCTTTTCAATTTTTCCTTATTTTTATCGGTCTCAGTTCTTGTAGCATTACAGACCTTATCGCCAGTATTGGCCTTTTCCCGAGGTGTTCCAGGTGTCAACAGGGGTTGTTTAGGGGTCACTCGGGAGGTTAGAAATGAACAATCCCGTATTTTTTACTGCCCGAAGTTGTTTCTAACCCAATGGGATCGATCCCATTCTGGATCCTTTTAGGTCAGTAACTTCCTTTTTGTTCTGGGCCAGGGAGATCAATCCCATTTTGGTGAGATCATTTTGTTGACTTTTTGCTCATTTTTAGCACCCCTTTAGTGTTTTGAGCATATCTTCGACTACGAGATGAGTGTTTGGGTGATTTTAATCGTGTGGATAGCTAATTTATTGAGGATGACTTAGACTCGGGACTCGTTCAAAACGGTTCTTATTTGATTGAGTTGTTACCGTTTGACTGGGATATCAAAAGTTGGGATTCATTGAGGTATTTGTATTTTCTTTCCAACTTTTATATTCATTTCTCATTCCTACGTCAACCTCAGGGTCATGGATTCCGATTTCGGAGTCTATGCATCTCGGGGCGTGACAAAGTTTCTATTTATTTCTTTTTCTATTCTTATTTAGTTTAGGATTTTGTTATTTAAGGTTTGCTTAGTCCTATTTATAGGTGCTAATGTAATAGTCTATGATTTATTCTTCACTTTTATATAACAAAAAATCGAGAGTTTCTCTCAATCTCTTCTCCTGGATTCAAGTGTTTTAAAGAATATGATTTGATTCTTATTTCTCATTCTTGCTTTTATTGATCCGCAGCCTCAAAAGTCATTGACACCTTCTAGAAAGGAGATATAAGTAGAATAACCAATTAAAATCATACAAATTGTCACCAAGGGAAATCATAAAAAATTTACCAACAAAAAAGGAAAACGAAATCATAGTTTTCAAGTAATAAGAGCAAAGGATTCAAAAATTAAAAGGATAGTAGAACCTACTGTGACACCCCAAAATTTCCATGCATAGGTTGGCCAGGCCCATACACAGAAAAATAGGAGCGTCTATAATTGATAACACAAGCACAGAAGAGAAGACATAAAATCGAAATATAATAATAACAGCAATAACAAAAACAAGGATACCACTTATACATGAAGAAGACCAACCCCAATACATCCTTAAGTAAAATAAGTCCCACAAGGTACAACTTGGAAATCCCATAAACATGGACCCCTAGAAACACACTTAAAAGAAATGCAACATATGTCATTTATAGGATCCTACCCTGGAGTGGAAGGGAAATATGATAGGACCGAACAGATAGATATGACGTCCTCACCCTTGCTGGTGAAACTGCCGAGGACCTAAAACAACAAAAATGTGGGTTAAACCCACGAGCAAGTACAACTCTACATGATCCAAAGCAGAGTACCAAAAGTCCGTCCCCTTTCCTAGTGACACCTAATCCCAAAATTATATTATAAAATAATAATATATTTAACTATAACCATAATCACTATTATACCACCATTTAATATAATTATCTTTATAAATTCATTCCATTAATCCTATTTTTCAATTTAACATCCATGTCTTACCATAACCACGTACCCGACAACTCACCCATGCCGTGACAACTCACCCATGTCACGTGGTACTATTGAGACTGCAATATTAGTCAGTCTCCTTGTGGTTCCTTATAATTCTCCAAAACATAGTCATTTGATTAAATCTTATGATTATACGAATTTATTAATTCACTTGTATTCTTTAATCGGGAATGTATGACAATTGGAGAAGTCGAGCCTGGGGGGTCCAGGGGGGGGAGCAACATTTTCCTGAGCGCCCCCCTGGCGGGGTCTGGGGCAGCGCCCCAGCGCCAAGGTATACGGTATTTTATACGGTCGAAACTATTCATTTATACGGTCAAATTACGTAATCCAGTATAATTCTTGAAACATATAATAACAATACAAATCCATGTCCAGAATCTGATAACAAAGAAAATAGAGAAAAACAATTACATAAATATGCAATATTTTCTAATAATAGTTTTGAAATATTTGTCAACATTGAAACCTAAAATATTTCTGTATTCAGATATTTATACTTAGTTCCAACCATATACACCTCTTCCGAATCATACCAACAAAACACATAACCACGAATCCATACATATATATCTACACATGGTAAAAACAGATTTGTACGTATAGCTAGATATAAATATAGTCTCATGCATATATCAATATATCACCACAAATCTCTATGTATATACAAGATCTATACATATAATCATGGATCTGTACATATATGTATAACCAGAATATAAATCATCATATATATATATATATGAATATAAACATACTCTAACAGATCTATATATATATACCTATATAAATCCACGAATCTCTACATATATACAAGATCTATATATATACTTATGGATCTATACATATACATATAAACAGAATATATATTATCACATAAATAAACATGAATATGAACATACTCTAACAGATCTATACATATATGCCTATATAAATCCACGAACCTCTCTATATATACAAGATCTATATATATACTTATGGATCTATACATATACATATAAACAGAATACATATCATCACATAAATAAACATGAATATGAACATACTCTAACAGATCTATACATATATGCCTATATAAATCCACGAATATCTACATATATACAAGATCTATATATATACTTACGGATCTATACATATATGTATAAACAAAATATATAAATGTCATATATGAACATGATTTACACATACATATACATATATGAAAAATGCTATCTAGCAGATTATAGATGCATAAGGTAAACGTTACGAAATTTTAGTACAAAGAGAAAGAGTAGAACATATGTCTTGCCTGATTTGGAGAGCTTACTACACCACGGATCCAGATCCAAACCAAGTATTTACTCTCTCTATCTATATATATATATGTATATGTATATAGATGAGTGAATAAGAAGAGAGAAGTCTGAAATTTTTCCTTAGTCTTGAGCGATAATAAGCTGAAAAATCCTTATGGTTATATAGGGGAAACTAGGTTATGGCGAATGACCATAATGCCCCTAGATCTGCCACAATAACCATCATGCTACTCGTTTTAAAGACTAATATGCCCTCATCAGATCACATAATAACAAACTTACCTCGTAGTCATAAAATGACTAGAGTACCCTTACTCAATAATTTAAATACCCACCATACCATCCAAAATAAATAAAGAAATAACATAATTATTTAAATACGGGGTATTACATTCTTCCCCCCTAATAATGGAATTCCGTCCCCAGAATTCAGCACATACCTGAAATGAATTGCTCTGGATACTTAGCACGAACCTCATCCTCCCTTTCCCAATTGGACTCTGCCTCGTTGTGATGACTCCACTGAATTCGTACAAGGGGAATGACCTTCGAGCGGAGTACCTGATCCCTACAATCCAGAATGCGATAAGGCTGCTCTACATTTGTCGCATCCGCCTGTAACTCAATTTCTCCCACATCTATATGCTGATAGACATCATCATCACGGAGAAATCGCCGCAACATAGAAACATGAAAAACGTTATGCACCATGTGCATATGATCAGGTAAAGCTAAGCGATAAGCCACTGGTCCAATCCTGTCGGTAATCATGAAAGGACCTACAAAGCGAGGTGATAGTTTCCCTTTCTTCCCAAATCTCATCACTCCCTTCATGGGGGACACCTTTAGTGGAACCTGATCCCCCACTTTGAAGGCTCGGGTCCGACGATCAGCATAACTCTTCTGTCTACTCTAAGCAGTCTTCATACGGTCTTGAATAAGAGTAATCTTCTCTGAAGTATCCTTGATGAACTTAGGACCTAGGAATTTGCTTTCTCCAACTCCTATACAACATACTAGGGATCTACACGGTCGACCATACAAGGCCTCAAAGGGTGCCATACCGATGGTCTTCTGGTAACTATTGTTGTAGGAAAACTCTGACAGCGGCAAGTAGAACTCCCAGTTGCCCTTAAAATCAAGGATACAAGCTCGAAGCATATCTTCCAAAATCTGGTTAACCCTCTCAGTCTGACCATCTTTCTACAGGTGGTAAGCTGTACTTAGATGCAACTCTGTTCCCAAGGCTTGCTGAAAACTCGCCCAAAACCCAGATACAAAGTTCGGATCTCTATCCGACACAATAGACAAAGGAATCCCATGAAGCTTCACTATCTCCGCGATGTAAAGCTTTGCCAATTGCTCCGATGTAAAATCAGAACGAACAGGTAGAAAATGAGCAGACTTTGTAAGTCTATCAACAATCACCCATATGGAGTTATGGTTCTGAGGAGAAGTAGGCAATCCCTCAATGAAATCCATGGAAATGCTCTCCCATTTCCACTCAGGCACTGGAAGTGGCTGTGATGACCCCGGAGGCTTCTGGTGATCAATCTTCACCATCTTGCAAGTACTGCATGTGGAGACAAAAATAGCAACATCTCTTTTCATACCAGCCCACCAAAATTGGCGCTTCATATCCTGGTACATCTTATCTCCTCCAGGATGCACTGCAAAAGGGGAGTTATGAGCCTCTCGCATCACAACTTTTGTTAAGTCCTCTGTAGGAGGAACAACCAATCGTCCCTTGTACCTCAAGCCTCCATCGGAGTCAACTGAGTAGAAAGGAATATCCCCAGATATCGATTCCATAACTTTAGCAATGCACTGTTGATCCACTTGTTGGGCCTTGACTACCCTCCGAATAATAGCAGGTGTCACCACAACACACGCCGAAAAAGCGTCAGCTAAATCATCCACTGTTCTCAGTGCATTCCACTCCGTCTCGAACAAAGCTGAAAGACTAGCATAGGGTCGACGACTGAGAGCGTCTGCCACTAGATTAGCCTTTCCTGGATGGTACTGAATGGAAAAGTGATAATCTTTTACAAATTCCAGCCATCTGCGCTGCCTCATATTCAGTTCCCTCTGCGTGAATAAATACTACAAACTCCTGTGATCACTGAATAATTTGAAAGTCTCACCTAACAGATAGTGCCTCCAAATTCTTAGTGCAAAAATAACTGCTGCTAGCTCCAAATCATGTGTTGGGTAGTTGAGCTCATACGGCTTGAGCTTATGCGAAGCATAGGATACAGGCCTCTCCTCTTGCATCAATACACAACCCAAACCCTGCAATGAGGCATCTGTAAAGACAAGATACTCAATTCCACTCTGTGGTGTAGCTAGAACAGGTGCATATATCAATTTCATCCTCAGTTCATCAAAAGCTGCCTGATAGTGGTCATCCCAAATAAAGGACACTCCCTTCTTAGTCAAGTGGGTAAGTGGACCTGCGATCTTCGAAAATCCCTGAATGAACCTGCGATAATATCCAGCCAAGCCCAGAAAGCTACGAATCTCTGTAGGTGAGGTAGGTTGCCCTCACTCTAAGACCGCTGAGACTTTTGTTGGATCCACCGATAAACCTTTCTCTGACACTACATGCCCCAAAAATTTTACTTCCTTCTGCCAGAAAGCACATTTTTCAAACTTGGCATAAAGTTGATGATCTCTTAATGTCTGCAACACTATCCGTAAATGTCTGGCATGATCCTCCTCTGATTTAGAATAGACCAAGATGTCATCAATGAACACGATGACAAACTGATCCAAAAATGGTTGGAATACTCTATTCATCAGATCCATGAAAATAGCTGGAGCGTTGGTGAGTCCAAAAGGCATGACCCGAAATTCATATGACCCATATCGAGTGAGGAATGTTGTCATGGACACATCCTGCTCCCTGACACGAAGCTGGTGATACCCTGACTTCAAGTCTATTTTGGAGAAGTAGGTGGCTCCCCTCAACTAATCAAATAAATCATCAATCCTAGGCAGTGGATACTTGTTACGAATTATGACTTTATTCAGCTCCCTGTAGTCAATACAAAGAAGAAAAGAACCATCCTTCTTCTTCACGAACAATACCGGTGCTCCCTAGGGTGAAGTACTCCTGCGAATGAAACCCTGACTGAGAAGCTGCTGAATCTGATCCTTCAGTTCCCGCATCTCCACTGGTGTCATCCGGTATGGTGCCTTAGCAATAGGTCGGGTGCCTGGAGCTAAGTCAATAACAAAGTCGATCTCACGACTTGGAGGTAGGCCTGGAATCTCCTGAAATACGTCCTGGAAATCACGTACTATAGGAATACTATCCATAGATATAGTCGTGTGGTCCTGAGTCTCTGCATCAATATAGAACAACTGTGTACTAGGCCCTCTATGAGATCGAGATGAAACAATCAAATACATCTCTTGTCCTGGTATCGCAAAGACTATCGTCTTACCACGACAGTCTAACTGTGCATGGTAGTGAGACAACCAATCCATTCCAAGTATCATATCATAAGCATGCATGTCAAGAACTAATAAATCAGCAGAAAATGTAAGCCTGCCAATCTCAATAGGTACTTGTGCACATCTCTCTCGTAAAACTGCATCAACACCTAATGGCGTTGAAACTCTAAGAGGTTGACTACTAGGCTGAGTCAGTAGTACAGATAAAGCCACAAAATAGCGCGATATAAAATAATGTGATGCACCAGTATCAAAAAGCACTCGACCGAGTCTATCATAAATAGGAAACATACCCTCAATAGCACGAGGTGCCTAAACATCTGATGGCATTACGTTGTATACCCTGCCATAATGAAGCTGTTGTTGGGTCTGACCTTGTGGTGGTGGGGGTGCTGGTAAAGCGGGATAAGTCGGGCCCTGTAGACGGGGAACCTGTGGTGCCGGTAATGGTGGTGGCTGCCTCTATCCCTGATAACTTGTATGTCCTTGTTGACCCTGTTGTCCTGGAGTAGCCTTGGGACACCTCTTGGCAGAGTTCCCATACTCCCCACACCCATAGCAATGGCCCTTGAAAGGACATGTAGGTTTTCTCTGACCCTGTTGTTGCCCCTATGTAATCTGAGGAGCTCCACTCTGTTGTCCCTGATGAAAAGGCCCTTCTTTGCTGCTATCAGTAGTACCCCTCTATTTCTTCCAAGGTTGATGCCCTTGGAACCTGCCTTTATCACTGTGTATACCACTCTGACCATTTCCTTTCTCCACTGTCTGGCTAGTGAAGTCATTGTCCTTGTGCTTATCCCCCTTAGATTTCTTATAATCCCTCCTGATCTGACAATGTTGTAACGCTGCATCCACCACCTGAGCATAAGTGGCGTAGGCTGGATTACCCACTATCACTTGCCGAATAGGCCATGCCAAACCATGCACAAAACAATTCTTCCTTTTCTCCTCTGTGTTCACTTCCTCAGGTGCAAACAACGATAGGTTGGTGAACTCCTGCTCATACTCTGCAACAATCCTATCTCCCTGTTGTAAATTGAGAAATTCCTTTTTCTTAGCTGCTCTCACAGACAAAGGGAAGTATTTCTCATCAAAGCGATCTCGGAATTGATCGTAAGTCAATGTGGCCCTCTTATCTAGAGTAGTAACCGACTCCCACCATTGTAAAACATCACCAACCTGCTTGAATGTAGCTAATATTTTCTTTTGAACTTCAGTACACTGAACCATGCGCAAATGGCGCTCAATGTCCTTCTTCCACTGATGAGCTGCGGTGACCTCTGTCTATCCAGAAAACTCTAGTGGATTGCCTCTCATGAATGAAATACGCATCCTGTCCCATCCATTATCTAGCATCATAGGAACTGGTGCAGGTGCCTGCAAGGGAGGTTGTGGATGAAGATGTTGATGCTGAAGAGCAGTCGCCACTCCTGCAGCAACAGCCTGGGCAATAATATCAACAAGGTTCGGAGGGACTGGAGCATTCCCCTCTGGAATAGGGTCCAGAATTTGATTCACATTTCTCCTTCTACGTGGTGGCATACTGAAAGAACAATGAACACGACCCGTCAATACCCCTACTAAGATCTTACCAGAGTACGAGTCCTAAATTCAGGCTTTAAATATCAGAATACGTAACGCGGAAGACTAACTGTACATCCCTAGGACACTTGAACCTGGAGTGCTCTGATACCAACTGTGAAACCCCAAAATTTCCATGCATAGGTTGGCCAAACCCATACACAGAAAAATAGGAGCGTCTATAATTGATAACATAAGCACAGAAGAGAAGACATAAAATCGAAATATAATAATAACAGTAATAACAAAAACAAGGATACCACTTATACATGAAGAAGACCAACCCCAATACATCCTTAAATAAAATAAGTCCCACAAGGTACAACTTGGAAATCCCATAAACATGGACCCCTAGAAACACACTTAAAAGAAATGCAACATATGTCATTTATCGGATCCTACCCTGGAGTGGAAGGGAAATATGATAGGACCGAACATATAGATATGACGTCCTCACCCTTGCTAGTGAAACTGCCGAGGACCTGAAACATCAAAAATATGGGTTAAATCCACGAGCAAGTACAACTCTACATGATCCCAAGCAGAGTACCAAAAATCCATCCCCTTTCCTAGTGACACCTAATCCCAAAATTATATTATAAAATAATAATATATTTAACTATAACCATAGTCACTAATATACCACCATTTAATATAATTATCTTTATAAATTCATTCCATTAATCCGATTTTTCCATTTAACATCCATGTCTTACAATAACCACGTACCCGACAACTCACCCATGTCGTGACAACTCACCCATGTCCCATGGTACTATTGAGACTGCAATATTAGTCAGTCTCCTTGTGGTTCCCTATAATTCTCCAAAACATAGTCATTTGATTAAATCTTATGATTATACGAATTTATTAATTCACTTGTATTCTTTAATCGGGAATGTATGACAATTGGAGAAGTCGAGCCTAGGGGGTCTAGGGGGGGGGGGCGCGACATTTTCTTGAGCACCCCCTTGGCGGGGTCTGGGGCAGCGCCCCAGCGCAAAGGTATACGGTATTTTATACGGTCGAAACTATTCATTTATACGGTCAAAAATACGTAATCCAGTATAATTCTTGAAACACATAATAACAATATAAATCCATGTCTAGAATCTGATAACAAAGAAAATAGAGAAAAACAATTACATAAATATGCAATATTTTCTAATAACAGTTTTGAAATCTTTGTCAACATTGAAACCTAAAATATTTCTGTATTCAGATATTTATACTTAGTTCCAACCATATACACCTCTTCCGAATCATACCAACAAAACACATAACCACGAATCCATACATATAGGTATAAACAGAATATATAAATGTCATATATGAACATGATTTACACATACATATACATATATGAAAAATACTATCTAGCAGATTATAGATGCATAAGGTAAAGGTTACGAAATTTTAGTACAAAGAGGAAGAGTAGAACATATGTCTTGCCTGATTTGGAGAGCTTACTACGCCACGGATCCAGATCCAAACCAAGTATTTACTCTCTCTATCTATATATATATATGTGTATATGTATATAGATGAGTGAATAAGAAGAGAGAAGTCTGAAATTTTTCCTTAGTCTTGAGCGATAATAAGCTGAAAAATCCTTATGGTTATATAGGGGAAACTAGGTTATGGCGAATGACCATAATGCCCCTAGATCTGCCACAATAACCATCATGCCACTCGTCTTAAAGACTAATATGCCCTGATCAGATCCCATAATAACAAACTTACCTAGTAGTCATAAAATGACTCGAGTTGCCGTACTCAATAATTTAAATACCCACCATACCATCCAAAATAAATAAAGAAATAACATAATTATTTAAATACAGGGTATTACACCTACCTTCAATAATCTCAGCAAGAATTAAACACCCAGATCTTGGAAAGTATTGGTAAGTGCATCGTCAAAGTAGGTTTTTTCTCATTCAGTTTTTCCTAGAAAAAATAAAACTTCTCAGATAAAAATTTCGGTAACCTATCATCTCCACAACAAAAAGAACATGAAAATTTCCAAATGAAGCAAAAATACAAATCAAATATATAGAATACATGGTATCATATTAAACTATTCAACTGGCCAACTATACCGGATCAAATATTTAACGGTTCGACCCGAACGCTTAAGCTATTGGGGGCAACAAATGCCCTCTAACATGCTCCTGCATTCAAATTCGTAATATCATCATTGTGTTCGGACCATCCTACTTACCCAAACCACAATCATGCTGGAGACGAAATAACTAAAAGAACTATGTTATTAAGGTAATATCGGTCAATTTCTCAAGCTAGTGTATTAGAATTCAACGCATCCATAACAACGCAAACCTCTTTTCTTAAAAAGCCTACCAAGTACCTCTTGGGAAATAATTTGCTTGGAACCAAGCAACTGTGTTAAAATTAAAAAAATATGTGGTTTATCTTTTTGAGTAAAGCATAATTATCTTATCCAAAAGTACACTTAGCTCAATAACAAAACTAAGAGAACAAAATATGTTACAATAACTAATAACAACTATATTCATCCATGCTAGTGTTTGTACATTATAACTCTACAAAGACGGTAAATTAGTCCACTTTTGGAAATTTGGGTTGGTAGGGGCCTTTCACCCTGACTAATCCCCGGAACCCGCACAAAGCAACCTCATTACACAAATCGGGTAAGGTTCAAAATAAGTGTGTGGTTGCGGCTCCAATAAATTGTTTTCACTAGTAGGAATTGGACATGAGACCTAATGATTCCCAAGTCTTTTTCTAAAAACACCAACCCACGGGTTAACAGTCAATGAGATATATAGAAATATAAGAATATGAAATTTTAATTAGTAGTCAAAATGTAGAAATCTGTGTCGCCAAACCATGACAAAAATAACAAAAAGAAATAAATGGCCAAATAATGTTACTCATTGATATACTTGTAATTAAAACAGGCAATCGGAATCGAGAATTCCTGAAAATGTCTTCCTTTAGTTTTATGCTCAAATAAGAACAAGCACCATATATATATGCTCCCCATTTATCACAAACCCCGTTTATCAAAATAAAAACTTCAGGACTTGATGAGGTTGATAGTTGGACTATCTACGTTAACCACTAAACAACAGCTAAAAGTAATTGACATATGATTTTAGCTCAGAGTATGGCAGGATTGTTCATTTTCCTTTATAGGGTGGATTGTTGAGCTCTACACCAATCTTCATCTTCACGTTTTGACGACAAAAATTGCAATGTGCGCTTATTTGCAATTTTATCTTTGTTTCGTGTTCGTGTTTCACTACAATTAGATTACAGGAAACGGACATTGAGAAAATCAAAACAATCCACTCCACTTGCCCTTCTATTACGAAAAAATGAAGAAAAAAAAATCGTGAGAAAGGGAGTGGGAGAGAGAGTAACAAAACAACATATTTAGGCAACGACTCCCGAACTTTCTAGTGGTTTTTAACAGACACTGGACCAATAACTCCCGAACTAAGTAGCTTTAGGGTACTAGGGCACTAGGAGATAAAGCACCCATCGGGCTTAATAATTCAAACCAACTAGGCTCGCTTACTTTCACAACCTTTTTTTTCTTTTCCATTTTTTACTCGCACTCAAAGCTTTGTGGCAAGAGGCCCGGTTAATTGGGTTAAAAACAATTCTCTTTCTATTTTTTTTTCCTAATAGATTACTCAAATAAACCAATCTAATCATAGAGATCATGTGCATGTGCTAATAGGTCAAAGTCATCCTTTTTTGTTTCAATTTCACACTCGGTTGTTATGATCTATGGGACACATATAACCAGATTTCGGACTTGCATGAACATTGGCATGCGTAGTTAGAATTTCATATCATTTAGCCGGTGTTCAAAGAGTTGTGAGGTTGAGCCTTGATGCCTTGGCGTTAAACCGGGTATGTCCGAATTCGAGCCTTTGTATGTCGATAATTCTCGTTACATTTCCGGTTGGCACCATTAATTTTTCATTGTCTTTTTATGTTTCTTATCAATGTTTTGATAAGATTCACGACCATTTTGGGGTATTTAAGTCAAATCGGGTGAAAACGAATCGATCACATCCCCCATTCTAAAAATGATCGATCCATTCGGGTCAGAAATTTTCCCTTCTATCTAATCCATTGGGATCGATCCCATTTGGAAAGGGATCGATCCATTTGAGTCGACAACGTTTCTTTGACTTTTCTTCATTCATTTCTCATTTTGATGCTTCTGTTACCTTCCTTTATGCACCATTAAATGGTATTGACCAAGAAATTAGTTTTTGGACTTCGGTTTCGACGTGGTGTCGAGATTTCTCTTGGTTTTTCTTTTAGTCTTTGAGTGGTTGGAAATGAGGATTTGTATTCCGTTTGTTTCTAACATGTCCTTTTCGCCTCTCTTTTTTCCTTAAGGTGTTATAGAATCGTTAGGGTTGGTGATGTGGGTGGATTAACATGCATATGTAATGCACGACCGATTTAAGGCGTTATAGAAGCATTAGGGTTGGTGATGTGGGTGGATTAACGTGCATACGTAATGCACGATCGATTTATGCCTTCCTTTGTTTTAGTCTCGGCTATGAAACGTATGTTGTTCTTTTTCTTTTTTCCAGACTTGGGTAGTACCCCAAGGTACGACTTTGATATTGATGTGATGAGGTATGAGATCATATATAATGATCAAATGTGGTTGTAACGTCTATTGTATTTCATTTTTTACGTCATTAAATTACTTCATTATGTGTTAATGTGCGGGTCCGTACGTGTATATTTTTCGTGCGTTTTAATTGCGGTGCATTAGGTGCAGTTTTGGTAAGTTATATACTTTATCAAGGCTTAAATGAATTTTATCATGATATTCTCTCAACATAAGCAAATGCAGACTAAAAGCGACAAACCTTGCTTGATTTATCAATTGCTAGCCCCATTACAGATGTGACAACACCAAGAGTAGTCAAACTTGCCGTTATTAAATTTTTGTTGTTGTCATATAGGCACCCTCTAAGAACTCCAAATAACTTGGCTGTCGATCCACAGAAAAACATCAGATGTCAACATTAAAAGGAAAAGATGAAATACAATCGGATGTTGTTTATGTCAGTTAAAATGTAAAGCTAGCTCTAACCATGCAAAATGATTGAATACCAATTCCATTTGGCTGAATTCGCTTATTGGCCTCTTCCAAAAGTTTGTTAACAGCTTCAATAGGGTCCAAAGGAATCTGATGTACAATGATACAACCAAGTAAAAGAGGGTGAGTCGTCAGGCATTAAAAATTGTAACAACACCCTCAAGACTATAATAAGAGCAAATTTTGTATACACTAAGATAGACCAGACCTTCCAATGAGGACTTTCCAAGCCCTTTAGAAGGGCATGTGTGATCTTGCCACAAATATCTTCGCGTGGCAGGCTATATTGCCCACCACCCAATGAAGTAGATGTGGATTCTACTGTCTTGACAGTTTTCTTCGGAACTGCAGAAGCACCCTACAATATATAACACCAGAATTATAAACAGCCAGCTTAACCGACCAACAAAAAATAGAATGGTGAAAATCCTGGCAAATCTAACGAAAATCCGGCAAAATTCAATTTGTAAATGGAATCTCCCGGTGGATAAGGTTCACTCCTAAACATCCTGTACAGGCACAATTACTAATATAATCCAACCAGAACAAAATAATTAACTAAGGACCGGGGTAGACAACACGATAATACTGCCACCCCTCCAAACCCCCCAACATATCTACAATCCAAAATATAAATACAGTGTCAACCCAACAATATATACATGACATGCACGCTCGGTGCCAATAGAATAGTAATACAGTCATTCAGCCAGCCCTCCAAAATAATACAAAGCAAAGATGCAAAGTAAACTAAAATAATGAAATGAGATAGAATAAAAGGCTAAAGGGAAGGACATTCAAAGTTAGCCATCGTAGCTCAATCATCGTCCGCCATCGATGCCTTTCCTGAAATTTTTTATAAACAACGGGATGAGCAACTTAGCTCAGTATGAAAGAGCTATCAACCTCCACCCTCCACCGTACAAGTCATGCTAACCCACCCCCATGGCATTTCTAAGACAAAACCATGTTTTACAAATATATCCTCACGATAAACAAAATAAAATTTATACCTACGAACACATAGACAGACTTTTTCTTTGAACTCATGACGATCTTCCAATCCTGCAACCACAACACTTGAACAAACATACTTGTGAAAAGCAAGTGTGGAAAACAACTAGCAGGTATAATCAATATTAAATTATCATAAACAAAACGAACAATATCAACATGAAGCATAATGATCATTAATCAATAATAAATAATTATCCCCCTCAATTAAATACTTCTCCCCATATCACAAATAATCACCCCCGCCCCTTACTAAATACTTCAAAATAATCACTCCCCCCTTACTAACTACTTCTCCCTCTTTTTATCACTGAAATTACAAGGAATTAAATCACAACAAAAATAGTCAAGAGAGAATAAACAAAGTGCAAATAATGGAAAAAATATACGGGAAGACCAGAGAATCCAAGCAAAACTTATATTAAAATATATAATTCTAATTCTAAAGAATATATCTAGATTCTCAGATAACAAAAATCTCTATGATGCAAGAACTTAATACTAATGCAAATTGCTCAAACTAAAAATATATATTTTTTTAGAAACATGTGAACATTAACACATCATATTCGCATATTTGACTTAACTATTATATAAACACGGTAGCGAAGAAAATTAGCATACGTACCTTGTAGTTATAAGCAGTCACAAAGCAAGTTTTACATAGCATTTGCATATATGAAAAATATTCAGGTGCAAGCAAATAACTAAGATGAAAGCAATACGTACTAATTCTAAATAAGGGGAATACAATTTTTTTTCGTTTTCACCCCATCATAAATTTTTTCTTTTGTTTCTCCCCTTTTTACGCGAACACTCAATGCTTGCTGAGGCAAAGAGGCCCGGTTACTCGGATTGAAAATTTGAGACAATCACGTCCACCTTTTTACGCGAATACTCAATTCTTGCTGAGGTACTGAGACCCGGTTACTCAGCAGACGGACCACTGCTCTAAAGGGTTTTAAATAGACATTCATATACTTCATTATTTCATTCTCCCCTTTTGTTTCTCCCCTTTTTACGCGAACACTCAATGTTTGCTGAGGCAAAGAGGCCCGGTTACTCAGATTTGAAAATTTGAGATAATCACGTCCGCCTTTTTACGCGAATACTCAATACTTGTTGAGGTACTGAGACCCGATTACTTAGCAGACGGACCATTGCTCTAAGGGGTTTTAAAGAGACATTCATATACTTCATTATTTCAGTCTCCCCTTTTGTTTCTCCCCTTTTTACACGAACACTCAATGCTTGCTGAGGCAAAGAGGCCCGGTTACTCGGATTGAAAAATTTAGATAATCACGTCCGCATTTTTACGCGAATACTCAATACTTGCTGAGGTACTGAAACCCGGTTACTCAGCAGACGGACCACTACTCTAAAGGGTTTTAAATAGACATTCATATACTTCATTATTCCATTCTCCTCTTTTGTTTCTCCCCTTTTTACGCGAACACTCAATGCTTGCTGAGGCAAAGAGGCCCGGTTACTCGAATTGAAAATTTCAGATAACCACGTCCGCCTTTTTACGCGAATACTCAATACTTGCTGAGGTACTGAGACCCGGTTACTCAGCAGACGGACCACTGCTCTAAAGGGTTTTAAATAGACATTCATATACTTCATTCTTTCATTCCCCCCTTTTTACGCGAACACTCAATGTTTGCTGAAGCAAAGAGGCCCGGTTACTCGGATTGAAAAATTGAGATATCCACGTCCGCCTTTTTATGCGAATACTCAATACTTGCTGAGGTACTGAGACCCGGTTACTCAGCAGACGGACCATTGCTCTAAGGAGTTTTAAAGAGACATTCATATACTTGATTATTTCATTCTCCCCTTTTGTTTCTCCCCTTTTTACGCGAACACTCAATGCTTGCTGAGGCAAAGAGGCCCGGTTACTCGGATTGAAAATTTGAGATAATCACGTCCGCCTTTTTACGCGAATACTCAATACTTGCTGAGGTACTGAGACCCGGTTACTCAGCAGACGAACCACTGTTCTAAAGGGTTTTTAAATAGACATTCATATACTTCATTATTTCATTCTCCCCTTTTATTATTTTCATACATGTTGACCGAATCCGACATAATAAATTACTGAAAAACATTGAAAACATAAAGGAAAAATATTGAACTACCATCGTTGCCTATAAACAGTAACACAAGTGAAAGGTTCGGTTATCAAGACCCCACAAAAATCTCAGTTGGCCAGATCAATACTAGCTACAGATCAACATTAGCTACTGGCCTCGGATAATGCAAGCAAAGAAAAGGGGGGGAAATTACGTGTAAGTTCAGGAATGAAGGAGAAAGATATGAACAAAAGGATGATAAAAGCATGAACCCTTTTAAAAATGCATTCAAATGTAAAAATAAAAAGATTACGAACCGAAAAGAATGCAAAACATAATCAACAAATTGAGCAGGGGAAAACCAATAGACTTTTTTGGAAAAGGATTGTCTAAGTGATTTCCCCCAGTTCAAGTCCTAAAGTGTGCACTTTGGGCAAGCAAATGGTAGACCAAGCAATATTAGCCCCGAACTAGACTCTCATTCCATTTAGCACTAGAAGAGAAGGAATTTGTTAGCTAAGCAACTTACCCAATAAATTGGTATAAGTTGGTTAGATCATGTTAAAACACTTACCAACATTCCTCGAAGTATGTTTCTGTTGAAGTAACATAACTTGGGGGGGGGGGGGGGGGGGGGGGGGGGGGGGGGGGGGAAGCATTCCATATAAGAGAATCATGGTTGATCCTAATCACAAACTTTGATTCAAATCAGAAATCATATATAAGCAAAATTTAACAAGGAAAACATAGCACATCATAATACATTTGTTGATGATTTAAAGCAAAACATACCACCAAATCATTCGCTTGCACCTTGACATCTGACGGCAAAATCCAAACGTAAAGTTAACTCTGCAATGTGATTATCTGTTTGACTTATGTAAGCAGAAGTCCTCTGAACGCAAAAATCATCCAGCTTATGGGCCATTGTATGTAATAGTTCCACATTCCTAAAACAAAAATTTGAACTTCATATAAGAGGACACAAAAAATTGACCTTTGTATAAGCGGACAACCTCACACTGAATGGGAATCCAAAAGAAGGAGAAACGTACTTTACTTTTGATGTTCTCTTTTATAGAAAAGACTTTGGAATAACTATAAAAAAACATCATTTCAATACTAAACTACCATTACACAATAAAATGTAAGTTACCGCTATACTTCAACTAAATAAATTATCTAGATATGATACAATCAGAAGAAACACCACAGAACTCTAGTCTAGTTTCAATAGATGGAAGATAAAAAAGAACTTATTCTATCAAACCCATCCACTCTGCTCACAGTTCCATAGAGAGGCTCGGATCATGCAAGAACTGAAAAAATTATTGGAGCTCTACAACTTTAAAACCAAATGTTTAGTCGTATACCCTGGGGGTGACATTTTTTTTCTCTAAAATAAAAGCCTGAAATTGCACCGGAAAACCAAATAAATTAACACAAATCACTCAACCAAACCACATACCCTAACATCATGGGACACAACGTTAGCCGGATTTTATGTGAGAAGCATATGTGGTCCGCCTATTTGGAAAGACTTAACACAAACTGCAGTCCGATTAATGGTATTGCACCGTGCACATGTATCAAACAAAGGAAGATTAATACCTTCAATCCAACAATTGCTAACAACACAAGGTTATCGTCAGGTATTTGCCAATTAGCCAGTTCTTCATCAGCAGTTAGAACAGTTTCCAATTCGTATGATCAACAATGGCATTTTGAAAGAAATTCATCTGCATATAAACACAATTTTTCGCAACAGGAACTTTAGGGGAAGACAACTGAAAATATCATACATTCATGAACAATCAGTACCCAATACGACTGTCAAAAATAAAGATTCAGGCAACATTATGTTTTTCTGCTTTTCCGAGATACGTTTTATTACTTGATTATAAACCTTTCTCATAGTATATGGTTCAACTAACATATCAATCACCTTCTCCTTTGAGCAAGGGAATAAAATAAATCTCTCTAGGAAGTCAAAAATACTTTTAACCCAAATAAAAGAAAGGCATAAAAATTCATTGATAGCATGAATAATAAAAAATAAAAAAGAAAGAAATTCTAAAATTCATTTCAAGTCCATAAAAGCTTTTCTAATTTGTAACCATTGCTGCCAAACGCCATTTCATATCAAAAACAGTGTACTACTCTCACAAATAGTTTACTTTATCCAACCTCATCTTCGTCCATTGGAACAATGTGACCACTTGCTTCAATGTATCTTGTACACGAAGCAAGAACTATTTCAGCAGCACCTTTCCAGTGAATATGAATTTCAGAGTAACATTACAAAAAAATTTAAAATAATAATAATAATAATATCACCAGTTACAATATGATTGTATTGTCTCAAGGGACAAGTATGACAGGTATGATCTTTACAATTCCATACATGTATCAAAATCATTTACTCTTCCTATTGACCAAAGATGAATAACACCATAGAGATTCATTGGAATACAACATCCAGGAACTCAACCACCAGACTACTTTCCTAATACAACCATAATGTCTATATAACTTGACAATAGGAGTTCAACATAAACTACAATTTATAACACTTGAAAATAATCTTATTTACACAATCAAAAGAAAATCTACTAAAATACCAAAGATAGGAGAGTTGGCATATAGCCAATTATCTAACCTACAGAAGTAGATGAGTTGGTCAAGACAGTGGCTTAATAAACAAACATCTCAGGTTCAAATTTCTCAGGGACTTTGACTTATCTAATGCATGTGCTCAAGGGGATGATCATATCATCTAATGCACAAGGTTTTCCAAGAGTTGCATAATTGATCTTATGGAAATCGTGTTATTAACCGAAGTATATCGCATAAGTTTCAGTTTCTGAAATTTCAAAAGGGGAGCAACTTATTCGAACCGGAACCTAGTTCAGTGAGGAATTCAACAAGTAATCTTTATTGTTTACGTATTTTACTGTTTCCCAATACCTTCTCATCCAACTAATCGTAATACGGTTTTGACTATTTTTATGTTGTCCGGAAAAAGAAAAGAAAAAACCAGTCTAACAGTTTGAGCAATCTTCTGACAAATAATCCCACTAATCACGACGAAAGCCCAACTATATTCTAGGTCTAAATTAAACATAATATTTAGACAAGTTCACACTAATATATAAAACATAATATTTACAAATAATGTTTTATATCAAACGATACCAAGCAGCAACAATTTGGATAGACCCAAACTCACACATCACACGATGTCAAGCTTTAGGATTCCCGGACCCTAAATTTAATTATGGAAAAAGAAACAATAGGTATAATACCAGGAGTATTAGCCTATTGATCCCCAAAATTATTCTCACGCTTAAGCAAATCTGAATATAACTTGTTTATAAAATGTCGATAAAGAAAATAAGTCTTGATTTAAGGAAATTAAAAACTATCACAAGTAATACTTAGTTAGTCCCTAATATTGTTCCCACACTGTCTAAAGCACGTCTGAATATTCAGTTCCAATACTATATGTCAACAAATTCTAGAGTTAGAAATTCACCCCAATTTTGAGGGTATGTGAAAACCCTAAATCAAACAAGCATCATATTAGACAAATTAAAGAAAACCCTAGAAATCTCAAAATACAACATCCAATTAAACAAACCCTAGAAACAGTAACAATGGTACCCAATGAAATCAAAGGGCAAATAATAACACTCAATTCAAGGATATGCAAGAACCCTAAACAAGGTTCAGTAATGACATTGTCCAAAAGATGACTAGAAGGGTGCATTCATGGAACAACAGGCACTTGTCTTTTGCAAAGAGATTAAAACTTACTGATTCTGTTCTGTTTGCAACACAAGTATATTGGGCTTCTATTTTCTGTTTACCTAAATAAGTGATGAAGAAATTAAATACCATTATGAGAAGGTTTTTATGGAAAGGGGTGGAATTAAAGCATGGAGGCAAGAAAATAGCTTGGCACCAAGTATGCCTTCCAAAAGATGAAGGTGGTTTAGGTCTTAAGGATCTGGAAAATTGGAATCACGCAGCATTATGCAAGCATCTTTGGAATATTGTTCAAACACAACCAACTAGTCTATGGGCTATGTGGGTTCATGGGGAATTAATTAAAGGAAGGAACTTTTGGATGTTGAAAACTCCTGATAAATGTTCATGGATGTGGAGGAAAATTTTGAAATTGAGAAATCAATTTAGAAGATTCTTTGATTTCAAAATTGGGAATGGTAAATCTATTTCAGTGTGGTATGATAAATGGTTGTATGAGGTTTCTATATGTGATCTGATTGGTGATAGAGTTATCTATGATTTTGGATTGACGAAGACTGCTAAGCTGGATGTATTCATTAATGAAAAAGGATGGAAGCTGCCTTTTGGGAATTCTCATGAGCTGATTCAGATTAGAAATGACATGTCTCAGCTAGCAAATCCAAAAATTCTTGAAGATGACAAAATTGTATGGACTCCAACTGGGCACAAGTTTAGTATTAAGACAGCTTTGGGAGGCAATCAGAAATAGAAGAATGAAAGTGGAATGGGCTTCTATTGTTTGGTTTTCTTCTTGCATTCCAAAGCATGCCTTTAATTTATGGGTTGTAATTCATAACAGACTGATGACAAAAGACAGATTGCAGGTGATGGTATTGTTCAGGAAAACCAATGTGTTTTATGCCACCAGGAACATGAATCAAGGGACCACTTATTCTTCTCTTGTTCCTTTTCCAGTTCTATTTGTGAAGTCCTCGGGAATAAAGCTGGGTTTGGAGATACTGGTCAGTCGTGGACAACTATTTTGAATTGGTGTAATATCAATTTAAAAGGTAAGAATCTGGTATCTATAATTTCAAAACTTAGCTTAGCTACTGCTGTATATCTCATATGGGGTGAGAGAAATCGAAGAATATATTGGGATGGTGAAAAATCTGACAAAATGGTTTTGCAGGACATTATTGAGAATGTGAGATGTCGATTATTATCTCTGCAGAAAACAAAAACCAATGCTGAAAATGAAGATATTTTGCTTGTGTGGAGAATCCCAAGTTGTGAAACTAATTGATATTTTCAAATGCAAATATAGCAACTAAATCAAACTCATGTTATCAGATAATCTGAAGCAAAGAGAAGCAAGCCTCACAACCCATACACCAAATGGAAAAACAACCACATGTACAAGAATTACACTTTGAATGAATAATACCTTGGATCAATTTCAATGGCCAAGTCAATCAGAGGACCAATAGACGCCCCTTGAAGGAGTGAAGTTGCCATGAGAAGGGAAACCCATTTTTGCTGCACATATCGATTAACGTTACGAATTAAAACCCAAAAAAAAATCATAAAACAAGATCTTGATTCTTTACATGTAGCAGAACACAAATCAGGTAAAGTACCTCTTGAAAAGTAGGAGTGGAGAGAAGCCAAAACATGCTACCAATGCATCCGAGCATGGTAAGAAGGCCACCAATGTTCCAAAGGATGTGGAGATATGCTCCAACAACAGAAGCTACCAGTGCACAACATAGTGACAGATAAACCTGCAAAATTAAACAAACACACAATTAAACTACATTGCGACCACTAAAAGACTTATATTCCATAAATTTGAACAGAGAACAAAAAATTTAAATAGAAACAAAAAAATTCAAAGAACTATTTCACATAACCAACAAACAAGTCAATCCAAACGCATACACCCACACAATATTCTCTAACGAAGCTGGTAGACGCAAATCAAGAACAAAGAAATACTGAGATCAGGGAAGAAAAGGAAAACCCTAAATAATAAGGGCTATAAATCGCAAACGCCTAATTCTTATGAATCCAAGAAACTCAATCACATACCCTACTTACAAAATTGATATTATTGGTTAATAAATCTGATAAACGTAAAATACTAAAGAAACAATCGTGTTAGGGCTATCAATCAAAAACGCCTAATTCGTATGAATCCAAGAAACTCAATCACATTGCCAACATGCAAAATCACAATTATTGGTTAACGAACCTGATAAATGTAAAATTCCAAACAAACAACCATGTTATCGAAACCTAGCGGCCAAAAATCCCTAGAACAGACTAGTTAACAAGATATGAATATTGATATATATATACATATATGTTTACACTCGACAAGCCAAATTCCAAAATTCATTTAGATTTCGCCTAATTTCGGGACTTTCTTCTTAGCAACAAAATGATAATGAATTAATGCTAATCGAAACACATCACGGATCCAATACAAGAGAACACACACAGAGATCGAAGATTCATACTAATTTTCCTTCGTTTTCTGATAAACCAAATGTAACAACCTGAATTTTACTTTGTTTTATTAATACTAGTATGGGTCTTAATTACTTGGTTGTTTTACTTGAATTTATAATTGGTAAAAGTTAAAACAAATATTATGGTTGAGATGTGGAATATAATTTACATATATATTGTATATTGTGATGCATTTTTAAATATTGAATAGGATACCGTTTCTTTTCTTAATTAACTCTTGTTGGTTGACTGTTACATGGTTCCATGCTCTCGGATTCCTATATAAAAGTGTTGTTTTTTAAAAATAAAAAAATAAAGAGGGATAGAACATTCATGCATCATGGTGGGTTATGTTCCTTTGTTTCTTCACCTGCTCAGTACACATTTATAGCAAGATAACTACAACATGAGACAAAAAGTAACTTTGACTAAATGGATGACAAGGCAGATCCTACATGGGACACGTTTGTGTATATACAGTTACCTATATTACTAATATTATCATAATAGAAATGCAATGTTTCACATATAGATTATGGGTCCAGTAGACATATTATGTGATTGAAATTGCTATGATTTTGTTTCATGAGGCAAGTGGGCTTCTTGGAGAGGTTGAAACGTACGTGGGAATTGGTCAGCACAACTCACACCTGTAGTACACATATGCATAATAGACAGATTATAGTAGATAATTCTCTTGGAGAGTTTATTTTGAGACGGAGCTTATAGGGCTGGGATAGAAAGAAAGTCACAGTTTGGACAGGGGTTCACTCGACCAGTGAAGAGGAAGAAAAACAAAGAAGGAAACGACGTGATATTTCCTTTGACTACACTGTTGAGGTAGGGGTTTCTAGCCGATGTTCCTTTTTGGGTGCTAATTTTACTTATAACATTAATTTCATTTGTTTCAACAGTTTTCAATCTTGAGTTGTTTGGAGAAGCTATATGCACATGCGTTTATTATTGTCTTCTAACCATGATTTCTCGTGCCTGTTTCTATGTGCCTTACAAAAGGTTAAACTCTTAGTGATGAAATAAATATTCGGTATCTTCTCTATACTCACCCAATTCGATTCTTTAGTTGTAATTGTAATTATTAAACTCTAACTGGAGGTTGACATTTTTCACATTCGGTTTTGGGTTTGAAAAATGAGGATGATGGAGTGTGTTGAAACGGATAGTTGGAAGGCTAAAGTCCTTGAGGCTAAATGATGATCGAAACACAACATAGATCCAAGACAAGAAAACACACACACAGATGGAAAATTCGTAGTGATTTTCCTTCGTTTTCTCGGAAACCAAACAGGGAGAGAAAGAGGGAGAAACCTATTTGAGATGAGTTTGAACGACGGGTGAGATCTAGCGGAAGTTCTTGAGAGAATCTAACTCCAATTGTTGCGAGAGGTGGATTGAGGATGGAAGAAAGAAGAGAACGAGTCCATAGCTCTATGTATCACCAGAGAACCACAAGATAGAATCAGAGCTTTTTTCTGAGAGAAACAATACAATACAATACATGTAAGGGATATATATACATACACCTATATATATAGAGAGAGAGAGATGAAGCGCTTTGGGTGTGATACTTTCCATGAAACTTCGGAAGGTGCGTGGATTGGATTGCCAGTGACCAAAATATTCGACACCAATAGGGAAGGCAAATTTACCATTTCGATTGTTTGGAGTGATTGGAGAGAACTGTCTTGGCTTGGCGATTTCACCTGAACAAATGACCTAATGGTGGTTCGGGTTTCTCCTCTCTGCTTAATCAGAAATAGAATCTAAGGTTGGGATCTACTAATTCTACATCAATATGTTCAAGTGGATGTTGGTGCTGAAGTAATGGATGCTTGGGTGCAGAGGTGAGAGAGAAGAATATGAAGAAGAGGCGCCTCCTAGGTTTTTTTACCTAATTAGGGTTTTATATCCTTTTATGAAATCACTAGGCTGCTTGCGACTTTATTGCACAATATGAGCGCTCTCCAATATTGAACATGCATTTTCTTGTACGTTAAAAAGAAAGGTTAATTTCACTTAACCCTCATATACTATCCAATTTAATCAACTAACCCCCATTGTGTCCATTTTGCCCCCTATACTATTCAATTTCATCACTATGCCCCCTCCCCCTCACATTTTGAGTCAAAATACCTAAACTACCCTCAATAGTATATGGGGGGTTTAGTGAAATCAACTCTTTAAAAAAATTATTTTTCGAAAATCAATTATATTTTTCGTAAAAACTATAAATTTCAAAAATATATATATATATATTTCTAAAAAAATATTTTTCAAAAACAATATATATTTAGGAAAATATGTATATATATATATATATATATATATCAGAAAATATATATAAGGAGGTGACTTATAAGGAGGTGGGGAGAGGGAGATGGTGGTGGAGGTGACTTATACGTATAAGGAGGTGGAGAAGAAGGAGATAGAGGTGGTGGGGATTTGTAGACATGGAGGAGGAGGTGAAGGAGATGGTGGAGGTGGCGATTTATAGTAGTAAGGAGGTGGGGGTGATGTGTAGATATAAGGTGGTGGTGGTGGAGATGCATAGATGTAGGGTTCATGCTCTGCCATTACATTTGCAGCCACTGTACTTATGGCCAATGCATATAGAATGGAAGGCCAAAAGGTTGCCATTTTTGGCAACTATTGTAGTAAGTTGCCACAAACTCTCAAACAAGTCTTGGGAACTTCTAGGCTTAAGACATTAATGGACTAGTTCTAGTAGTTGTGAATGAGATTGCAATGACCTTACTTACCCTTGATATAAAGATCATTCAAATTGTATAGCCTTTGTTTAATATTGTTTGGAGCTTCTAGCTTCTAACAACACCTAGATAATGGGATACCACTAAGCCACTAACCTTTTTTATAAACCGCGACCACTTCCATTAAAAAATGGCATTGACTTTGGTTGTTTTTTTGTTGATTGTGTTGGTCCTCTATAATTGTACTTAAATCTAAATGAATTAATAAATATGGTTATTATAAGATGTTGATATACCCCTAAATGTATCTATAATCTTGAGGATCTTGGGTTGGTTTGGTTTATTTTTTTCGGTACCTTTATCAATACTGAATTATTATTATTACTATTCGTGGCATGCAAAGGATGCAACATCAATCAACTATGACCTATTGTTGAGTAGAGTTATATATATGTATATATATATATATATATATATATATTAGATATAGACATTAGCTATTAGATTTAACACAAATTAATCTATGTGGACGATCAAGTCTTTTAAGGAAGGATGCCTTCGACAACATGACTATCTTCTATTGAGATTACTTTAAAAGGAATACAAACTTAATCTGACTTTGAACAAATAATAGAAACATATAATATTTCAACATAATATAAAATACATCAACACACAAGTAGGTCCTCACAAATACCTGCATTCCACTTTCGATTCAACACCAACAATACAACAAACCTCCTTTCACATAACAACATCACTAAACTCTACTAAAACATCTATTAGGGTTTACCAACCATCAATTAAACATGTAAATTGGTTTCCGATTTATTTGAAGATGATCATGATTGTACACTATTGCACTGTGTAATGAAAGTGTTCAAAAGTTGAGGTGTAGTTGTGTATATATGTCATGATTCACAGACACGGTTGTGGGAACGTAATAAAAGAAGACAATATTGGTCTTAAAATCTGAATATCGGACGAATATTGGTGCTACGTAACAGTACCGACACCTTCCAAAAACGTTAAGATTCAAATGATAAGTAACATATCGAACAATAAGGCGAACCTGTTAAATATAGTAATGGTCTTTATTAATGTTATCAATTAAAGACCATATACAACTAAAAATAACTCATAAACTTGGCAACATAGGAAAACATAGGGAATAAAAACAGAGAAATAAGAAGAAAAAAATGAATCTCGAATCAAAAGTAGGCAAAAAATATTGAATTTAATTCGAGCTCATGGTAAGACCACATACCCTGATTATGCGAAGGCTACAAGGAATTACTGGAATGAAAACAGCAGCACAACAGCTTCAACAAGTATCTTTTATTCTTTAAAAAGTTCTAGTGAGTCTCTGGAGAGAGAAAAAAAATGGAATTTTTACATGGATAGCTGAGAGTATAAAAATACAAGTACAATTTTCATAGACAAAAAAGAGTACAAACCTCCGATTTAGCTATATATCTAGGTAC
This sequence comes from Cornus suecica, assembly GCA_963922005.1. Lineage (NCBI taxonomy): Eukaryota > Viridiplantae > Streptophyta > Magnoliopsida > Cornales > Cornaceae > Cornus > Cornus suecica. The sequence continues at coordinate 47,797,505 of OY998239.1, forward strand.
AGTTACTGTCGCGTATCAACTCAAGCTCAGTCCCAGTTGTCTCCTACTACCAAAACTATCTTGACATATTCTAGCTCGCTGAGTTCGATTTTCATATTCACCTTGTGATCAAAACCTCATTTGCTTTTACTTACCATATGATTATAAATCTAAACGCTACCATTATAGACAAAAGAGCTACTATAGCTGCTGCTCAACTGTTCTTCAACGATCCAAGTATGCACGGCACGGTATCTGGAATGAAGTGTTTGAGTAATAAATAAAATGAACATCTTACAGAAAACTAGAATGCCATTGATAACCAAAAGTGAGAGACGAGTTAGAGCGACACTGTTGTGAAGCTATTGCCAGATTTGAAGTTCCCAACTCCATAACAAAAGCCAACCGGGAACTGAGATGACGCAAACATACCAAGCCATGCAGCTGGTGCCAAATTTCTATTACGTGGTGTTGTATTCACTTGCATTGTGTTTCCATTCTTTGCTGTAAATAACAACAAAGGCCATATAAGTTGAATTGATCTTCCATCTGACATTTAGAATTCCATACAAGGCAATAATTTGAATTCATTTATCTTGAAACTCACAATTCTAAAATAGGATAGTCGTTAAAAACTAAATGCCTAATAAGACGATATATACGACTTGACCATTCCCCCATTTTTATTTATAAAGAAACTGTATATAGGTAAATAATATACAAAGGAGCTCCTACACCAATTTATTTGGCCGATGGGACAAGAAAATATGTACATATACGGACACTGGTTCTTTTGGGTGGAGAGTAGATTTTGTACATCTATAGATGAAAAGAATGATTTCTTTGGTTCGCTTGGCTCTTAGAACCCGTTTTGTCTAGGGATGCGCTCTCCTTTTGAGTGTCTTTTTACATAATTCTTATCAAAAAAATAAAAAAAAGTTTTGTCTTGGTCAACTCTAGTGTTGAGTTAGAACCTCCATGGATTAAGTATACGATTTTTGTGTATCTCAAAATGAGAAACGCATATAGGAGATATCAATCATATACCATGTCTTCATAAATATGTTTGGAACTTTGGACTCTTGAGAGTTTGGCCACGCAGCTGTCACAATGTGATACGCAAGTCTCCAGTTGTGGATAAACTAATCATTATAAATAAGAGGACTTATACATGATGGTGAATACAGAAAACTGGGGTTTGATTAGTGGTGGCCAAGAGTTACTTCAAGGAACCTAGCTAACATATGGTATGGTAGGTTATCATTAATTGAAGGACTTCTGACAAATGATTTATGGGTATTTCAAAATGAGAAACATGTATACAAAATATAAATTAAAGACATTACATTTTTATAAATATATTTGGACTAATACAAAGTTTAGTCACTCTATATGTAAGAGTGTGACACGTAAGTTTTCCTTTTCAGATTGACTAATTTAAGTCACTATACATGAAAGGACTAGTACATGTAGGTGTGTCCGTCACACTACATGGGATTGCTGGATTGGCAATAAATTGCAAAAAATACAACGGTCACAGTAATTTCTCTTTATCAAGTAGCGTAGCGAGTAACTCTAATATTTGAGAAAGTAATGGATCTTTGCTTTGATTGGTGGTTGCCTCTTGATTTGATGTAAACAACCCATCTACTCTAAACGCTTAAGCTATTAGAGAGCGTGTAAAGTTTTATTTAAATTCTTCACCACGCCCCCCTCACATGGCCCTTTTTTCTCCAATTAACCATCCACTCCAAAAGCTTAACTATAGTATTTAAATTCTTAAACATGTTAGTGGACCCTAGGTCTACCATTTTGGTATTTGGGGTAATCATTAACTAAAATGATTCTGAAAATTGTTGAGAAAGGTTTTATTCTATATATACGTTTTTTTCAGAAAGGAAATTATTGATGTGATCAAACGAAATTCGTTGTCATAAAAGAGGATAAATTGGTGATTGGAAGATGGATTTATTTATCTAATAGCCTACAGCATCAAGGGGTAATGTTTCATTTCAACACCCGTGGCATTACTATAATATTTATTCCTCACTGAAAGGTGAAATTACTTTTATTTAGTGTAATAAAAAAAGGTTAAATGAACAAAATAATTGAGCCATATATGTTGACCTCTCTTGTTCTATGGGATGTACTCCCCTCTTAAGTGTCTTTTATAAAATTATTTCTTACTTATAAAAAAAAACAAAGGAATCTCATTGGAAACCAAGTGCTTATTTGGTAGACGGTGTGGAGTTGGTTTTTGGTTTTAGTTTGGTTGGAGTTGGTGTGGTTTTATTTTGATTCCAAACCATGTTTGTTGCAGATGGTTTTGGTGTGAGAAAAAGTGATGCTGAAAAACCAAACCATGTTTGGTAGAGTTGGTATGGGTTGAAATTCTGAATATTAATATATTAATAAATATTAATATATATTAATATTAATATATTAAAATATATTAAAAATTAAATATATTAATTTTTAATATATTTAATATATAATATATTAAATATATTAATATATTTAATTTTTCATAAATATTTAATTTTTCAAAATATTTAATTTTTTGAAATTTATTAATATCAAAAATGAATTTGCTACAGTGTTGGTACCAAAACCAAAACCATGAACCATCAAAAAAAATGGTTCCAAATTTTCCAAAATTCCTTCACAAAGTTGGCTCCGTGGAGTTGCTACAGTGGTGGTACCAAATTTCCACTCCATTTACCAAACATGGTTTGGTGCCATTTTTTCAAACCAAACCCAAAATTTCCACTCCATTCCATTAGCCAAACAAGCACCAAGTGTGATTAGGCCCAACAACAACTCCAACTTCATAAGCAAATATATTTGTTTCAGAACAATTGTCACTGTTTGGTGGGCCCTGTGGGCATATTTATACATGTAGGGTTGATCTAAAATCAACTTCAAATTGAAGCTAACATCCGGGACTACAACATATATATATATATATACTAGCACTCCCCAAGATCCTACTTACCACACTCTTATTTCACCTTCATGTGTTGACGTTATCCATATAGTTATCCTTCCAATTTAATTACCAAGGCATGATTCAGATAGAGGAACAAAAATAGAAAACCATTTGCTCTAGGCACATATGAAACTTCAGGGCACAAAGTCAAGCAAATTACCGTATTCCCCTATTTCAGATGTTTTGTATGACTCATTAACTAAGTCTTTCTATAATCGCCACAATGTGTACATCTCCTTCATTATTACAATGTGTTGCACTTTTTTTCCACTCACTTGGCATAATGTCTTGTTCTAGGATGAAGCTGACTTAGTTAGCCATTCGGTTCCCACATTTCCTAATGTTCAAAGTTAAATCTCTCTCTTCCATTCTCAATAAAGTCTTGTTTGTTGTAGCTATAAATGAAATCTGGGGTGAGAAATTGAAGGATATTCAAAGATGAATATTTGACAGCAAAGAATACTGAGAAAAGGGTGATTCAAAGTATAAGATATACTTTCTACCCTTTGAGTAAATTCAAGGAAAACTAATTCAACTCAAGGCTCATTAAGGAGTGGGACTTGCCAAATACTATTCTATCTTGAGTATATTGTTTTTGCTGATATCTCAAATGGGTATTTTTTCAGAAAGAAGATTTTTGCTGTGGTGGCATGTTTGTTGTGGTCTGTTCATTATTAACAGGATGGATCTGAGGCAAAACAGCTTTATTCTTGAATCAGAGGATTTGGTCGTTTCTCTATTTTGGAGCATAGTCAGTCAATCTCGGGCGGTACACAATGCTCACAACCTTGTAGTCATCAAACTGCGAATTATACCCGAATCCAATGATATGAACAGAATTGACGTATTCCAAATTAGGAAGCTGCATTATCTTCCGAATTGATGGATTCCATAGATAAATCTTCTCCCCACAAAGCCCTAAATGGTCGGAAATGAAAATGAGGCCATTGAAGTTACCGATTAGTCGAACATAATCGTTGTTGAAGCTCTTCGATGGAAGCTGAAACTGAGCGTACTCGGCGGAAACATTGTTTTCGTCCCTCACTAGTGAGTGAACCTCTTCATCATTGTCAGAACAGTAGTGAATAAGTAAAGGATTGGGGTTCTTGTCGGTGGTGATGGTGTGATTGAGGTGTGCTTTGATGAAACTAGGGTTTGTGATGAGAGAGTACCATGATTTGCAGACTGATGTGCATCGGATTAGGGTTTCAACCGGTAGTCTAGCGAGGAGGATCTTGATCATCAGGTATGCGGTCGCCCATTTGGCGCCAATTTGTTGTGGATTGGAACAATCAAAAACGAAACCCTATAGACTATTGATTGCAGTAAGCAGATGATTATTGATTGCAGATTAGAGCGCTTAAACCAATACCCCGTGGATTTCAAATATAAATACACGTTTTATACATATATGTAGCTAAATTAGCGTTTCTTCAGTCATGTTACATTTTCACTCAGAAATCAAATCCGATCAATATCGGGTTCGACAAAATTTTTATTGGTGGGGCCCAATTTCGATTAGATTAAATTAGGTCCATTAAGAGAGTAGTAACTTGATTGTATTTCTCTAGTGTTGGAATCGGTTCTGGGTTATTGTTTCATGGCATGATGGGTCTGGGGGAGTGCAATGTGCTTTTTAATAGATGGGGAAGATATTGTTTGTGTAACACCCCGTGTTATTTTCCTTTTTCCTGAAATTATATTTAATTTAATTTCGGTAATGATGTCACTTGTTCATGACGTATTATTTATTTTTGATATTTGATACCTGTAAATTTTTCGCGTTTACTTTTAAAGTCGACTGGATGACTTTACGGTTTCTCTTTGACGATTACGCGAATTCCTATTCTCGACTACACGATATCGTTTCGATTATTTCGGTTACGGTAATCGGGGGTGAAGCGTATTAAATTACCTTCTTGGTGTTCCGGTTGTTGGATTCCTAAACCGGTATATTTCTTTCGGACTAATTTGGTTATTGGGTGTCTCGTGGACTTTCGGGGTTACACGATATTATTTGGAGACTTCCGGTAATTGTTGGGACTTATTATATATATATAATTAATTATATATATATATAATGAAGTGGGTTTATTTCGCAATTTAGGATAATTAAAGGGTTGCTTTTGCAATTACGGATACTTGAAGGGTTAGTTTTGCAATTAGGTTAGATATATATGTATATGTATACACGACTGACCCGTATCTGCTTCCTCTTCTACACGACTGAGCCCATTTCTTCAACTGCTACTCTTCCTCCTCTCCTTCACACGGACTTCGTCTTCTCCATGGGCGGCGGCCACCATGGTCGCCGGCGAGAGGGTGAGAGAGAGAGAGAGAGACGATCGGGAGAGAGTAAGAGTCGGCTGAGCTGCGCGACTGGTTGCAGTGCATAGCAGCGGCGGTTCGCAGTGGCTGTGGTCGACGGCGGCTGGTGGCGCAAGGCAAGGGTCGGCGAGCTGGGTGGTGGTCGCGCAGGTGGTGGCGCCAGGGACGGCCAGTGCTGTTCGCGCGACAGGGAGTCCGGCTGGACTTTGGCCATTTTTTCGGCGACCTTCCGGTGATCGGTTTGAGCGGATTTTCGGTGAGTAGCTCCGTATATTCATGGTATTCGTTATATATTAATTTCGTGATTTTAGGATGAACGATTTGCCCGGAAATCGCATTTTTAGGTTATAGATTTCGTTTGGGTTATTTTAGATTTAACCCAATTAATTAACCGATTATTAATGGGCTTCGTATATATCGTATAGGTTGTCAAGACGGACATTTCGATATATTCGAAATAGTTTTTGGACGATTTTGGTCGGCGGGCTTCGTGTTCGGGCGCCGATACTGTGTTGTTTCGGACTGTTCGGTAACGTATATTTAGGTGGGAAACTTTATTTCTCACTCCACATTATTGAAGTAGTTTTGGGTGTGCAAACCCTTATTTAATTTATTATAGATATATTAAATCGTTAATTTAAATATCTATAATTCGTTTAGAATCGGAATTGGACTTAGGAATTAATTTAAGAAAATTAATTAAATTATTTCCTACGAGATTAAATATATTCCTAATTTAATTGAATAGGAATAGACGACTTAGAAATTCCTTTGAGAATTAAATGAGCTAGAAGATTTGTAAACGTTGGACGTGAGAGACTTAGACGCTATTCTAGGTTCCTTTTTATTACGTGGATTATCTGTTTAAATTATTTTAAAGAAATGATAAGGGAAATTGAAATATTTTCTAAAGAATTAAGAAAATATATTTTTGAAAATATGAGTTATATATGAAATTGTTTTCATATGATTTAAATGCTTTATTGTATTTTAAAGCATGAAAAGAGATTTTGAGATTTATATTACCATGTGGGTATTTTTATAAATATGATGTATTACATATTTATGATTGAGATATGATTTGATTGTACACCATGTCGTGTGAGCACATGGGTGTTGGTGCATGTAGTGCACGGTTTCACCATTGGCAGAGAGAGTACATTTGGTGTGGTCTACTTCCTTTGTGCGTGGGGCACGAGTAGACGTTTGTGTCGGATCATCACAACAACTGGCCAGGAGGTATCACGCCTACGGAACTAAAAAGCCGACAAATGTGAGTTAGGAGTCCAGGTAGAGGCTCATGTTCTTGACTCAAGGGTAGTCATGGCGTACGGAGTTGCATGTTGGGCTCTCGTACAACCGTCTTCCCTGTTGAAGTGATAGAGAGAAAAATCACTTGGGAAAGGTCGGTGTGGTAACTCTACACTATGATGAGTGGACAGAGTTTGTATCCGTTACCCTTGGGAAGGGTGTGTTGTGTGTGAGTATCACGGGGAGTGTTGAGTCACATTACACTGCCTATTATTTATGTGATCTCGTTTAACATGTATATGTGCTATATTACATGTGTTGTTGGGGCATGCTATTTATGAATATTGTAAATTAAATTCATATTTTATAAATGCTCAGTTGAAAGTAATTAGTGTGGAAGAAAATGATAATATGCCATTATAAATAAGTATAAATGAAACGAATATATTTATACTTGTTGTTGTATACCTTAGTACCCTTGGGGGAGGTTATGCGTGTTGGCATAGTGATTCATGTGGCTAGCGGAGGCTAGTGGTGGACCGTAGGCTTGACTTGAGTTGAGGCCTTAGAGATTGTGGTTAGTAGCCTTAGAGATTGTGGTTAGCAGCCTTGTGATTGTGGTTAGTAGCCCTGTGATTGTGGTTAGTAGTTTGGTGATCGTGGTTAGTTGTGTGAACTCTTTTGAAGATGTGAGGTTAGGGATGATTTTTGTATCAATTGATAATTGAGGCCTTAGAGAAGGCGAGTGATGAGTTGTGTGAGATTTTGATTGATGAGAAGGGGTTATGATTAGGGATTTATTTAGTACTCGAGGTACCGTAGCTTGACAGTCTCGGTTTTTGTGCTTAGTTCATTCCCCTAAGCATTCCTTGTACGGTGTTTTGTACACTAGTACGTGGTCGTTGACTTGTATGTCATTCCTAGATTCCTTGGTTACGGCGTGGTGCCGAACCTCTTCCTCGTGGTATCATTTGATTTGGTGGAGTTGGAAACGGATGGTGGTCTTCCGTGAGTCCAACGTGTTGTTCTTCCTTTATTGTCCTTTTGGGCATTATAGGAATCCGTGGAGTTGTTCATTCTTATGTGGCTGTCATTTCGAAAACGGTGCTTTCTAAGTTTTGAAAGTAAACTTTTGTATTTAAAAGGAAAAACCCGTTTTCGCCTACCCCCGAATAAACAAAAAGTTTTAATACTTATAAAATGATCTTGAGATCTTCTTTGAAATGATTTTCAACTTTTAAAAGCCTGTGATGGCGACTGACGGAGACCGGGGGCAAGACGGTCATTTTTACTGTGTGATTTCTAAAAAGAAAACTATTTTATCACTTGTCTAGAGATTCTGAGATTTTGAGACTTCTTTCTCAAAATCTCGACTTGTAGTATTTTGAAAGGTGGTTTCTTGTTTCACCTTTTCTTCGGATCGTTCTAAGTCTCGGTTAGGAGGCTTGGTGTTGTTCAGTGCACACTTATAGTGTTGCCTTTCCTTTTCTTTGGGTTGTTGATGTCACCATCTAGGTGATTGGGGTTTTTCACTTGTTAGGGGCATGGATGCCGAATGAAATGGTTTGAGTTTTAAAAACCTTTTTCTTAAAAACTATGGAAATCCTTGGGATTCCTCTTTTATTTACTTTCATACTCGGCCATTCGCTTTTGGTTCCCTTGTCCACTTGTGGTGTTCCTTTCTGGTTCATTCGTGATGTTCTTTCCTTATTTGGGTATTCTTAACCTTGACATTGTGTCTCGGTTATCTGTTGGTGTAGCATTGGGACTCCTTTTCCCTTGCTTGGGTTCTTGACTCTTACGTGGTTTTTCATATCCTTAGTGAGAGCGTTGGTGATTAATTGACATTGTTGGAGATAGCAATTGAGGTTTGTTATATATATATATATGTATATATATATATATATTGGTGATAGTATTTTGAGGTTAATGTGATGATGTGACTTATGGTATTGAGGAATAGATGTGATTGAGGTGATCTAGTTCCTGAGAGGTAGATTCCTCTAGGAGTGGGATGAGATTTGTTATATATATATATTGTATAAATATATATATATATATTGATGATGGTTGTGTTAGTACGCAAGGACGTGGGTGTTTTCCTTCCTGTGTTATCGGGGTGTAGGATTTGAGCCTTCCTTGGTACTATTGGTGGATTTTGTTTCCTGTGGATATTAGAGGTGAGTGTGTTTCCCTCTGTTGGATTTGGTGGTTTGCGTGGTGAGCATTGATGATTGTTAGATTTGACTTGGGTTGTTGTGTACCTAGTGTACATTGGTGAGAGTAGTGTAGACTACTGGTGTTGGGTACTTGGAGTACGAGTTTTAGAGACTCATGTTGTGTATTTATATATATATACGTGTAGATATATATATATATTCCCTATATACTTACGTATACTCGTTTACGATAGTATATGAGCGTGTGACTTGGGTTTGCGTGGATGAGACTAGTTGGGCTATATTTATATCTTATTAGACGGTTTAGCTTTACCTAAACTATCAGAGGGTGTGGTAGTTAGGATATCTTTTCCCACTGAGCTTATTTGCTCACGGAGGGAATTTCATTGGCCCCCCTGGTATTCCACGCCAGGTTGCAGGAAATATACGGCTATGAGCAGGATGCAGTGCAACGACAGCTTCTTTTGTTTCCTTGTTACAGGTTTTGGAGTTGCGTTGGGTGATGCGGTTACCGTTGCAGCGCGACTGGGTTTGGGGACGGTAGTATTCTTCTTTCAGCTTCTTTACCCATTGTTATGGGATTATCATGTATTTCTTTTGGGAGCCAGTCTGTTGGCATATCCCTGTTGATGTATCTTTTACTTCCTGTATTTATTCTTTCAGGAGATTATTGTATTTATTCTGCACAGCTAGGTGCTTTACTGTATTTTTATTCGAGCATTTGTGGCTCTGTTAATGTTAGAGGGTTTGAAGGGGTTTTGGTTTCTTTCCACTACCTCGGCCCTATTAGGATTGATGAATGTGGGGCTTGGAAGCCATTGTGATTATTGAATTGCTTTGGGCAGGTTATTGTGTTGTGTTTGGTTGTCCGGATGTTCCATTTACAAACGGAACTCTGCCGGATTTTCGTTAGATCCCGCTGCTTAGTTTTATTAGTCATTTGGGTATGGAATATACCATTTCTATCATTAACCCATGTGTTTTCTTGGTTAATGATGTCTTAGTTGGTCATTCGTATTAAGGATCACATCTTGGATTCCTTGGATGTCCCAGTTCGGGAGTCTTAGGGATTTAGGAGCGTGTCTGTTGGTATCTGAGGATACTCTTGTGTTTTTAGTATTCGGGTTGGCATGGAGTATATTCTTATTGTTATTCCATGTACTTCTTTGTTATTGTTGACTCTAGTAGTCGCTTGGTTTGCGTCATTCTTTAGGAGCGTGACAGCATGGTATCTGGGCATTCATTGCAACCCTTTATGGGTGTTTGATGACTGAATGTCTCCTGGTTTTCGTTTCTTTTTACTTCCGCAATCACTCCCTTAACTCTTAGGCTCGGGTTTCGGAGTCCTAGGAATTTGGGGCGTGACAGTTTGGACAGTGGATCCCATTGCTTTTGGTTTTGACTCTTGGAGAAGGAGAACATTAATAAATCTTCTCTCCTCACGTTCCATATGTATATAAATGCATCATCCTTACATCTGGCCCAAAGGCCACAAACCAACACACATCTCAAAGCTTTAAGACATCGTCAACTGTCTCAAAATGCCATCCCTCTTAAACACCATTTTCTTGTTTGAGTTTAAGCAAACATACACACTCATTATCCACAACATATCCCTTGTGAGACTCGAACTCTCAAACTCTCCCTCTCCCTCTCCCTTTAGAGGGAGGAGAAAACATACCATTAGGCTAGACGCACTTCGGGAGCCCTCCTAAATTCACTATCACGAAAATGATTCTCTAGATCCTTTTATTACTTATAAAAAGTAGTTGGCCCTTCAAAGAAAATCAATTTATTTATTTTACAAAAATAAATACTAAAAATAAAATAAATCGAGACCTCATAAGGGGCTTTTATAAACTACCAAAAATAGTAGAAGAAGTGCACAAGGGAGTAAGCTGCTTCCAAAGATATACTGACAAACCTTAAAGTATTGATGTCTTCTTCCTCCAATGCATTAGCTCTCCGAATTGCCTCTTCTGTTATGCAACAAGATGAATGAAATTAATTAATAGTATTCCAAAACACAGAAATTAAAAACAAAACATTAGATACAAGACATACCTCAGAATTGCTATATATGTCCTTCGAAGACTGTCTTTTCACTCGTCTTTCCTCTTCCCCATTTGAACCTATCTGGGACATTGAGTTCAGTCAACACAAAAGCACCAAGTCACTATAGGAAACTATGGTACAACAACTTACCATAAGAAACATAACTGAATTCTATCAATAAGAGTATAAGCAATGTGCCTCATCATTTTCGTCTTCTTCGATTTCAGCATTGCCGCCTGAAACACTTCTTGCGATTATCTGCTTTTCTGATTGGGGAATCTGCAGCAACAGGTTTGATGCCAACAGCACCACCAACATCATCCCCATCGTCATCATCCTCCAAAATTGTACAACTATTCTGCTTCCTTACCAGCATTGTCGCCTCTCTTTCTTGTCTCTGATAAAGTTGATATCACACCCAAAAAAATAAAAATAAAAACCAAGGATTGTTCCGTTGGAATTAAAGAAGTTTCTTCAGGAACAAAAGGGTTAGAGATTAAAAAAACCCTAAATCACAAAGATCCTAAAAAAGCCCCAACTGTCACAACCCCTATACCTTCAAGATTGATTCACCCACCATACCCAGTTGCATTGGGTATGTAAATTCCCAACACAAGTTGCACCCAATTCAAATAAATACGTAACATACCCACAAATATACACATATATATACGTATGTATAAATTAACCTTGAAACGAACCCTAATGAACCAATTTTTGTGTATGAGAATGTAACACCCCGTGTTACTTTCTCTTTTTACTGAAATTAATTCTAATTTAATTTTGGTAATGACGTCACTTGTTATTGACGTATTGTTTATTTTTGGTATTTGATACCTGTAAATTTTTCGCGTTTAGTTTTAAAGTCGACTGGACGACATTACGCGAATTTTTATTCTCGACTACGCGGTTTCGATTCGACGTTTAATGATTAGTGTTTTGATTGGATGACGACACATTTTAATTGGTCGAGCTTGTTTAAGTGTTCCGACATTTGGGTTTCTACCCCGATGTATTTAATTGGGCTTCCCGTTATTAATTCGGGCTTGCGAGATTATGTTGGGCGTTCTCGATAATTATTGGGGTTTACTGTATATATATATATATATATTTAATTTTATATATATTGTAGTGGGGGTTATTTTGCGATTTTGGAGAAATGAAGGGTTAGTTTTGCAATTAGGTCATATATATATATGTATATATATACACAGACTGTATCTGCTCCTTCTCTTCTTCATGCTGCAGACACCTCCTCATCTTCTCCTCTCAACAGACCAGGCCACAATCCTTCTCCTCCATCTTCATGGACGAACGTCCACACACAGAGAGTGAGAGTCGCCGGCCATGGCGAGAGAGGGAGAGAGTCGGCAGCAGTAGGAGAACGGGTTGCGGCTGGAGGCGCGCAACCAGGAGTAGCGGCGACGGCCAGGAGCTGCTGGGCTGTGGACGGCGGCGGCTGGTGGCGTCGACAAGGCTAGAAGGTGGTGGTGCAAGGCGGCAGTCAGTGCAGAGGTAGCTACGCGCGAGCAGTGGCGACTCCGGCTAGGCTTCGGCCAATTTTTCGGCGAACTTCCGGTGATCGGTTTGAGCCGATTTTCGGTGAGTAGTTTCGTACCTACGTAGTATTCATCATATATTAATTTCGTGAATTTAGGATGAATGGTTTGCCCGAAAATCGCATTTATAGGTTATAGATTTCGTTTGGGGTATTTTAGATTTAACCCAATTAATTAACCGATTATTAATGGGCTTCGTATATATCGTATAGGTTGTCGAGACGGACATTTTGATATATTCGAAATAGTTTTTGGACGATTTTGGTTGGGCGGGCTTCATATTCGGGCGCCGGCACTGTGCTGTTTCGGGCTGTTCGGTAACTTATAATTAGGTGGGAAATTATATTTCTCACTCCGAATTATTAAAGTAGTTTAGGGGTGCAAAACCCTTATTTAATTTATTATAGATATATTAAATTGCTAGTTTAAATATCTATAAATTGTTTAGGATCAGGATGGGGCTTAGGAATTAATTTAAGAAAATTTATTAAATTATTCCTATGTGATTAAATAATATTATTATTTAAATTAAATAAGAATGGACGGCTTAGAAACCCTTACGAATTTAAATGGGTTATTAGAGATTCGAAAAGCTTAGACGATGTGCTAGGATCCTTTTAGTATACGTGAAATAATTGTTTAAATTATTTAAAAAGACATGTTAATTGAAATTGAAATATTTTCTAAAGAATTAAAGAAAATATATTGTTTAGAACATGAATCTATTTTCTCACGATTTAAATGCTTTAATATATTTTTAAAAGCATGTACAGAGATTTGAGATTTATGTTGATATTACCATGTGGGTATTTTTATAAATATGGTGCATTACATATTTATGTTGGACATGATTTTGTTGCGTACACCATGTATTGTGAGACATGGGTGTTGGTGCATGTGTTGCATGATTTCACCATTTGTAGAGAGATTCATTTGGTGTGGTCTACTTCCTTTGTGCGTGAGGCACGGGTAGACGTTTGTGTTTGGATCGTCGTGACAACTGGCCAGGGGGTGCTGCACCCATGGAACTAATCTTCTGAGAACGCAGACGATATAGGGGGAGGACACATAGTCCAAGGCCCTATGTTCACGGCTGGGCCGTGGTGGACGTCTTCCTTGGTTAAAAGTGTGAAGTGTCAAAAGCACTTGGGAAGAACGGGACGATAAGTCTACATTCCTTAGTGAGTTGTATCCTCAGGGGAATGGTAGAGAATGATCCAGTACCCTTGAGAAGGGTGTGTTTTTGTGTGTGTGTACCACAGGCGGTCTGTGAGTACGGTGCGTTGCATATCATCATGTGATTTATTGATATGTATATATATATATGTTGGAGCATGATTATTTATGAATATGCAAAATGAATTCATTTTATAAAATGCTCAGTTGAAAGTGATAAATGTGAAAACGGGAATTAAAAGCAGTAATTATTAAAGTATAAACGAGGCGTATATCCTTATACTTGTGTTGTATACTTTTGTGCCCGTAGGGGAGGTTAAGTATATTGGTCTGGCGACTTCTGTGGTTAGTTGAAGTTAGAGATGGATTGTAGAATTGAGGTTGAGTTGATGTGGAGTAATGCCTTAGAGAATGTGGTTAAAAGTTTTGTAATTGTGGTTAGTAGCCTTGTGATTATGGTTAGTAGCCTTATGATCGTGGTTAGCAGTCTTGTGACTGTGGTTAGTAGTATTGTGATTGTGGTTAGTAGTTTGGTGATTTTGGTTGGCTGTGTGACTTGTTAGAGATTTGAGATCCGAGATTGATTTTAGTATCAGTTATGATTTGGGGCCTTCGAGAAGGCGGGTGATGAGATTGTGAGTTGTAGTATGGACCTTTAGGTGCCTTTCACTTTTGAGGAATATGTTATCAATTGTAACTGAGATTTTGATTGGGAGATAAGAGGTTATGGTTGAGGTGAGTTCTATTAAGTACTTAGGGTACTGTAGCGTGGTTTATAGTGCTTAGTTCATTCCCCTAAGCATTTCTTGTACTGTGTTTTGTACACTAGTACGTGGTCGTTGACTTGTATGTTATTCCTTGAGTTGTCGGTTACGGCGTGGTGCCGAACCTTTTCCTGATGTTGTCATTTGATTCTATAGAGTTGTGTTTTCTCTTATTGGCTGTCATTTCGAAAACGGTGTTTCCTAAGTTTTGAAGTAAACTCTTGTATTTAAAGGGAAAAACCCGTTTTCGCCTACCCCCGTAGAAATGAAAAGTTTTAATACCTTATAAAATGATCTTAGGATCTTCTTTGAAAAGATTTCAACTTTTAAAAGCCGGTGATGGCAACTGACGGAGACCGGGGGCAAGACGGTCATTTCTACTGTGTGATTTTCTAAAAGAAAACTATTTTATTACTTTTCTTGGGATTCTGAGGTTACGAGACTTCTTTCTCAAAACCTCGACTTGTAGAGTTTTGAAAGGTGTTCCATTGTTTCACCTTTGCTTCCGATCATTTTTAAGTCTCGGTTTTGAGGCTTGTCGTTGTTCAGTGCACACATATAGTGTTGCCTTTCTCTTTTCTGGGTTATTGGTTTCACCACCTAGGTGATTTGAGTTTTTCTTACGTTAGGGGCATGGATGCTAAATGGATCGGTTCGAGTTTGAAAACATTTTTCTTAAAAACTATTGAATCTCTGGGATTCATCTTTTTATTACTACCACTCTCGGCCATTCGTTTTTGGTTTCCTTGTTCACTTTTGGTGTTCTTTTGTTTGTTCACTTGTGGTGTTCTTTCCTTGTTTGGGTATTCTTAACCTTGACGTTGTTGTCTTGGTTATCTGTTGGTTAGCATTGGAAACTCTTTTCCTTTGCTTCGTTTTGGTGACCCTTAAGTGTCGTTCTTGGGAGTTGAGTTCTTGTACTCTTAGTGAATTGATCGGGTGGTTTTGTAGCTTATAGTGCAAGTGTTAGTGATGGATTTATCCTGTTGGTGACTTATTGACTTGTTGGAGATAGCATTGAGGTTTTCGCATAGTGAGATGATGGGGTGATCCCATCCTTGAGGTACAGACTTACTCTAGGAGAGGGATGAAATTTGTTATATATATATATATATTATATATATATATATATTGATGATGTTGTGTTAGTACGCAAGGGCGTGGGTGTTTTCCTTCCTGTGTTATCGGGGTGTAGGATTTGAGCCTTCCTTGGTACTATTGGTGGATTTTGTTTCCTTGTGGATATTAGAGGTGAGTGTGATCTCCTCTGTTGGATCTTCTGTTTGGTGATGTGAGCACTTTGTGACTTGGTTAGATTTGACCTTAGTGTCGGGTACTTGATGTACGTTGGTGGGAATAGTGTAGACTACTGGTGTTGGGTACTTGGAATACGAGTTTTAGAGACTCATGTTGTGTATTTATATATATATACGTGTAGATATATATATACATATTCCCTATATACTTATGTATACTCGTTTACGATAGTATATGAGCGTGTGACTTGGGTTTGCGTGAATGGGATTAGTTGGGCTATTTATATCTTATTAGACGGTTTAGCTTTACCTAAACTATCAGAGGATGTGGTAGTTAGGATATCTTTTCCCACTGAGCTTATTTGCTCACAGGGGAATTTCATTCGCCCCCTGGTATTCCACGCCAGGTTGCAGGAAATATACGGCTATGAGCAGGATGCAGTGCAACGGCAGCTTTCTTTTGTTTCCTTGTTACAGGTTTTGGAGTTGCGTTGGGTGATGCGGTTACGGTTGCAACACGACTGGGTTTGGGGACGATAGGTATCCACTTTCAGTTTCTCTACCCATTGTTATGGGATTGTTATGTATTTTCTTTTGGGAGCTAGTCTGTTGGCATATCCCTGTTGATGTATTCTTTAGTTCCTGTATTTATTCTTTCTGATGGTTATTGTATCTATTCTGCACAACTAGGTGCTTTACTGTATCTTATTGGAGCATTTGTGGCTCTGTTGATTATTAGAGGGTTTGGAGGGGTTTTGGTTTCTTTCCATTACCTTGGCCCTAGTAGGATTGATGAATGTGGGGCTTGGAAGCCATTGTGATTATTGAATTGCTATTGGCAGGTTCTTGTGTTGTGGTTGTTGTCCGGATGTTCCATTTACAAACGGAACTCTGCCGGATTTTCGTTAGATTCCGCTGCTTAGTTTATTATCCATTTGGGTATGAAATATACCATATCTATCATTAACCCATATGTTTTCACGGTTAATGATGTCTTAGCTGGTCATTCATATTAAGGATCACATCTTGGATTCCTTGGATGTCCCTGTTCGGGAGTCTTAGGAATTTAGGAGCGTGTCAGTTGGTATTGGAGGATGTTAGTGAGTTTCTAGCATTCTACTTGACATGGAGTATATTTTTATTGTTATTCCATGTGTCTCTTCGTTGTTGTTGACTCTAGTAGTCGCTTGACTAGCGTCATCCCTTGGAGATTCGTTGATTCTCTAGATTTGAGTTTCGGGAATCTTAGGGGCGTGACAGCGTGGTATCAGATCATTTTACCCTTTCGTGGGTATTTGATGATTGAATGTCATTGGTTCTCGTTTCTTTTTACTTCCGCATTCACTCCCTTAACTCTTAGGCTCGGGTTTCGGAGTCCTATGAATTCGGGGCGTGACAGAGAAACACAAATATGAACAGAATTACAGCAATTGATTGACAATGATAATACAATAGATAGATTTGAAATGAAAACGAAAAAAAAAAAAAAAAAAAGATTGATGGGATCAGAAAGCAAACCTTGGCGGGCAGGGGAGGGAAGCCCAGGACCTTGGCTAGTACGAGATCGCCCAACCTCAAGTTAGTGGTGGACTTGCCTCCTCTGGCTCCACGTCTACGCCCTCCATACATGTCGCCAAAAATCCCTAGGCAACCAACAACCGATGACGTCGTCGTCATATTCTTCTTCTTGGGAGACCGTTTGGCGGCAACCAAATGGAATCGATCAAAACCCTAGAAAAACCAGGCGAAGAGTGTGGGGGAGGAGATGGGTGGCGCATTCGAATTCTAGAGAGAGAGAGTTATCTATGAATACACACATATATATATAGAGAGAGAGAGAGAAAAAGAGAGATTGGAGTTGCAGAGGTGAAGAAGAAGAGGAGGATTGAGGCGGTCGATGAGGGGGGGGGGGGGTTTGGAATTGGGGATATTTGTGATGGAGATGGAGATTGATGCGTGTATATTTGTGTTTGAAGTGGAAAATATTTATATATTTTATAAATAAATAAGTAATTTTTAATATTGGATTGTCTCATGAAGGGTAATATTAAATAATGTTAATAATGACAATACCATCAATATTATTTATACAATTTTTTATTTATAATTTTTTTTAAATAAAATTCATTAAATTTATTTTAAAAACTATCTTTATTCAATTATGTTGTGGAAAGTATTATATAGGTGCAATTTAGTGAAAGTGTGCAAATTTAAAAAGAAATAATCATTGTAATAACCCTGATAGTGTATAAATAAATTACAAATTTAGAATTAGAAAAATAGATGAATCGATAAGGTCCAAAATATTCTTTATGTTTCGAGATCAATTTTTGAGTTTTAACACCTAAGGGCCCGTTTGGGAACTTAGTTTTGGTCTTGGTCTTGTGATTTTGGTTTTGGTGGTCTTGGGTGGTTTTTAGGTAAATCTAAAACCTATATATAATGTTTGGTAAGGAGTTGGTCTTGGTCTTGGTCTTGGTATAATTATATATATATACTAATATGTATTAAAAATATATAAATATGAAAAATATATATATAAAATTGGGAAAAAATATTAAAATGAAAATATATATATAATTAAAAAATATTTAAAATTCCCGAAAACATTTGACATTTTTAATTTTTTTTATTCCAAAAAATATATATATAATCAAAACAAATATTTTAAAATGTTAAAATTATATATAAAATTCAAATAATATATCTTAAATTCGAAAAAATATATATAATTCAAAAATATATATAAAATTCTGAATAAGTTTATTATATACTGAAAAAATTTAAAAATTTAGAAAAAAAAAAGATATAAAATGGGGAAAATAATTTTTTTCCAAATATTATATATTATTTTTTTCAAAATAATTCATATTTTCGGCTATATATATATATATAGAGAGAGAGAGAGAGAGAGAAAAAAAAAGTCAAAATTGGTAGGCCAAAACCATGGTTTTAGTGGTTGGTTTTAAAAAGTCCAAAACCAAGTCCAAAACCCATCAACCAAACATGGTTTGGTCTTGAAATCAAAGACCAAAACCAAAACTAGGCCCAAAACCACCTATCCAAACAGGCCCTAAGCAAGTTTAATGAATTTTTATTTTCTGAAAAATTATTTTCATACTAACCAAACGAATTTGCAAAGTCTAAAAACTAAGGTCATATTTGGTAGGTAGTTTCGGTTCCATTTGATCTGTTTTGTTTAAAGACCAGACCATGTTTGTTTCGACTTGGTCTCAAAATTGGAACCAAACAAAATAAGAAATATAATTACCAGCTTTTTGTTGGGTCAAGTTGGTCTGGTCAGTCTTTGGTCCAAATTTCAAAAAAATAAAAATAAAAAAATATAATGAATAATAAATAAAATAAATTAAATAATACATAAAATAATAATAAATAATAAACTAAATCAAATATATTTATAAATTAATTAAACAAATGAATAAATGAATAAATAATAAATTAATAATATAAATAATAAATTAAATTAAATGTGTGTATGAATGAAATAAAATTAATGAATAATAAACAAAATAAATTAAATAATATATAAAAATAATAATAAATAATAATTCAAATGAATTAAATAATACAGAAATAATAATAATAAATGAATAAATATAATAATAAATATTAAATAAATGAATAAATGAATAAGATATATTTATAAATTAATTAAAATAAATGAATAAATAAGAAAATTATTATTGGTTTAATAATATAAATAATAAATTAAATAAATTTTATTTATAAAAAAATGAATAATAAACGAAATAATAATTAATAAATTAATAATTAAATTTAATTAAATAATAAATTAAATCTTACATACAGATTATAATAAATAAATAAATATAATAATAAATAATAAATTAATAAAATATATTTATAAACAAATAAAAATGAATAAATAAATAATAAACAATAAACAAAATGAATTAAATAATATATAAAAATAATAAATAAATTGTAAACATTAAATAATAAATAATAATAATTTTTTTATTTTTTTAAAGCCAAAATATAAAACAAGACCACTTTATCAAACATGGTCGGGTTCCATATTTCTGAGACATAGACCATCAGAGCAGACCGCTTAGGCCATGTTTGGTTCGCGGTCCGGTTCCATGTGGTCCGGTTTCATAATGGCTTTTTTGGGACCGAACACTGTTTGGCAACACGGTTCCAAAAAAACAAGGATCACTTGGACCAAAAGGGGTAATTTGAGACAACAAAAAATGATTGTCTCAAGTGGTCTTATATACAATTGTCTTAAAACATGGGACCATAAAATTTGAAATATATATATAATTAAAATATATATATAATTTCAAAATAATATATAAAATTAAAAAAATAATATAAATGTTTTGAAATATATATATAAAATTCAAAATTAATATATAAAATGAAAAAAAAATATTTAAAATTTTCGGAAAATAAAAGAATTCCAAAATAATAGAAAAAGTAAAAAATAATGTATAAAATTCAAAAATAATATATAAAATTTGAAAAATAATATAATTTTTTTAAAATAATGTATTAAATTCGAAACAAATATATAAAAATCAAAATTAATATATAAAATTTTAAATATATATATAATTGAAAAAATAACATATAAGTTTTGAAAAATAATATAAAAAATTTGAAATAATGTATAAAATTTGAAAAAAATATAAAATTCAAAAATAATATACAAAATTAGAAATATATATATTTGAGAAAATATAAAAAATTTGAAAATAATATAAAAAATCAAAAAGAATATATAAAATTCAAAAAAGAATATAAAAATTCGAAATAATTTATAAAATTTGAAATATATATTATTTTTGAATTTCTTATATTATTTTCAAAAAAATTATATTTTTAAAAATTTTATATGTTTTTCATACTTAAGATATTTTTTGAATTTTATATATTATTTTTTTATTTTTTGTATTATTTTCCAAACATAAGACCAAACAGCTTGAATAAGACCATAAGACCAGACAGTTTTACCAAACAGACTTTCAGAACACCACCCAGATAAGACCAGACCTGACCGGACCAGATAAGACCAGACAAGACCATATAAGACCAGACCAAATCGCCTACCAAACGGGCCTTACCAAACACACTTTTAGGCCTTATTTGGTCGGTGGTTATGGTTCCACTTGATTTGGTCTGGTTTGGTCTTGGTTTTCAAGGACCAGATCATGTTTGTTTATGTAACGTCCGGTATTTTTACGTGCTAATTTAAAATTTTATTTATTTATTTATTATTATTTATTTATTAAACAATTAAGTGCGTATGTGTTTATGTGCCTAACATGTTTATATGCTTACGTGAAAGAAAAAAAATTGAAAATATTGAAATGTTGGGAAAAATAAATAAGCGACAAATGGTAAATTAGAAAATTTACATGTATTGAGTTAGTGGGTCTTGTAGAGATTTAATTACTAAGTGTTGGGAAGATGATGAGTGGCAAAATTGTAGTTGTGTAAAAGACTTGGACAAAATTGTAAAATTGGTTCTTAATGGCAAGGGTTGTGAATAAGTGATAAAGGGGTGGGTAACTTGGACATTTCACCACTACCTTTAATGTTGTCATCATTATAGCCCTTGGATCAAAGCTATCTTGCCATCTTCATTTCTAGCCCTTGGATGAGATTCTCTACACACCAACCATATCTCTAACTCTATCATTGTCTTCTTCTCTCTCATTTCTCACCAAGAACACACACTCTTTACACACACAATTCTCTACACCCTAAATTTCGGCCACCATGTCCTCCTTGGAAATTTGGCTTCAAGTTTTGCTCTCTCCTACTCTTCATGCTTGATGGATGGTGATCACTTGGGGTGGTCTCTTGGTGTGGTGTTCTTGAGCTTATAGTGGTGAGTTTTCTCTCCTTTTATAAGGTTTTGTTGTAGGAAATCCTAACTTCCAAATTCTAGAAATTCATGTGCTAGTATTGAATTTTTGCTCTTCCATTATTCATTCTTGTGGAAGGTTATGAATTGTCTCCAACCATCAAGTGAATTGTCTTGTGGTGAACTCTAATTTCGTTTGGGAAGAACTCATTGATGAGTTCACAAATTTCTACTCCCTTGAATTATTTTCCATGAAACCTTTAACCATTATTGGGTTTTTAGCCTTACTTTGAATTCTTGATAATAAACCGGTTGTTGCTACTAAAAACCATTAGTTAAAGATCTATGTTTGTTTTATTGTTGCTTGAAGGCTTGGGAGACCTTTGACCCAAATTCTCGAAATCACTCCTTGAAGCTCTCTTGGTCATTCTTGGCTCGGTTGTTGTTGGCGTCATTTGGACGGATTGCTTGCACCCTTTTTGCTCATTAGCTTTGCTTGGAATTGAGGTAGGGGAAAAACGAGTTACTTTAGTTTGTGTACGAGGGTGTGTGCGTCTATGTGTATATATGCCGAATATATATATGCGAGTGAGTCTTGACAACTTAGACGAAGAACTAGGCCCCTTGAAAAGCATGAGTATGTGATTTTTATGCTTATTGTGTTTATTGCTTAAAATTGTGAAATATGAGCATGATGTTAAATTGATTACAATATATATTGCATGAAGGAATGAGTATGTATTGTGATGGAAATTGTGAACCTTGATTTCCGTTGAGTGTGCCACGTAGTGTGAAAACGTGGGTATTGGTTCCTACATTTTGCGTAAATTTTGTGGGAGTCGTCTTGTGTTTGGATCGTCGAAACAACTGGCCAGGGGGTGCTTCTTGCTCCCACAGAACTAAAAAGCTGAGAAACGCAGACAATAGGGGGAGGACATATCGTCCAAGGCCCTATGTGCGCGACTAGGTCGTGGAGCACGTCTTCCCATTAAAAGTGTAAGTGTCAAAAGCACTTGGGAATGACGGTTCGATGAGTCTACTATTCCCTAGTGAGCTTGTATCCTCAGGGGAATGGTGGAGAATGATCCGTTCATCCTTGGGAAGGGTGTGTTTTTGTGTGCGTGTAATGGGGGTGTCGGTCACCTTCCATCTTAATTATTATACATATGTGATTGTGATTTTAATAATGAAAGCATGTTATAATTGTGATAAATTATGTTGTGAGCATGTTGGGGAGCTTGATTGTTGGGGTTTGATGGGGTTCCGGATTGGCGTGAGAGCCATGTGGAACAAGAGACCGGCCTAGGACTAGTTGCATGCACCTTGGGTGGGTTGTACCACTCGGACTACAGAGATTGAGGCAATGACGCTTCCTCTACTGGGCTAGTGAGCTCACCCCACGTTATATACATTTTTTTCAGGTGATGATTCCCATTTGGGAGGCCCGTAGTCTTCCGGTAGAGACTCGGTGTTGGTTCCGTCCTTTTTGCGCATATGGAGGCGAAGTGCTTTTGTAGAGCCTTGATAGACATTGTAGACATGTGCTTATTTTGTTTAATGCTTCAATTAAGTTAAACCTACTCTTTTTCCGGCTAGTATGTTAGTCGGGTAGCTTAAATTGATGTACATCCCTTGGAGCGCTATGTGCGGGGACTTTATTCTTTTGGGAGCACTTCGGTCCTTGAAATGTAAAACTATAACATGTTTCGCCTTAGAGAGCTTTAAATGTATTTATTGAATCTTCTCCTTGGATTTGTGAATGTGAAATGAATTACTTGCCATGAAATATGTGTATTAGGTATTTGGCCGAAAACGGCGTTTTTCTAGGTTTTCAAACCAACCCTTTTCGATTTAAATGGAAAAACCCGTTTTCGCCTACCCCCGTGGTCCCGATGAAATTTCTTGTTTTAGAAATGATTTTAAACTCATATTAAGAATATTTTGATCTTTACAAATCGGTGGTCGTTAAAACGGAGACCGGGGGCAAGACGGTTATTTTTACGAATTTTTATGAAGCATCTTGATAAAAATAACCATTTTTCTTCTCATTCCTAAGTTAGGGGACTTTTCCTCATTTCTAGAGTCTCAAGAACAAGTTTAGATCTTTCTTGTATGTTCCTAAGGGTTTAGAGCTGTATGAGAGTCAATTCTGAGGTTTTCTAGTGTAGGCAGTCGACTGGCCCCTTTCGGGCAGTCGACTGGGTGAAACGGAGGAAAAATTTTCTTCAAAACTTGAGGTCACTGGTTCAGCCAGTCGACTGGGTCCTTAGCCAGTCGACTGGGTCCTCATTTTTCTTCAAAACTTGAGGTCACTGGTTCATCCAGTCGACTGGGTCCTTAGCCAGTCGACTGGGTCCTCATTTTTCTTCAAAACTGGAGGTCTCAGGTTCAGCCAGTCGACTGGGTCCTCAGTCACTCGACTGGGTCATCAGCCAGTCGACTAGGTAGTTCAGCCCTACTCTGACCTGTTCCACTATTTCGCTCATATCTCGAGCTACGGGTGTCGGATTGAGGTGTTCTTTAGCTTTTTAGAAAGCTGACTTAGGGATATTGATGTTAGGCTTTTGAATCGCCTCATTTGAGTCGTCTTTGAGGGCGCAATGGTCGATTGAAGTTGACAGTAGATTTTTGGCTCTAAACGTAGGAATACCGATTCCAAAATGTTGTAGTTTCCATTTCGTACCTTCAAATTCGGTTTCGTTTGTTCCTATAACTTCTTTTAGGTCCAAACCTTGTATTTATACCTTGGAATCACTACTTTAGCCATGTGATGACCATTTTACCCTTTTGTGGGCGTTTAATGATTGAAGGTCATTTGTTCTCATCTCTTATTTCTTCCGCATTCACTCCTTTAGCTCTTAGGCTCGGATTTTGGAGTCCTAGGAAATTTGGGGCGTGACAGTTTAGGCCATGTTTGGTAGGCGGTCTTTCTGCTCTGGTCTAATCTGATTTGGATCCTAAACTTAAAAGTTTGTTTGGTAAGCGGTGTGGTCTTACTATTTATTTATTATTTATTATAATATTTATTTATGTATTATATATTTATTTATCTATTATTTCTTCACTTTATAATATATTTTATTATTCTATTATTTATATTATTATTTATTTATTTATAAATATATTCTATTTATTTATTTCATTATTTCATTCATTTTATTTATAAATTATTTATTCATTTTTAATTATTGTAAAATATATTTTATTAATTTAATATTAATTTATTATTATTATACTCATTTTTTATTATTACTATGAAGTATTTATTTATTATTATATTTACGTATTATTATATCTATTTATTATTTTTTATTTCATTTTGTTTATTATTTATTATTTTTATTATATATTTAAATATGTTTTATGTAATTTATTATTTATTATTTAGTCCATTATTTGTGTTGACTAAACTCAATGTCCCAGATTGGTTCAAATGGGGAAGAGGAAAGACGAGTGAAAAGACGGACTTCGAAGGACATATATAGCAATTCTGATGTATGTCTTGTATCTAATGTTTTTTTTTTTAATTTCTGTGTTTTGGAATACTATTAATTAATTTCATTCATCTTGTTGCATAACAGAAGAGGCAATTCGGAGAGCTAATGCATTGGAGGAAGATGACATCAATACTTTAAGGTTTGTTAGTATATCTTTGGAAGCAGCTTACTCCCTTGTGCACTTCTTCTACTATTTTTGGTAGTTTATAAAAGCCCCTTATGAGGTCTCGATTTATTTTATTTTTAGTTTTTATTTTTGTAAAATAAATAAATTGATTTTCTTTGAAGGGCCAAATACTTTTTATAAGTAATAAAAGGATCTAGAGAATCATTTTCGTGATAGTGAATTTAGGAGGGCTACCGAAGTGCGTCTAGCCTAATGGTATGTTTTCTCCTCCCTCTAAAGGGAGAGGGAGAGTTTGAGAGTTCGAGTCTCACAAGGGATATGTTGTGGATATTGAGTGTGTATGTTTGCTTAAACTTAAACAAGAAAATGGTGTTTAAGAGGGATGGCATTTTGAGACAGTTGACGGTGTCTTAAAGCTTTGAGATGTGTGTTGGTTTGTGGCCTTTGGGCCAGATGTAAGGATGATGCATTTATATACATATGGAACGTGAGGAGAGAAGATTTATTAATGTTCTCCTTCTCCAAGAGTCAAAACCAAAAGCAATGGGATTCACTGTCCAAACAATATCTTCCCCATCTATTAAGAAGCACATTGCACTCCCCCAGACCCATCATGCCATGAAACAATAACCCAGAACCGATTCCAACACTTGAGAAATACAATCAAGTTACTACTCTCTTAATGGACCTAATTTAATCTAATCGAAATTGGGCCCCACCAATCAAAATTTTGTCGAACCCGATATTGATCGGATTTGATTTATGAGTGAAAATGTAACATGACTGAAGACTGAATATTAATATTAGGACAATACTTGGGTCCTCCACGGGGAGGACCAAGTTCATCCTCTCCTTCTATGTGACTCAATAAACATAAAACAAATGATTAAAATTAATTAACAAGATATATGGGTATAACCCATCATTTATGAAATTTAACCCAAATTTGAACAGAATTTTCTTTTGTCCTTTATTTACTCTAAAATATCTTCACTTTCCATCCTCATCATAAACCCTATCTGTCACGTCCCAAATTCCTAGGACTCCGAAACCCGAGCCTAAGGGCTAAGGGAGTGAACGGAAGTGAAAAGAAATGAGAACCAATGACATTCAGTCATGAAATACCCATAAAAGGTAAAAACGCACTGATACCATGCTGACAAACCCCTAAAATCCTCGAAACTCTAATATAGAGAATCAGCGAATCTCGAAAGGGTGACGTAAGTCAAGCAACCACTAGAGTCAACAATGACAAAGGAAATACATGGAATAACAATAAAAACAATACTCCATGCCTAAACGAATACTAGAAACTTAATAGTATTCTCAGATACTAACAGACACGCTCATAAATCCCTAAGACTCCCGAACTGGGACACCCAAAGAATCCAGGATGTGATCCTTAACATGAATAACCAACTAAGACATCAATACCCATGAAAACATATGGGTTAATGATATAAATGGTATATTAAATACCCAAATGAACAACAAAATAATGCAGCGGAATCTAACGAAAATCCGGCAGAGTTCCGTTTGTAAATGGAACATCTGGATACACAACCACAACACAATAACCTGCCCAAAGCAATTCAATAATCACAATGGCTTCCAAGCCCCACATTCATCAATCCTAATAGGGCCGAGGTAGTGGAAAGAAACCAAAACCCCTCCAAACAATCTAAAATCAACAGAGCCACAATTGATCGAATAAAAATACAGAAAAGTACCTAACTGTGCGGAATAGATACAATACATCCTGAAAGAATAAGTACAGGAAATAAAGAATACATCAATAGGGATATGCCAACAGACTGGCTCCCAAAAGAGATACATAATAATCCTATAACAATGGGTAAAGAAGCTGAAAGAAGACAACTACCGTCCCCAAACCTAGTCGTGCTGCAACTGTAACCGCATCATCCTGCACCACTCCAAACCTATAACAAGAACAAAAGGAAATTGCCGTTGCACTGCATATTGCTCATAGCCTTATATTTCCTGCAACCTGGCGTGGGAATACCAGGGGGCAAATGAAATACCCCTGTGAGCAAATAAGCTCAGTGGGAAAGGATACTCTAACTACCACATCCTCTAATAGTTTAGGTAATGCTAAACCACCCAGTGAGATACATAACCCACAACATAACCCAGCCACGAAAACCCAAGATACGTGCTCATATACTACCGTACGTAAGTATCTAAGGGATATATATCTATATACATGAGCCTATAGGATACGACTAAGACTCGTACTCCAATGACCAACACAGGTAGTCTACACTACTCTCACCAATGTACACTAGGCACACGACAATAAGGTCAAATCTAACCAAAGCATTCAGCGCTCACAACGCTAACTACAAAGTCCAACAAAGGGAAAACACACTCACCTCTAATATCCACAGGGATCGAAATCCACACTAGTACCAAGGAATACTCATAACTCACTCCCCTAAAACACAGGAGGAAAAGTACTTATGTCCTTGCGTACTAACACAACCATCATCAATATATATACATATATATATGTAAACCATCATTCCATTCCTAAGGAAAATCTATACCTCAAGGATGAAATCACCTCCTCATATCACTGTATGAATCTCGTATACTATCCCCAACAGGGTCAATAAATCACCTACACTCTCACTATAGGGGACCAAAGCAAGGGAAAAAGAAGTCCCAATGCTGAACAAACAGATAACCGAGACAACAAGGTCAAGGTTAAAACACCACAAGTGCTTAGGGAGAACATCTGGACAAGGAACCCGATCCACTCTGTATCCATGCCCCAATGTGTGGAACAACTCGAATCACCTAAGTGGTGACATCAAAACCAAGAAGAAAGGAAGGACAACACTATATGTATGCACTAAACAACACTAAGCCTCATACCCGAGACTGAGAAATGATAGGAAGCAAAGGTGGAACAATGGAACACCTTTCAAAACTCTACAGGATGAGATATTGAGAAAGAAGTCTCGAAATCTCAAAATCCCAAGAAATGTAATAAAATAGTTTTCCTTTTAAGAAGCCACATAGTAAAAATGACCGTCTTGCCCCCGGTCTCTGTCAGTTGCCATCACCGGCTTTTAGAAGTTAAAAATCTTTTTAAAGAAGATCCTAAGATCATTCCATAAGTGTTGAAACTTTTAGTTATTACGGGTGTAGGCGAAAACGAGTTTTTCCTTTTAAATACAATGAGTTTGGAAAACACCGTTTCCGAAAGACAGTCGAATAAGAGCGAACACAACTCCACAGATTCCTATAATGTCCGAGAGGACAGTAAAGGAAGAACAATACGTTGGACTCACGGACCACAACCATCCGTTTCCAACTCCACAAAAATCAAATGACAACACGAGGAAGAGGTTCGGCACCACGCCGTAACCGACAACTCAAGGAATGACATGTAAGTCAAAAACTACGTACTAGCGTACAAAACACAGTACAAGGAATGCTTAGGAGAATAAACTAAACACTAGAACCAAGACTGTCAAGCTACAGTACCTCGAGTACTTAATAAAGTCACTCACTATAACCTCTTATAACCAATCAAAATCTCACACAATATCATCTTAAACCCGTAATTCAAATATCCATGAATTGACACAACACCCTCAAAGTCACAATTCATATTATAATGAATTTACATAATACACCTCAAGGTCACAATTCATATTATAATGAATTTACATAATACACCTCAAAGTCACCCCTCAATAGGTTATTGCAACTTAAGCCCACCATCCATATTTCAAAGGATTTATGCTCACACACACCTAAATCCGTAATCCATGTCAAAATGAATTACCTCAACCACACCTTAATTTCCTTAATCCACTTAAGTGAATCACTACAATCATACCTCATTACCACAACCCCAAACCAGGGTTCATGCCTAAGTTATACAACACTCCCACATTGGCATTAATGCCAAGCCCTAGCTCCAAAGCTACAATCATATCTCAATGATTAAATAAGAAAACATATATATATATATATATATATATATATATATATATATACACACAATTCATAACATTATGAATAATTACACATTAACTCAAATTCAGAATTCACATATATCAATGGAATATAAAATCACATAACAATTTATAATCATGCATCAAATGCTATGAATAAATGTATGCAATGAACTAAACACCCGCACGTGACTCAACTCACGCACCCGAAACCACGGACTTTCGAACATACGGCCGAAGCCCAATATGCTTTACTGCATTCGTTCATTGGAGAGCTAGTCCAAAGGTCCACGCGCACCCTCATGGCCATGTTTAGGGTCTTGCACCCTAGGGCTCCAGACCCTTCTTGCTATTGCCATTTAAAGTTTTATAAAAAGTTTTTAGAGTCAAACTCCACACTAAACTTCATATAAAATCAACCCATGCATGATCACATGAATGCTATAACCATGCATCAACATAAACATGTAATAATCCATATTTATGAAAAACATCCACAGGAAAATATCCACAGGAAAACATCCAACATAAATCTCTTTACATGCTTTAAAATACAATAAAGACATTTAAATCATGAGAAAACAGATTTATGTTTTAAACAATATATTTTCTTTAATTCCTTAAGAAAATATTTCAATTTCACATAAATTGTTTTAATGCAATTAAAGCAATTAAACCACGTATTGTAAGGGGAACCTAGCATAACGTCTAAGTTTTCACGTCCCTCACGTTCACATACCCCCCTAACACAGTCAAAAGGGAACTAGCAACGCGTTTTAAGTCCTCGTCTAATTCTTACAAATTTTTACGAGCCCATTTAATTTCTCAAGGGGTTCACTAAGCCACCTATTCCTATTTAATTAAAATAGGAATTTACTTAATCTCATAAGAATATAATTTAATTAATTTCTTAAATTAATTCCTAAGTCACACTTCTCTCCTAAGCCAATTATAGATATTTAAATTAACAATTTAAAATATCTATATGAAAATAAATAGTGTTTTACACACCCCAAACTACGTCAATAATGCGGAGTGAGAAATATAATTTCCCACCTGAAATACGCTTACAGACAGTCGTTTCGGGCCCACCGTGAACAGTACCGGCGCCCGAATATAACGCCCACCAACCAAAGTCGTCCAAAACATATTTCACATATATCGAAACGCCCATCTCGATAACCTATATGATATATATGAAGCCCATTAGTATTAGGTTAATTAATTTGGTTAAATCTAAATTAACCCAAACGAAAACTATAACCTATAAATGCGATTTCCGGGCAAACCATTCATCCTAAATTCACGAAATTAAAGTATAACGAATATATGGTAGAGACGAAGCTACTCACCAAAAATCGGCTCAAACCGATCGCCGGAAGGTCGCCGAAAAATTGGCCGAAGCCCGGCCGGATCGCCCCTGCCCACGCGCGTCTCCCCTGCGCGAGCTCAGCTCTGCCCTGCGCCACCCTACGCCACCACGGCCTCCTGCGCCGCCGCCTGGTCCAACCGACGACCACTATGGGTCGTCGACCCAGCTCGGTCGTCGCCGCTCCAGCTGCGCAGCCGCTTGTCCCAGCCGCGTCTGCCACCAGCTGCGACCACCAGCTGCGTCTCCCTCCAGCCGGCCTCTCTCTCTCTCTCTCTCTCCGCCGGCGACCATGGAGGTGAAGGAACCGCTTCAGTTGCAGAGAAGAAAAAGAGAAGAGTGAAACTGTAGCCGTGGGTAGCGTGAATAATAAGATATGGTCTGCAGATATTGTATACATATACCCATATATGCCCTAATTGCAAAAGCAACCCTCTAAATGTTCATTATTGCTAAATAACCCCAAAACTATATATATATAATTATAATTAAATATATATATATACAGTAAATCCCAATAATTATCGGGGACGTCCAAACATAATCTCGTAAGCCCGAAATAATAACGGAACGCCAAATAACCAAATTAGTTCGAAAGAAATACACTGGGTTAGGAACCCAACGTCGGAACACTTAAACAAGTCCGATTAATTACAACGTGTCGCCGTCCAGTCAAAACACTAATCATTAACTGTCGAACGATACCGCGTAGTCGAGAATAAGAATTCGCGTAGTGTCGTCTAGTCGACTTTAAAACTAAACGCGAAAAATTTACAGCTATCAAATACCAAGAACAAACAATACGTCAAGAACAAGTGACGTCATTACCGAAATTAAATCAAAAATAATTTCAGTAAAAAAGATAATAACACGGGGTGTTACACTATCTTTTCATCTCTTACGGTGGCCATTCTCTTCAGGGGCAGAGCCAGAATTTCGAAGTAGGGTGTGAGGCCAATTATTAAATAACAATTTAATAATATAAATAAATAATTATTAAAAAATTATTTATATATTTAATAAATATGCTAACTAGCTAAATGTTATCATTTCATTTAAAAAAAAAAAAATTTACAGTTGACCTCTATCTAATCATTACCAAAAAATTTATATATGTATATATATCTATTATTAAATTAGAATTTGAATTTTTTTAAAGAATAAAAATCATCTCTATTGAATCTGAACTAAAAATCTAAATAGTTTCATTTCTAATACTAATAACCAAGTAATCTCTGGACAAACTTGCCTTCCCTCTTATAATGAATTTGTGTTTTGACAAGTTTTATAATAAAAAAGTGTTATTTTCGAAAATTATAGGTACCAATTTGATTAGCTCTGATCCTCTACAAATATCAAGTTCATCAATAATTATCAAAAGGAAAATTTTAATAACACTTGAACAAATTGATATTTATCATAATCGATAATCTTTAATTAAAAATGTTAAACATCTCAAATTTAATTTCATGATATAATCATCAATAATATGGGTGAATATATGACCCAACGTGTGTCCAAAATATAAAATAAAGAAACAAAATAAAAAGTATGACTTTGGTAAATAAAGATCGAAGGGATGTTAAAAATTGGAATTTAATTCGTTAACGATATTAGAATGAAAGTAAATTAATCATGAAAATCTTATCATATCTTGATTTGTAATATAATATTAGTTTTTTTCTTTATTAGAATTACAAAAATAGATACAAAATTTTTATTTTTTTACTTAGTAAATTATTGGCTATATAGTTTATTGGGTTTGTTAATTTGTTTGGAGGGACCAATTACACCTAAATCTATTTTTATCTTTGAATAAATATATATTCAATAGAAAAAACCAAAAACTTTGAGGGGCAATGGCCCCCTCTTGTGCCCCCCACCTCCCGATTATCTTTCTCCTAACAACTAGTCCTGGTTTAAGCCATGGATATGCACAAAAGAAAAGTTATAGGAATGACGTGAAGGGAAAATGATGATATAAACTTTGAAAAGGAACTAAGTTGATATGTTAAGACATATATAAGTTTTTGGGAAATGATTCATGTCTGCAAAGTTGAAGCTTGATGTGCCATGTGATTTCTTTTCTTTCATATTTTCTTATTATATATGAATCATCTTCTCAATAAATCTAACTTTTTAGCATTCAATTTTATTAAAATCCTTATCCCATTCATCATGACATAAAGTATAATACAAAAATCTAATGAAGATGAAGATGTAGAGTTGGAAAAGTGAAAAGATGAGTGAAAAAGGGAAGGAAAAAAAGGGGAAAATTACGAATATAACGTTAAAATGAGATGTAATTACAAATGTTACATAAATTGTATGTACAATAAATAACAAAAGTAAAAACTTATTTACAAGATACACAATTTTAATATAATTAATTACAAAATTAACAAATGATTTTTAAAAATTGACAATAATACCCTAAACTAAATTTTTGCCTAGAAACTAGGGTTCTTCCAATGAAGAGTTTTTTGCACACCACCTGCTCAACTTCTGGGTATGTGCGGTGGTGGGTGGCACTCGTTGGGGTGATCCAAGGACTTCTGTAGTGGTTGTTGTACGGATAGGGAAAAGAAGCATTTTGGAGATGAAGATGGTACAGAGGAAGTGTTTGGTGAGCACGAGTACTCTGTGGTTAATTTCGATGTCTATAAAGATATTCCAGTGGATCTTAAAGAGAGAAGATGAAGTGGGTGTTTTTCACTTTGATGGGTGTGATTATATCAATTATGAATATTAAGTGGGTGTTTCTCAATCTGATAGGTGTGGTTGCATCAATTGTGAAGGTTGTGGCTGGTGTTCTTGTTCTAGCTTCTTTCTTTGTTTCTGGAGAAAGTAGTTTGAAACAAAAATTTGAATAAAACATTTTACCAATTTTTTGTTTCGACTTGAAAGTAAATTTTTTCATAAGAAAATAAAATTTGGAAAGGTTCAAATAAAATTTTGATAAGGTGATTTTTATATGTTGAACTAAAATTACAAAAAATTGTTTTTTGAAGACAACTTAAAACTAAACTTTGACAAGGTGATTTTTACACGTTGAATAAAATTTTTGACAAAATATTTGTTTTAACTTGAAAGAAATATTTCACAAGCCGGAATAATATTTGTACAGCTTGAAAATAAATTTCGACAAATTGATTTTTACATGTTAAATTAAAATTTTGACAAAATATTTATTTTTTCTTGAAATGAAATTTTCGTGTAGTGAAATAAAACCTGGATACGATTTTTAAATGTTGAATCTTTATTTATATATGGTGAATGATGATTTTTACATGTTGAAACAAATTTTTGACAAAGTATTTGTTTTGACTTGAAAGAAAGTTTTGACAAGCCGGAATAATATTCGGACAATTTAAAAGAAGTTTTGACAAGTTGATTTTTACACGTTGAATCAAGATTTTGACAAAGTGTTTGTTTTGATTTGAAATAAAATTTTCGCAGAATGAAATGAAATTCGGATAACTTGAAATAATTTTTTTACAAGGGTATTATGGTCAACTTGTGTAATCTTTAAATAAGTTTTTTCTTTAGTTGTTTGTTGTAATTAAATTTTATCTCCGGTGGTATTTGTAATTATACCTCATTTTAGCATTGTATTTGTAATTTTCCCAAAAAAAAAAAAAATACAAAACACCAAAGGAACTTCTCTAACTTATCTATTAGATTTGCTCTTCGAATCCAACTACTACAACCTACCCACTCGCCATCAATGCCCGTACCAATGGTGCTACCATTCCAGCCCAATCTTACCTCTTCCCTCCATTATCAACAACCAAAGGAACTTCTCTAACTTCTCTCTCTTATCACCAATCAAATAAAAAATCATATATTAATAAGAAGGTTTGTTCCCGGTAGTGATGAAAATGGACATGCTTCATTTGTAGACACCGACACCGGGAGAGAGATGATAGAATCGGAAAGGAAAAATCTCTAGGGTTTTGACGCTGATATAAAATTAGTGGAAACCCCATTCTATATAATATATGTTTATTTGATTTAAATAGATATATAAGAGTAAAATTTTCAACCCATTAACTTTTAATACCAAATTAAGGAGATCTAATTTTTCTTTTTCAAATATAGGACACGTGTCGTTATTTTATTGAACCCCCTCATGGTAGGAGGAAATAGAAGGCAAATATTGTCCCTTGACAAATCAAGATGGAAGAAACACTAATTTAGCTACATATATGTATAAAACGTGTATTTATATTTGAAATCCACGGGGTATTGGTTTAAGCGCTCTAATCTGCAATCAATAATCATCTGCTTACTGCAATCAATAGTCTATAAGGTTTCGTTTTTTATTGTTCCAATCCACAACAAATTGGCGCCAAATGGGCGACCGCATACCTGATGATCAAGATCCTCCTCGCTAGACTACCGGTTGAAACCCTAATCCGATGCACATCAGTCTGCAAATCATGGTACTCTCTCATCACAAACCCTAGTTTCATCAAAGCACACCTCAATCACACCATCACCACCGACAAGAACTCCAATCCTTTACTTATTCACTACTGTTCTGACAATGGTGAAGAGGTTCACTCACTAGTGAGGGACGAAAACAATGTTTCCGCCGAGTACGCTCAGTTTCAGCTTCCATCGAAGAGCTTCAACAACGATTATGTTCGACTAATCGGTACCTTCAATGACCTCATTTGCATTTACGACCATTTAGGGCTTTGTGGGGAGAAGATTTATCTATGGAATCCATCAATTCGGAAGATAATACAGCTTCCTAATTTGGAATACGTCAATTTTGTTCATATCATTGGATTCGGGTATGATTCGCAGTTTGATGACTACAAGGTTGTGAGCATTGTGTACCGCCCGAGATTGACTGACTATGCTCCAAAATAGAGAAACGACCAAATTCTCTAATTCAAGAATAAAGCTGTTTTGCCTCAGATTCATCCTGTTAATAATGAACAGACCACAACAAACATGCCACCACAACAAAAATCTTCTTTCTGAAAAAATACCCATTTGAGATATCAACAAAAACAATATACTCAAGATAGAATAGTATTTGGCAAGTCCCACTCCTTAATGAGCCTTGAGTTGAATTAGTTTTCCTTGAATTTACTCAAAGGGTAGAAAGTATATCTTATACTTTGAATCACCCTTTTCTCAGTATTCTTTGCTGTCAAATATTCATCTTTGAATATCCTTCAATTTCTCACCCCAGATTTCATTTATAGCTACAAAAAACAAGACTTTATTGAGAATGGAAGAGAGAGATTTACCTTTGAACATTAGGAAATGTGGGAACCGAATGGCTAACTAATTCAGCTTCATCCTAGAACAAGACATTATGCCAAGTGAGTGGAAAAAAAGTGCAACACATTGTAATAATGAAGGAGATGTACACATTGTGGCGATTATAGAAAGACTTAGTTAATGAGTCATACAAAACATCTGAAATAGGGGAATACGGTAATTTGCTTGACTTTGTGCCCTGAAGTTTCATATGTGCCTAGAGCAAATGGTTTTCTATTTTTGTTCCTCTATCTGAATCATGCCTTGGTAATTAAATCGGAAGGATAACTATATGGATAACGTCAACACATGAAGGTGAAATAAGAGTGTGGTAAGTAGGATCTTGGGGAGTGCTAGTATATATATATATATATGTTGTAGTCCCGGATGTTAGCTTCAATTTGAAGTTGATTTTAGATCAACCCTACATGTATAAATATGCCCACAGGGCCCACCAAACAGTGACAATTGTTCTGAAACAAATCTATTTGCTTATGAAGTTGGAGTTGTTGTTGGGCCTAATCACACTTGGTGCTTGTTTGGCTAATGGAATGGAGTGGAAATTTTGGGTTTGGTTTGAAAAAATGGCACCAAACCATGTTTGGTAAATGGAGTGGAAATTTGGTACCACCACTGTAGCAACTCCATGGAGCCAACTTTGTGAAGGAATTTTGGAAAATTTGGAACCATCTTTTTTGATGGTTCATGGTTTTGGTTTTGGTACCAACACTGTAGCAAATTCATTTTTGATATTAATAAATTTCAAAAAATTAAATATTTTGAAAAATTAAATATATTAATATATTTAATATATTATATATTAAATATATTAAAAATTAATATATTTAATTTTTAATATATTTTAATATATTAATATTAATATTTATTAATATATTAATATTCAGAATTTCAACCCATACCAACTCTACCAAACATGGTTTGGTTTTTCAGCATCACTTTTTCTCACACCAAAACCATCTGCAACAAACATGGTTTGGAATCAAAATAAAACCACACCAACTCCAACCAAACTAAAACCAAAACCCAACTCTACACCGTCTACCAAACAAACACTTGGTTTCCAATGAGATTCCTTTGTGTTTTTTGATAAGTAAGAAATAATTTTATAAAAGGCACTTAAGAGGGGAGTACATCCCATAGAACAAGAGAGGTCAGCATATATGGCTTAATTATTTTGTTCATTTAACCTTTTTTGATTACACTAAATAAAAGTAATTTCACCTTTCAGTGAGGAATAAATATTATAGTAATGCCACGGGTGTTGAAGTGAAACATTACCCCTCGATGCTGTAGGCTATTAGATAAATAAATCCATCTTCCAATCACTAATTTATCTTCTTTTATGACAATGAATTTCATTTGATCACATCAATAATTTCCTTTCTGAAAAAAACGTATATATAGAATAAAACCTTTCTCAACAATTTTCAGAATCATTTTAGTTAATGATTACCCAAAATACCAAAATGGTAGACCTAGGGTCCACTAACATGTTTAAGAATTTAAATACTACAATTAAGCTTTTGGAGCGGATGGTTAATTGGAGAAAAAAGGGCCATGTGAGGGGGGCGTGGTGAAGAATTTAAATAAAACTTTACACGCTCTCTAATAGCTTAAGCGTTTAGAGTAGATGGGTTGTTTACATCAAATCAAGAGGCAACCACCAATCAAAGCAAAGATCCATTACTTTCTCAAATATTAGAGTTACTCGCTACGCTACTTGATAAAGAGAAATTACTGTGACCGTTGTATTTTTTGCAATTTATTGCTAATCCAGCAATCCCATGTAGTGTGACTGACACACCTACATGTACTAGTCCTTTTATGTATAGTGACTTAAATTAGTCAATCTGAAAAGGAAAACTTACGTGTCACACTCTTGCATATAGAGTGACTAAACTTTGTATTA
Organism: Cornus suecica; assembly: GCA_963922005.1. Lineage (NCBI taxonomy): Eukaryota > Viridiplantae > Streptophyta > Magnoliopsida > Cornales > Cornaceae > Cornus > Cornus suecica. The sequence continues at coordinate 47,835,091 of OY998239.1, forward strand.
GTCCAAATATATTTATAAAAATGTAATGTCTTTAATTTATATTTTGTATACATGTTTCTCATTTTGAAATACCCATAAATCATTTGTCAGAAGTCCTTCAATTAATGATAACCTACCATACCATATGTTAGCTAGGTTCCTTGAAGTAACTCTTGGCCACCACTAATCAAACCCCAGTTTTCTGTATTCACCATCATGTATAAGTCCTCTTATTTATAATGATTAGTTTATCCACAACCGGAGACTTGCGTATCACATTGTGACAGCTGCGTGGCCAAACTCTCAAGAGTCCAAAGTTCCAAACATATTTATGAAGACACGGTATATGATTGATATCTCCTATATGCGTTTCTCATTTTGAGATACACAAAAATCGTATACTTAATCCATGGAGGTTCTAACTCAACACTAGAGTTGACCAAGACAAAACTTTTTTTTATTTTTTTGATAAGAATTATGTAAAAAGACACTCAAAAGGAGAGCGCGTCCCTAGAAAAAATGGGTTCTAAGAGCCAAGCGAACCAAAGAAATCATTCTTTTCATCTATAGATGTACAAAATCTACTCTCCACCCAAAAGAACCAGTGTCCGTATATGTACATATTTTCTTGTCCCATCGGCCAAATAAATTGGTGTAGGAGCTCTTTGTATATTATTTACCTATATACAATTTCTTTATAAATAAAAATGGGGGAATGGTCAAGTCGTATATATCGTCTTATTAGGCATTTAGTTTTTAACGACTATCCTATTTTAGAATTGTGAGTTTCAAGACAAATGAATTCAAATTATTGCCTTGTATGGAATTCTAAATGTCAGATGGAAGATCTATTCAACTTATATGGCCTTTGTTGTTATTTACAGCAAAGAATGGAACCACAATGCAAGTGAATACAACACCACGTAACAGAAATTTGGCACCAGCTGCATGGCTTGGTATGTTTGCGTCATCTCAGTTCCCGGTTGGCTTTTGTTATGGAGTTGGGAACTTCAAATCTGGCAATAGCTTCACAACAGTGTCGCTCTAACTCGTCTCTCACTTTTGGTTATCAATGGCATTCTAGTTTTCTGTAAGCTGTTCATTTTATTTATTACTCAAACACTTCATTCCAGATACCGTGCCGTGCATACTTGGATCGTTGAAGAACAGTTGAGCAGCAGCTATAGTAGCTCTTTTGTCTATAATCGTAGCGTTTAGATTTATAATCATATGGTAAGTAAAAGCAAATGAGGTTTTGATCACAAGGTGAATATGAAAATCGAACTCAGCGAGCTAGAATATGTCAAGACAGTTTTGGTAGTAGGAGACAACTGGGACTGAGCTCGAGTTGATACGCGATAGTTACTGTACCTAGATATATAGCTACATCGGAGGTTTGTACTCTTTTTTGTCTATGAAAATTGTACTTGTATTTTTATACTCTCAGCTATCCATGTAAAAATTCCATTTTTTTCTCTCTCTAGAGACTCACTAGAACTTTTTAAAGAATAAAGGTACTTGTTGAAGTTGTTGTGCTGCTGTTTTCATTCCAGTAATTCCTTGTAGCCTTCGCATAATCAGGGTATGTGGTCTTACCATGTGCTCGAATTAAATTCAATATTTTTTGCCTACTTTTGATTCGCGATTCATTTTTTTCTTCTTATTTCTCTGTTTTTATTCCCCATGTTTTCCTATGTTGCCAAGTTTATGAGTTATTTTTAGTTCTATATGGTCTTTAATTGATAACATTAATAAAGACCATTACTATATTTAACAGGTTCGCCTTATTGTTCGATATATTACGTATCATTTGAATCTTAACGTTTTTGGAAGGTGTCGGTACTGTTATGTAGCACCAATATTCGTCCGATATTCAGATTTTAAGACCAATATTGTCTTCTTTTATTACGTTCCCACAACCGTGTCTGTGAATCATGACATATATACACAACTACACCTCAACTTTTGAACACTTTCATTACACAGTGCAATAGTGTACAATCATGATCATCTTCAAATAAATCGGAAACCAATTTACATGTTTAATTGATGGTTGGTAAACCCTAATAAATGTTTTAGTAGAGTTTAGTGATGTTGTTATGTGAAAGGAGGTTTGTTGTATTGTTGGTGTTGAATCGAAAGTGGAATGCAGGTATTTGTGAGGACCTACTTGTGTGTTGATGTATTTTATATTATGTTGAAACATTATATGTTTTTATTATTTGTTCAAAGTCAGATTAAGTTTGTATTCCTTTTAAAGTAATCTCAATAGAAGATAGTCATGTTGTCGAAGGCATCCTTCCTTAAAAGACTTGATCGTCCACATAGATTAATTTGTGCTAAATCTAATAGCTAATGTCTATATCTAATATATATATCTAATATATATATATATATATATCTAATATATATATATATATATAACTCTACTCAACAATAGGTCATAGTTGATTTATGCTGCATCCTTTGCATGCCACGAATAGTAATAATAATAATTCAGTATTGATAAAGGTACCGAAAAAAATAAACCAAACCAACCCAAGATCCTCAAGATTATAGATACATTTAGGGGTATATCAGCATCTTATAATAACCATATTTATTAATTCTTTTAGATTTAAGTACAATTACAGAGGACCAATGTCACGCCCCAAATTCCTAGGACTCCGAAACCCGAGCCTAAGAGCTAAGGGAGTGATTGCGGAAGTAAAAAGAAATGAAAACCAACGAAATTCAATCATCAAATACCCACGAAAGGGTAAAATGCTCTAATACCATGCTGACACGTCCCTAAATTCCTAAGACTCCCGAACTGGGACATCTAAGGGATCCAGGATGTGATCATTATAATGAGCAACTAAGATATCATTAACTATGAAAACGTATGGAATAATGATAGGAAATGGCATATTTCATACCCAAATGAATAATAAACAAAGCAGCGGAATCTAATGAAAATCCGGCAAAGTTCCGTTTGTAAATGGAACATCCGGATAACCAAACACAACACAATAACCTGCCCAAAGAAATTCAATAATCACAATGGCTTCCAAGCCCCACATTCATCAATCCTACTAGGGCCGAGGTAGTGGAAAGAAACCAAAACCCCTCCAAACCCTCTAAACTCAACAGAGCCACAAATGCTCGAATAAGAATACAGAAAAGCGTCTAGCTGTACAGAATAGAGACAATACATCCTGAAAGAATAAATACTGGAAATAAAGATACATCAATAGGGATAGGCCAACAGACTGGCTCCCAAAAGAAATACATGGCAAACCCATAACAAATGGGTAAGGAAAACTGAAAGCAGATACCTATCGTCCCCAAACCCAGTCGTGCCGCAACCGTAACCGCATCACCCAACGCAACTCCAAAACCTGTAACAAGGAAACAAAAGAAAGTTGCCGTTGCACTGCATCCTGCTCATAGCCGTATATTTCCTGCAACCTGGCGTGGGAATACCAGGGGGCAAATGAAATACCCCTATGAGCAAATAAGCTCAGTGGGAAAGGATACTCTAACTACCACATCCTCTAATAGTTTAGGTAATGCTAAACTACCCAATGAGATACATAGCCCACAACATAACCCAGCCACGAAAACCCAAGGTACGTGCTCATATACTACCGTACGTAAGTATATAGGGGATATATATATATATATATAAATACCCAACATGAGCCTATAAGATACAACTAAGACTCATACTCCTAGTACCAACACCAGTAGTCTACACTACTCTCACCAACGTACACTAGGTACACGATACTAAGGTCCAATCTAACAAATCATCCAGCGTTCACGACGCTAACAAGAAACTCCAAACAGAGGGAATCACACTCACCTCTAATATCCACAAGGATCGAAATCCACCACTAGTACCAAGGAATACTCATAACTTACTCCCCGATAACACAGGAGGAAAAGTACTCACGTCAATGCGTACTAACACAATCATCATCTATATATATTGATACAATATATATATATATATAACAAACGTCATCACATTCCTAAGGAAAATCTACCTCTCAAGGGCTAAATCACCTCAATCATATCACCATACCATAATTCAAATCGACCTCATAATACTATCATCAATAGGGTCAATCACATCACTAACACTCTCACTGTAGGCGAGGAAAACCACTCAATCAAATCACTAAGAGTACACGAATTCAACTCACAAGAACGACCACCTCAGGGTCACCAAAGCAAAGCGAAGGAAAAGTCTTTCCAATGCTTAACCAACAGATAACCGAGACAACAATGTCAAGGTAAAGAACACCACAAGTGTTTAGTGAAAACACCTGGACAAGGAACCCAATCCACTCGGTATCCATGCCCCTAACATGTGGAACAACTCGAATCACCTAAGTGGTGACATCAAAAACCAAAAGAAAGGAAAGGGCAACACTATGTGTGTGCCCTGAACAACACCAAACCTCATACCCGAGACTTAGAAATGATAGGAAGCAAAGGTGAAACAATGGAACACCTTTCAAAACTCTACAGGATGAGATATTGAGAAAGAGGTCTCGAAATCTCAGAATCCCAAGAAAAGTAATAAAATAGTTTTCCTTTTAAGAAACCACATAGTAAAAATGATCGTCTTGCCCCCGGTCTCCGTCAGTTGCCATTACCGGCTTTTAGAAGTTAAAAATCTTTTTAAAGAAGATCCTAAGATCATTTTACAAAGTACTAAAATTTTTAGTTGCTACGGGGGTAGGCGAAAACGGGTTTTTCCTTCTAAATACAAAGAGTTTAGAAAACACCGTTTCCGAAGGACAGCCAAATAAGGGTAAACACAACTCCACGGATTCCTATAATGTCCAAGATGACAAGGAAGGAAGAGTACTACATTGGGTTCACGGAACACAACTATCCGTTCCCAACCTCACGAGATCAAATGACAACACCTGGAAAAGGTTCGGCACCACGCCGTAACCTACAACTCAAGGAATGACGTGTAAGTCAAAGACATGTACTAGTATACAGAGTACAATAAAAGAAATGCTTAGAGGAATGAACTAAGCACTAGAAACAAGATTGCCAAGCTACAGTACCTCGAGTACTTAATAAAATCACTTAAACCCCTTAATATCATGAAAAGGGAGAACTAGTGGCCGATACCACGGGAATAACTAGTCTCAATCAATACCTCTTCCAATTCATTATGACTCCAATTTCACAATTGATAATTAACAGAATCAAGAAGTCATTTCCACTCAACTAGACAGGTTCAATCACAACCACTTCTAACCGCACTCAAAACCTCAAAAGCACGATAAAGGATACCTCCCCCTAAGTGGGAAAGAAACATCCAGGGTCAGTAATATGCAACCAACCGAAACCACAAAACTATCACCGCCTTCTCTAAGGCCTCAGATCACAATTGATACTCAATCAATCCCTAACCTCAAATCTCTACAGATAACACATAACTAACAACAGAGGTCACTATGCCAATATACCTAATCTCCCCCAAGGGCACAGGGTAAATAATCACAAGTATAAAGTTACACTTTTCATTTATACTTATTTTCTCATTTAATTCATGTTTTCGCATTTATCACTTTCAACTGAGCATTTTATAAAGATACGAATTTAATTTCACAATATTCATACATAACATGCTCCAAAATCCAACATGCAATAATAACACATATTAAACCTGCTCCAACATCACATGTAATAATATCACGTATACATGTCAAATGAAATCACATAAATGTCATACATATTCAATGTGATTCATACACCACCCTTTGCCCATATCACGTGGTTAACGAATACGCACTCCACCCATTTACAAGGAGAAAGAGTACCGCACCGATCCTTCCCAAGTGTTTTTGACACTACACTTTCAACAAGGAAGATGGTTGCACAAGAGCCCTACTTGCGACTCCCCTGCTAGAGCGGCGCATACCACCACGATGGGGCAGCAACCAACCCTATATCCAAATTCCGTAGGTGGGAGACACCTTTTCCTCCAATATACTCAGGACCCGAGAGTGGCGCATACCACCACGATGGGGCAGCAACCAACCCTATATCACCTTCTGGCTTTTTAGTTCCATAGGTGGGAGACACCTTTACCTGGCCAGTTGTTGCGACGATTCGACACAAAGACACCCCCACATGATTTCACAACCCACATATATCAACTCAATATGCATCCAGGTCTAAATGACAATCATGTCTCAACATAAATATGTAATGCATCATATTTATGTACAATATCCACATCATAATATCAACATAAATCTCAAAATCTCCTTACATGCTTTGAAATACAATAAAACATTTAAATCATATGAAAACAATTTCATATACAATTCATGTTTTCACAAATATATTTTCCTTAATTCTTTAGAAAATATTTCAATTTCCCTTAACATGCCTTTAAAATAAATTAAAGCAATTGATGAACCTAGCATAGCGTCTAAGTATTCGCGCCCCTTACGTCCACATATACACTAGTCCATTTAATTCTCAAGGAAAATTCTAAGCCGTATATTCCTATTCAATTTAAATAGGAATTAATATAATCTCGTAGGGAATAATTTAATTAATTTTCTTAAATTAATTCCTAAGTCCCATTTCAATTCTAAGCAATTTATAGATATTTAAATTAACGATTTAATATATCTATATTAAATTAAATAAGGGTTTTGCACCACTAAACTACTTCAATAATGCGGAGTGAGAAATATAATTTTCCACCTGAAATACGCTTACAGAACAGCCGTTTCGGGCCCACAGTGAACAATACCGGCGCCCGATTATGGAGCCCGCCGACTAAAATCGTCCGAAAACTATTTTGAATATATCGAAATGTCCGTCTCGATAACCTATACGATATATATGAAGCCCATTAATAATTGGTTAATTAATTTGGCTAAATCTAAAATAGCCCAAACGAAAATTCGAAAATTCAAATCGAATTTCCCGACAAACCGCTCAACGTAAGATTACGAAATTTTCACACGTCGTACCTGACATATAGACGAAGCTACCCTCCGAAAATCAGCCCAAACCGAGCTCGGGAAGTTGACCGAAAAAATGGCCGAAGGGTCTGGCCGAACCTGTGCTGCTGCGCCTCTGCCGCACGAGCTGCTCCACCGCGGCTGCTGCCGCCGCACCACCTGCGGGACCACCTGCTAGCCTTACCAATGCCACCAGACGCCGTCGACCACCCAGAAACCGCCGCTACTCGCCGCAGCTGCACCAAGTTAGCCGCCGCTCGCCGTCCCCTTCCAAGACGTGATCGTCTCTCTCCCTCAACCGGCTCTCTCTCTCTCTCTCTCTCTAGCCATGATCGGCGACTGAAGATGGAGGTGGGGAGTAGCTCGGTCGTGCGTCATGGAGAGGAAGAAGATACAGAGGCTGTCGGCGTGGAGGAAGAAGCAGATACGGTCTGTGCATATACATGTATCTATATATATGCGAAATCGCCTAAATGACCCACATTTTACCCACAATTGTGAAATAACCCCCAAGACTATATATATATAATTACAATTAAATATATATATATACAGTAAATCCCAATAATTATCAGGAATGCCCAAACATAATATCGTAAGCCCGAAATAATAACGTGACGCTCAATTAACAATCCCAATTAAATATACCGGGGTAGAAACCCAAACGTCGGAACACTTAAACAAGCCCGACCAATTAAAATGTATCGTCATCCAATCGAAACACTAATCATTAAACGTCGAATAAACTAACGTCGAAACGAGACCGTGTAATTGACCACAAGAATTCGCGTAGTCGTCAAAGAGAAACCGTAAAGTCATCCAGTCGACTTTAAAACTAAACGCGAAAAATTTACCGGTATTAAATACCAAGAATAAACAATGCGTCAAGAACAAGTGACGTCATTACCGAAATTATATTAAAATTAATTTCAGAAAAAAGGAAAATAACACGGGGTGTTACAACCAACACAATCAACAAAAAAACAACCAAAGTCAATGCCATTTTTCAATGGAAGTGGTCGCGGTTTATAAAAAAGGTTAGTGGCTTAGTGGTATCCCATTATCTAGGTGTAGTTAGAAGCTAGAAGCTCCAAACAATATTAAACAAAGGCTCTACAATTTGAATGATCTCTATATCAAGGGTAAGTAAGGTCATTGCAATCTCATTCACAACTACTAGAACTAGTCCATTAATGTCTTAAGCCTAGAAGTTCCCAAGACTTGTTTGAGAGTTTGTGGCAACTTACTACAATAGTTGCCAAAAATGGCAACCTTTTGGCCTTCCATTCTATATGCATTGGCCATAAGTACAGTGGCTGCAAATGTAATGGCAGAGCATGAACCCTACATCTATGCATCTCCACCACCACCACCTTATATCTACACATCACCCCCACCTCCTTACTACTATAAATCGCCACCTCCACCATCTCCTTCACCTCCTCCTCCATGTCTACAAATCCCCACCACCTCCATCTCCTTTTTCTCCACCTCCTTATACGTATAAGTCACCTCCACCACCATCTCCCTCTCCCCACCTCCTTATAAGTCACCTCCTTATATATATTTTTCGATATATATATATATATATACATATTTTCCGAAATATATATTGTATTTGAAAAATATTTTTTTCCCGAAATATATATATATATATATATATATATTTGAAATTTATAGTTTTTACGAAAAATATAATTGATTTTCGAAAAATAATTTTTTTAAAGAGTTGATTTCACTAAACCCCCCATATACTATTGAGGGTAGTTTAGGTATTTTGACTCAAAATGTGAGGGGGAGGGGGCATAGTGATGAAATTGAATAGTATATGGGGAAAAATGGACACAATGGGGGTTAGTTGATTAAATTGGATAGTATATGAGGGTTTAGTGAAATTAACCTTTCTTTTTAACGTACAAGAAAATGCATGTTCAATATTGGAGAGCGCTCATATTGTGCAATAAAGTCGCAAGCAGCCTAGTGATTTCATAAAAGGATATAAAACCCTAATTAGGCAAAAAAACCTAGGAGGCGCCTCTTCTTCATATTCTTCTCTCTCGCCTCTGCACCCAAGCATCCATTACTTTAGCACCAACATCCACTTGAAAATATTGATGTAGAATTAGTAGATCCCAACCTTAGATTCTATTTCTGATTAAGGAGAGAGGAGAAACCCGAACCAGCATTAGGTCATTTGTTCAGGTGAGATCGCCAAGCCAAGCCAGTTCTCTCCAATCACTCCAAACAATCGAAATGGTAAATTTGCCTTCCCCATCGGTGTCGAATATTTTGGTCACTGGAAATCCAATCCACGCACCTTCCGAAGTTTCGTGGAAAGTATCACACCCAAAGCGCTTCATCTCTCTCTCTCTCTATATATATATATAGGTGTATGTATATATATCCCTTACGTGTATTGTATTGTATTGTTTCTCTCAGAAAAAAGGTCTGATTCTCTCTTGTGGTTCTCTGGTGATACACAGAGCTATGGACTCGTTCTCTTCTTTCTTCCATCCTCAATCCACCTCTCGCAACAATTGGAGTTAGATTCTCTCAAGAACTTCCGCTAGATCTCACCCGTCGTTCAAACTCATCTCAAATAGGTTTCTCCCTCTTTCTCTCCCTGTTTGGTTTCCAAGAAAATGAAGGAAAATCACTACGAATTTTCCATATGTGTGTGTGTTTTCTTGTCTTGGATCTGTGTTGTGTTTCGATCATCATTTATTCATTATCAGTTTATTGTTAAGACGAAATTGTTGGTGTTCTTGGCTAGTCAATTAAACGGATTATTAGGGTTACGGTGAATGAATTTTGGAGTTTGGCTTGTCGAGTGTAAATACGTATATATTATGCTAGTTAGTCTCTTATAGGGCTTTTTGATCACTAGGTTTCGATAACATGGCAGTTTGGTGTCACACCCACATTTTCAAGAGTGTGATTAAGGTTAATAAAAAACATAAAAAAGTTAGTGTACAAGAAATTTTCAGCTTTGATAAATTCTCTACTCTAGAGGTCACTGAAATCCAAATATTGAAAATATTCCACAAGGTGGTGCAATCTAGAGATACATAGAAAGTGGCTTCCGAGCACCCAAGTCCTCGGACTACTCAATTGTATCTGCCCAATTCGGCAACTCATTTCAACTACGAGGATCGGAAAAAAAATTGGAACGGTAAATTTCTAGCCACACAAGGAACATGTTCATGCCATTTCACTAGGTTTGAGATATTCCTATACAAAATACCATAGCAAGTCTCTGAGTTCAATGCTCGCACAAATCAACAGGAATATAAGTAGCTCTGATAGAGTAACAAATTATGGGTGCAGTGCCAAATCAAAAGTCCATTCCTAGTCAAAACATGACAAGCTAAACCTGTTGCAGTATTAACCCAAAAGAACTAGACATCTATCAACTAAAATTCTAGCAACCAGAAATTTCCATGTTCTCTCATATGGCACCGGCACTTCCACCAGCGGAAATATCAACACCTGAAATATTTCGGAGTGAGACAACGCCCAGTAGAGAAAACTAGCAATTATCACAAGATAATTTATGTGCAATATGAATCATATTGGTATGATACAACAGAAGTACGTAGTTGTAACATATGGAAAATTAGAGAGGCTTACCAACTAAATTGCTTCCTGGAAATCAGAAAGTGAGTTGCAAACTAAATAAAATCCTCACGAAACCAAAAATTACTTCCACGGTCTCGTCGTATCCTGTTTTCTTTTCAGCTGCATATTATCAAACACTTGGTGTTCCTCCAAGAAGAACCCATCGGCCAAACTTTCACACCAGCGTGGCCCCAACCCTCAAACCCAAACAAGGGTCTCAAAACATACATCATTAGCAAATTTCCTCAAGGACTTTAGCCTTCCAACTATCCGTTTCAACACACTCCATCATCCTCATTTTTCAAACCCAAAACCGAATGTGAAAAATGCCAACCTCCAGTTAGAGTTTAATAATTACAATTACAACTAAAGAATCGAATTGGGTGAGTATAGAGGAGATACCCAATATTTATTTCATCACTAAGAGTTTAACCTTTTGTAAGGCACATAGAAACAGGCACGAGAAATCATGGTTAGAAGACAATAATAAACGCATGTGCATATAGCTTCTCCAAACAACTCAAGATTGAAAACTGTCGAAACAAATGAAATTAATGTTATAAGTAAAATTAGCACCGAAAAAGGAACATCGACTAGAAACCCCTACCTCAACAGTGTAGTCAAAGGAAATATCACGTCGTTTCCTTCTTTGTTTTTCTTCCACTTCACTGGTCGAGTGAACCCCTGTCCAAACTGTGACTTTCTTTCTATCCCAGCCCTATAAGCTCCGTCTCAAAATAAACTCTCCAAGAGAATTATCTACTATAATCTGTCTATTATGCATATGTGTATTACAGGTGTGAGTTGTGCTGACCAATTCCCACGTACGTTTCAACCTCTCCAAGAAGCCCACTTGCCTCATGAAACAAAATCATAGCAATTTCAATCACATAATATGTCTACTGGCCCCATAATCTATATGTGAAACATTGCATTTCTATTATGATAATATTAGTAATATAGGTACATGTATATACACAAACGTGTCCCATGTAGGATCTGCCTTGTCATCCATTTAGTCAAAGTTACTTTTTGTCTCATGTTGTAGTTATCTTGCTATAAATGTGTACTGAGCAGGTGAAGAAACAAAGGAACATAACCCACCATGATGCATGAATGTTCTATCCCTCTTTATTTTTTATTTTTAAAAAACAACACTTTTATATAGGAATCCGAGAGCATGGAACCATGTAACAGTCAGCCAACAAGAGTTAATTAAGAAAAGAAACGGTATCCTATTCAATATTTAAAAATGCATCACTATATATATGTAAATTATATTCCACATCTCAACCATAATATTTGTTTTAACTTTTACCAATTATAAATTCAAGTAAAACAACCAAGTAATTAAGACCCATACTAGTATTAATAAAACAAAGTAAAATTCAGGTTGTTACATTTGGTTTATCAGAAAACGAAGGAAAATTAGTATGAATCTTCGATCTCTGTGTTTGTTCTCTTGTATTGGATCCGTGATGTGTTTCGATTAGCATTAATTCATTATCATTTTGTTGCTAACAAGAAAGTCCCGAAATTAGGCGAAATCTAAATGAATTTTGGAATTTGGCTTGTCGAGTGTAAATATGTATGTATATATATATCAATATTCATATCTTGTTAACTAGTCTGTTCTAGGGATTTTTGGCCGCTAGGTTTCGATAACATGGTTGTTTGTTTGGAATTTTACATTTATCAGGTTCGTTAACCAATAATTGTGATTTTGCATGTTGGCAATGTGATTGAGTTTCTTGGATTCATACGAATTAGGCGTTTTTGATTGATAGCCCTAACACGATTGTTTCTTTAGTATTTTACGTTTATCAGATTTATTAACCAATAATATCAATTTTGTAAGTAGGGTATGTGATTGAGTTTCTTGGATTCATAAGAATTAGGCGTTTGCGATTTATAGCCCTTATTATTTAGGGTTTTCCTTTTCTTCCCTGATCTCAGTATTTCTTTGTTCTTGATTTGCGTCTACCAGCTTCGTTAGAGAATATTGTGTGGGTGTATGCGTTTGGATTGACTTGTTTGTTGGTTATGTGAAACAGTTCTTTGAATTTTTTTGTTTCTGTTTAAATTTTTTGTTCTCTGTTCAAATTTATGGAATATAGTCTTTTAGTGGTCGCAATGTAGTTTAATTGTGTTTTTGTTTAATTTTGCAGGTTTATCTGTCACTATGTTGTGCACTGGTAGCTTCTGTTGTTGGAGCATATCTCCACATCCTTTGGAACATTGGTGGCCTTCTTACCATGCCCTTACATTTGTTTTCTGTAGAGATAATAATCGACATCTCACATTCTCAATAATGTCCTGCAAACCATTTTGTTAGATTTTTCACCATCCCAATATATTCTTCGATTTCTCTCACCCCATATGAGATATACAGCAGTAGCTAAGCTAAGTTTTGCAATTATAGAAACCAGATTCTTACCTTTTAAATTGATATTACACCAATTCAAAATAGTTGTCCACGACTGACCAGTATCTCCAAACCCAGTTTTATTCCCGAGGACTTCCCAAATAGAACTGGAAAAGGAACAAGAGAAGAATAAGTGGTCCCTTGATTCATGTTCCTGGTGGCATAGAACACATTGGTTTTCTTGAACAATACCATCACCTGCAATCTGTCTTTTGTCATTAGTCTGTTATGAATTACAACCCATAAATTAAAAGCATGCTTTGGAATGCAAGAAGAAAACCAAACAATAGAAGCCCATTCCACTTTCATTCTTCTATTTCTGATTGCCTCCCAAAGCTGTCTTAATACTAAACTTGTGCCCAGTTGGAGTCCATACAATTTTGTCATCTTCAAGAATTTTTGGATTTGCTAGCTGAGACATGTCATTTCTAATCTGAATCAGCTCATGAGAATTCCCAAAAGGCAGCTTCCATCCTTTTTCATTAATGAATACATCCAGCTTAGCAGTCTTCGTCAATCCAAAATCATAGATAACTCTATCACCCATCAGATCACATATAGAAACCTCATACAACCATTTATCATACCACACTGAAATAGATTTACCATTCCCAATTTTGAAATCAAAGAATCTTCTAAATTGATTTCTCAATTTCAAAATTTTCCTCCATATCCATGAACATTTATCAGGAGTTTTCAACATCCAAAAGTTCCTTCCTTTAATTAATTCCCCATGAACCCACATAGCCCATAGACTAGTTGGTTGTGTTTGAACAATATTCCAAAGATGCTTGCATAATGCTGCGTGATTCCAATTTTCCAGATCCTTAATACCTAAACCACCTTCATCTTTTGGAAGGCATACTTGGTGCCAAGATATTTTCTTGCCTCCATGCTTTAATGCCACCCCTTTCCATAAAAACCTTCTCATAATGGTATTTAATTTCTTCATCACTTATTTAGGTAAACAGAAAATAGAAGCCCAATATACTTGTGTTGCAAACAGAACAGAATCAGTAAGTTTTAATCTCCTTGCAAAAGACAAGTGCCTGTTGTTCCATGAATGCACCCTTCTAGTCATCTTTTGGACAATGTCATTACTGAACCTTGTTTAGGGTTCTTGCATATCCTTGAATTGAGTGTTATTATTTGCCCTTTGATTACATTGGGTACCATTGTTACTGTTTCTAGGGTTTGTTTAATTGGATGTTGGATTTTGAGATTTCTAGGGTTTTCTTTAATTTGTCTAATATGATGCTTGTTTGATTTAGGGTTTTCACATACCCTCAAAATTGGGGTGAATTTCTAACTCTAGAATTTGTTGACATATAGTATTGGAACTGAATATTCAGACGTGCTTTAGACAGTGTGGGAACAATATTAGGGACTATATAAGTATTACTTGTGATAGTTTTTAATTTCCTTAAATCAAGACTTATTTTCTTTATCGACATTTTATAAACAAGTTATATTCAGATTTGCTTAAGCGTGAGAATAATTTTGGGGATCAATAGGCTAATACTCCTGGTATTATACCTATTGTTTCTTTTTCCAGAATTAAATTTAGGGTCCGGGAATCCTAAAGCTTGACATCGTGTGATGTGTGAGTTTGGGTCTATCCAAATTGTTGCTGCTTGGTATCGTTTGATATAAAAAATTATTTGTAAATATTATGTTTTATATATTAGTGTGAACTTGTCTAAATATTATGTTTAATTTAGACCTAGAATATAGTTGGGCTTTCGTCGTGATTAGTGGGATTATTTGTCAGAAGATTGCTCGAACTGTTAGATTGGTTTTTGTTTTTCTTTTTCCGGACAACATAAAAATAGTCAAAACCGTATTACGATTTGTTGAATGAGAAGGTATTGGGAAACAGTAAAATACGTAAACAATAAAGATTACTTGTTGAATTCCTCACCAAACTAGGTTCCGGTTCGGATAAGTTGCTCCCCTTCTGAAATTTCAGAAACTGAAACTTATGCGATATACTTCGGTTAATAACACGATTTCCATAAGATCAATTATGCAACTCTCGGAAAACCTTGTGCATTAGAAGATATGATCATCCCCTTGAGCACATGCATTAGATAAGTCAAAGTTCCTGAGAAATTTGAACCTGAGATGTTTGTTTATTAAGCCACTGTCTTGACCAACTCATCTACTTCTGTAGGTTAGATAATTGGCTATATGCCAACTCTCCTATCTTTGGTATTTTAGTAGATTTTCTTTTGATTGTGTAAATAAGATTATTTTCAAGTGTTATAAATTGTAGTTTATGTTGAACTCCTATTGTCAAGTTATATAGACATTGTGGTTGTATTAGGCTAGTAGTCTGGTGGTTGAGTTCCTGGATGTTGTATTCCAATGAATCTCTATGGTGTTATTCATCTTTGGTCAATAGGAAGAGTAAATGATTTTGATACATGTATGGAATTGTAAAGATCATACCTGTCATACTTGTCCCTTGAGACAATACAATCATATTGTAACTGGTGATATTATTATTATTATTATTTAAAATTTTTTTGTAATGTTACTCTGAAATTCATATTCACTGGAAAGGTGCTGCTGAAATAGTTCTTGCTTCGTGTACAAGATACATTGAAGCAAGTGGTCACATTGTTCCAATGGACGAAGATGAGGTTGGATAAAGTAAACTATTTGTGAGAGTAGTACATTGTTTTTGATATGAAATGGCGTTTGGCAGCAATGGTTACAAATTAGAAAAGCTTTTATGGACTTGAAATGAATTTTAGATTTTCTTTCTTTTTTATTTTTTATTATTCATGCTATCAATGAATTTTTATGCCTTTCTTTTATTTGGGTTAAAAGTATTTTTGACTTCCTAGATAGATTTATTTTATTCCCTTGCTCAAAGGAGAAGGTGATTGATATGTTAGTTGAACCATATACTATGAGAAAGGTTTATAATCAGGTAATAAAACGTATCTCGGAAAAGCAGAAAAAGATAATGTTGCCTGAATCTTTATTTTTGACAGTCGTATTGGGTACTGATTGTTCATGAATGTATGATATTTTCAGCTGTCTTCCCCTAAAGTTCCTGTTGCGGAAAATTGTGTTTATATGCAGATGAATTTCTTTCAAAATGCCATTGTTGATCATACAAATTGGAAACTGTTCTAACTGCTGATGAAGAACTGGCTAATTGGCAAATACCTGACGATAACCTTGTGTTGTTAGCAATTGATGGATTGAAGGTATTAATCTTCCTTTGTTTGATACATGTGCAAGGTGCAATACCTTTAATCGGACTGCAGTTTGTGTTAAGTCTTTCCAAATAGGTGGACCACATATGCTTCTCACATAAAATCCGGCTAACGTTGTGTCCCATGATGTTAGGGTATGTGGTTTGGTTGAGTGATTTGTGTTCATTTATTTGGTTTTCCGGTGTAATTTCAGGCTTTTATTTTAGAGAAAAAAAATGTCACCCCAGGGTATACAACTTAACATTTGGTTTTAAAGTTGTAGAGCTCCAATAATTTTTTCAGTTCTTGCATGATCCGAGCCTCTCTATGGAACTGTGAACAGAGTTGATGGGTTTGATAGAATAAGTTCTTTTTGATCTTCCATCTATTGAAACTAGACTAGAGTTCTGTGGTGTTTTTTCTGATTGTATCATATTTAGATAATTTATTTAGTTGAAGTATAGCGGTAACTTACATTTTATTGTGCAATGGTAGTTTAGTATCGAAATGATGTTTTTTTATACTTATTCCAAAGTCTTTTCTATAAAAGAGAACATCAAAAGTAAAGTACGTTTCTCATTCTTTTGGATTCCCATTCAGTGTGAGGTTGTCCGCTTATACAAAGGTCAATTTTTTGTGTCCTCTTATATGAAGTTCAAATTTTTGTTTTAGGAATGTGGAACTATTACATACAATGGCCCATAAGCTGGATGATTTTTGCGTTTAGAGGACTTCTGCTTACATAAGTCAAACAGATAATCACATTGCAGAGTTAACTTTACGTTTGGATTTTGCCGTCAGATGTCAAGGTGCAAGCGAATGATTTGGTGGTATGTTTTGCTTTAAATCATCAACAAATTTATTATGATGTGTTATGTTTTCCTTGTTAAATTTTGCTTATATATGATTTCTGATTTGAATCAAAGTTTGTGATTAGGATCAACCATGATTCTCTTATATGGAATGCTTCCCCCTCCCCCCCCCCCCCCCCCCCCCCACCCAAGTTATGTTACTTCAACAGAAACATACTTAGAGGAAATGTCACCTATTCTAATTTGATGGCCAATTTGTTGGTAAGTGTTTTAACATGATCTAACCAACTTATACCAATCTATTGGGTAAGTTGCTTAGCTAACAAATTCCTTCTCTTCTAGTGCTAAATGGGAGGAGAGTCTAGTTCGGGGCTAATATTGCTTGGTCTACCATTTGCTTGCCCAAAGTGCACACTTTAGGACTTGAACTGGGGGAAATCACTTAGACAATCCTTTTCCAAAAAAGTCTATTGGTCTTCCCTTGCTCAATTTGTTGATTATGTTTTACATTCTTTTCGGTTCGTAATCTTTTTATTTTTACATTTGAATGCATTTTTAAAAGGGTTCATGGTTTTATCATCCTTTTTGTTCATATCTTTCTCCTTCATTCCTAAACTTACACGTAATTTCCCCCCCTTTTCTTTGCTTGCATTATCTGAGGCCAGTAGCTAATGTTGATCTGTAGCTAGTATTAATCTGGCCAACTGAGATTTTTGTGGGGTCTTGATAACCTAACCTTTCACCTGTGTTACTGTTTCTAGGCAATGATGGTAGTTCAATATTTTTCCTTTATGTTTTCAATGTTTTTCAGTAATTTGTTATGTTGGACTCGGTCAACATGTACGGAGTAGTGGTATATAAATGAAATAATGAAGTATATGAATGTCTATTTAAAACCCTTTAGAGTAGTGGTCCGTCTGCTGAGTAACCGGGTCTCAGTACCTCAGCAAGTATTGAGTATTCGCGTAAAAAGGCGGACGTGATTATCTCAAATTTTCAATCCGAGTAACCGAGCCTCTTTGCCTCAGCAAGCATTGAGTGTTCGCGTAAAAAGGGGAGAAACAAAAGGGGAGAATGAAATAATCAAGTATATGAATGTCTCTTTAAAACTCCTTAGAGCAAGGTCAGTCTGCTGAGTAACCGGGTCTCAGTACCTCAGCAAGTATTGAGTATTCGCGTAAAAAGGCGGACGTGGTTATCTGAAATTTTCAATCCGAGTAACCGGGCCTCTTTGCCTCAGCAAGCATTGAGTGTTCGCGTAAAAAGGGGAGAAACAAAAGGGGAGAATGAAATAATCAAGTATATGAATGTCTCTTTAAAACTCCTTAGAGCAATGGTCCGTCTGCTGAGTAACCGGGTCTCAGTACCTCAGCAAGTATTGAGTATTCGTGTAAAAAGGCGGACGTGGTTATCTCAATTTTTCAATCCGAGTAACCGGGCCTCTTTGCCTCAGCAAGCATTGAGTGTTCGTGTAAAAAGGGGAGAAACAAAAGGGGAGAATGAAATAATGTAGTATATGAATGTCTTCTTAAAACCCCTTAGAGCAGTGGTCCGTTTGCTGAGTAACTGGGTCTCAGTACGTCAGCAAGTATTGAGTATTCGCGTAAACAGGTGGACGTTGTTATCTGAAATTTTCAATCCGAGTAACCGGGCCTCTTTGCCTCAGCAACCATTGAGTGTTCGCGTAAAAAGGGGAGAATGAAATAATGAAATATATGAATGTCTATTTAAAACCCTTTAGGGCAGTGGTCCGTCTGCTGAGTAACCGAGTCTTAGTACCTCACAGGAATTGAGTATTCGCGTAAAAAGGCGGACGTGATTGTCTCAAATTTTCAATCCGAGTAACCGGGCCTCTTTGCCTCAGCAAGCATTGAGTGTTCGAGTAAAAAGGGGAGAAACAAAAGAAAAAATTTATGATGGGGTGCAAACGAAAAAAAATTGTATTCCCCTTATTTAGCAAGAAGGTCCGAGCTAAAGATTTGACTTATAACTTAGGTTTTGGACTAAAGTATCATCCCGGTTAGTGAGGGGATTATTAGAATTAGTACGTATTGCTTTCATCTTAGTTGTTTGCTTGCACCTGAATATTTTTCATATATGCAAATGCTATGTAAAACTTGCTTTGTGACTGCTTATAACTACAAGGTACGTGTGCTGATTTTCTTCGCTACCGTGTTTATATAATAGTTAAGTCAAATATGCGAATATGATGTGTTAATGTTCACATGTTTCTAAAAACAAAAATATATATTTTTAGTTTGAGCAATTTGCATTAGTATTAAGTTCTTGCATCATAGAGATTTTTGTTATCTGAGAATCTGGATATATTCTTTAGAATTAGAATTATATATTTTAATATAAGTTTTGCTTGGATTCTCTGGTCTTCCCGTATATTTTTTCCATTATTTGCACTTTGTTTATTCTCTCTTGACTATTTTTGTTGTGATTTAATTCCTTGTAATTTCAGTGACAAAAAGGGGGAGAAGTAGTTAGTAAGGGGGGAGTGATTATTTTGAAGTATTTAGTAAAGGGGAGTGATTATTTGTGATATGGGGAGAAGTATTTAATTGAGGAGGATAATTATTTATTATTGATTAATGATCATTATGCTTCATGTTGATATTGTTCGTTTTGTTTATGATCATTTAATATTGATTATACCTGCTAGTTGTTTTCCACACTTGTTTTTCACAGGTATGTTTGTTCAAGTGTTGTGGTTGCAGGATTGGAAGATCGTCATGAGTTCAAAGAAAAAGTCTGTCTATGTGTTCGTAGGTATAAATTTTATTTTGTTTATCGTGAGGATATATTTATAAAACATGGTTTTGTCTCAGAAATGCCATGGGGGTGGGTTAGCATGACTTGTACGGTTGGGGGTGGAGGTTGATAGCTCTTTCCTACTGAGCTAAGTTGCTCATCCCATTGTTTATAAAAATTTTCAAGAAAGGCATCGACAGCGGACGATGATTGAGCTACGATGGCTAACTTCAAATGTCCTTCCCTTTAGCCTTTTATTCTATCTCATTTCGTTATTTTAGTTTACTTTGCATCTTTGCTTTGTATTATTTTGGAGGGCTGGCTGGAAGACTGTATTACTATTCTATTGGCACCGAGCGTGCATGTCATGTATATATTGTTGGGTTGACACTGTATTTATATTTTGGATTGTAGATATGTTGGGGGGTTTGGAGGGGTGGCAGCATTATCGTGTTGTCTACCCCGGTCCTTAGTTAATTATTTTGATCTGGTTGGATTATATTAGTATTTGTGCCTGTACAAGATGTTTATGAGTGAACCTTATCCACCGGGAGATTCCATTTACAAATTGAATTTTGCCGAATTTTCGTTAGATTCGCCAGGATTTTCACCATTCTATTTTTTATTGGTCGGTTAAGCTAGCTGTTTATAATTCTGGTGTTATATATTGTAGGGTGCTTCTGCAGTTCTGAAGAAAACTGTCAAGATAGTAGAATCCACATCTACTTCATTGGGTGGTGGGCTATATAGCCTGCCACGCGAAGATATTAGTGGGAAGATCACACATGCCCTTCTAAAGGGCTTTGAAAGTCCTCATTGGAAGGTCTGGTCTATCTTAGTGTATACAAGATTTGCTCTTATTATAGTCTTGTGGGTGTTGTTACAATTTTTAATGCCTGACGACTCACCCTCTTTTACTTGGTTGTATCATTGTACATCAGATTCCTTTGGACCCTATTGAAGCTGTTAACAAACTTTTGGAAGAGGCCAATAAGCGAATTCAGCCAAATGGAATTGGTATTCAATAATTTTGCATGGTTAGAGCTAGCTTTACATTTTAACTGACATAAACAACATCCGATTGTATTTCATCTTTTCCTTTTAATGTTGACATCTGATTTTTTTTGTGGATCGACAGCTGTGTTATTTGGAGTTCTTAGAGGGTGCCTATATGATAACAACAAAAATTTAATAACGGCAAGTTTGACTACTCTTGGTGCTGTCACATCTGCAATGGGGCCAACAATTGATAAGTCAAGCAAGGTTTGTCGCTTTTAGTCTGCATTTGCTTATGTTGAGAGAATATCATGATAAAATTCATTTGAGCCTTGATAAAGTATATAACTTACCAAAACCGCACCTAATGCACCGCAATTAAAACGCACGAAAAATATACACGTACGAACTCGCACATTAACACATAATGAAGTAATTTAATGACGTCAAAAATGAAATACAATAGACGTTACAACCACATTTGATCATTATATATGATCTCATACCTCATCACATCAATGTCAAAGTCATACCTTGGGGTACTACCCAAGTCTGGAAAAAAGAAAAAGAACAACATACGTTTCATAGCCGAGACTAAAACAATGGAAGTCATAAATTGATCGTGCATTACGTATGCACGTTAATCCACCCACATCACCAACCCTAATGCTTCTATAATGCCTTAAATCGGTCATGCATTATGTATGCATGTTAATCCACCCACATCACCAACCCTAACGCTTCTATAACGCCTTAAGGAAAAACGATAGACGAAAAGGACATGTTAAAAACAAACGGAATACAAATCCTCATTTCCAACCACTCAAAGACTAAAAGAAAAACAAAGAGAAATCTCGACACCACGTCGAAACCGAAGTCCCGAAACTAATTTCTTGGTCAATACCATTTAATGGTGCATAAAGGAAGGTAACAGAAGCATCAAAATGAGAAATGAATGAAGAAAAGTCAAAGAAACATTGTCGACTCAAATGGATCGATCCCAATGGATTAGATAGAAGGGAAAATTTCTGACCCGAATGGATCGATCATTTTTAGAATGGGGGATGTGATCGATTCGTTTTCACCCGATTTGACTTAAACACCCCGAAATGGTCGTGAACCTTATCAAAACATTGATAAGAAACATAAAAAGACAATAAAAAATTAATGGTGCCAACCGAAAATGTAACGAGAATTATCGACATACAAAGGCTCGAATTCGGACATACCCGGTTTAACGCCAAAGCATCAAGGCTCAACCTCACAACTCTTCGAACACCGGCTAAATGATATGAAATTCTAACTACGCATGCCAATGTTCATGCAAGTCCGAAAACTGGTTATATGTGTCCCATAGATCATAACAACCGAGTGTGAAATTGAAGCCGAAAAGGATGACTTTGACCTATTAGCACATGCACATGATCTCTATGATTAGATTGGTTTATTTGAGTAATCTATTAGGAAAAAAAATAGAAAGAGAATTGTTTTTAACCCAATTAATTGGGCCTCTTGCCACAAAGCTTTGAGTGCGCGTAAAAAATGAAAAAGAAAAAAAAGGTTGTGAAAGTAAGCGAGCCTAGTTGGTTTGAATTATTAAGCCCGATGGGTGCTTTATCTCCTAGTGCCCTAGTACCCTAAAGCTATTTAGTTCGGGAGTTATTGGTCCAGTGTCCGTTAAAAACCACTAGAAAGTTCGGGAGTCGTTGCCTAAATATGTTGTTTTGTTACTATCTCTCCCACTCCCTTTCTCACGATTTGTTTTCTTCATTTTTTCGTAATAGAAGGGCAAGTGGAGTGGATTGTTTTGATTTTCTCAATGTCCGTTTCCTGTAATCTAATTGTAGTGAAACACGAACACGAAACAAAGATAAAATTGCTAATAAGCGCACATTGCAATTTTTGTCGTCAAAACGTGAAAATGAAGATTGGTGTAGAGCTCAACAATCCACCCTATAGAGGAAAATGAACAATCCTGCCATACTCTGAGCTAAAATCATAGGTCAATTACTTTTAGCTGTTGTTTAGTGGTTACCGTAGATAGTCCAACTATCTACCTCATCAAGTCCTGAAGTTTTTATTTTGATAAATGGGGTTTGTGATAAATGGGGAGCATATATATATGGTGCTTGTTCTTATTTGAGCATAAAACTAAAGGAAGACATTTTCGGGAATTCTCGATTCCGATTGCCAGTTTTAATTGCAAGTATATCAATGAATAACATTATTTGGCCATTTATTTATTTTTGTTATTTTCGTCATGGTTTGGCGACACATATTTCTACATTTTGACAACTAATTAAAATTTCATATTCTTATATTTCTATATATCTCATTGACTGTTAACCCGAATGGGTTGGTGTTTTTAGAAAAAGACTTGGGAAGCATTAGGTCTCATGTCCAATTCCTACTAGTGAAAACAATTCGTTGGGGCCGCAACCACACACTTATTTTGAACCGTACCTGATTTGTGTAACGAGGTTGCTTTGTGGGGGTTCCGGGGATTAGTTAGAGTGAAAGGCCCCTACCAACCCAAATTTCCAAAAGTGGACTAATTTACCGTCTTTATAGAGTTATAATGTAGAAACACTAGCATGGATGAATATAGTTGTTATTAGTTATTGTAACATATTTTGTTCTCTTAGTTTTGTTATTGAGCTAAGTGTACTTTTGGATAAGATAATTATGCTTTACTCAAAAAGATAAACCACATATTTTTTTAATTTTAACACAGTTGCTTGGTTCCATGCAAATTATTTCCCAAGAGGTACTTGGTAGGCTTTTTAAGAAAAGAGGTTTGCGTTGTTATGGATGCGTTGAATTCTAATACACTAGCTTGAGAAATTGACCGATATTACCTTAATAACATAGTTCTTTTAGTTATTTCGTCTCCAGTCTTCTGAATACCTTACCTTTTTCCTTCTCCTGTTGATTAAATGTTTTTGTATGTGAAAATACAATGTAATGGAGGTTGGTTTTAGAGGGCATTTATCCCACATCGGATCTGGAAGGGAAAATAATTGGGTATAAATGAGTTGGATATTAGCTTCACCTAATACCTTAAGCGTTTGGGTTGAACCGCGAAGCAACTCGTTACAGTTGGTATCAAAACTAAAAGATTACGTCTTTTATACGGTGTTTGCCGCACGCCAAGCACCCACTTGGGTTCTTACACCCCGAACGAGTTTGGGTTTAGACCTCTGTTTAGTGTTCACAACTCTCCATTCATGATCACCTCAATACAAACCTCTATGATCTTCAACGAATCAAACCCAATACCATTTCCCTGTCCCCGTCGGAACCGTCCCCCTGTGCCCCAGGCAAGGTCTGAGAACTCGAGGCCCCCGCATGATTGTGGTTTGGGTATGTAGGATGGTTCGAACACAATGATGATATTATGAATTCGAATGTGGGAGCATGTTAGAGGGCATTTGTTGCCCCTAATAGCTTAAGCGTTCGGGTCGAACCGTTAAATATTTGATCCGGTATAGTTGGCCAGTTGAATAGTTTAATATGATACCATGTATTCTATATATTTGATTTGTATTTTTTCTTCATTTGGAAATTTTCATGTTCTTTTTGTTGTGGAGATGATAGGTTACCGAAATTTTCATCTGAGAAGTTTTATTTTTTCTAGGAAAAACTGAATGAGAAAAAACCTACTCTAACGATGCAGTTACCAATACTTTCCAAGATTTGGGTGTCTAATTCTTGTTGACATTATTGAAGGTAGGTTCTCCTATCCTTTTAGTTTTGGAATCCTTTGCTCTTATTACTTGAAAACTATGATTTCGTTTTCCTTTTTTGTTGGTAAAATTTTTATGATTTCCCTTGGTGACAATTTGTATGATTTTAATTGGTTATTCTACTTATCTCCTTTCTAGAAGGAGTCAATGACTTTTGAGGCTGCGGATCAATAAAAGCAAGAATGAGAAATAAGAATCAAATCATATTCTTTAAAACACTTGAATCCAGGAGAAGAGATTGAGAGAAACTCTCGATTTTTTGTTATATAAAAGTGAAGAATGAATCATAGACTATTACATTAGCACCTATAAATAGGACTAAGCAAACCTTAAATAACAAAATCCTAAACTAAATAAGAATAGGAAAAGAAATAAATAAAAATTTTGTCACACCCCGAGATGCATAGACTCCGAAATCGGAATCGATGACCCCGAGGTTGACGTAGGAATGAGAAATGAATATAAAAGTTGGAATGAAAATACAAATACCTCAATGAATCCCAACTTTTGATATCCTAGTCAAACGGTAACAACTCAATCAAATAAGAACCGTTTTGAACGATTCCCGAGTCTAAGTCGTCCTCAATAAATTAGCTATCCACACGATTAAAATCACCCAAACACTCATCTCGTAGTCGAAGATATGCTCAAAACACTAAAGGGGTGCTAAAAACAAGCAAAAAGTCAAAGGGTTGACCCAAACAAAATGATCTCACCAAAATGGGATCGATCTCCCTGGCCCAGAACAAAAGGGAAGTTACTGACCTAAAAGGATCCAGAATGGGATCGATCCCACTAGGTTAGAAACAACTTCGGGCAGTAAAAAATACTGGATTAACCAAAGAATCCGGATCCACCCGGTCAACACCACTTTTGGTGGCTCCAGATGTTATAAATGAACATCTATACAAACCTTAATAAAAGTAGAGAGTTGAACATCGTCAATACAATAACGCGCCCGACGCCTAAATTAACTATACATGATCGAAATTGTGGCTAACATGCTAGCGTCTGACAAAGATAGTGTTTGGGTTTTAGGACTTGCTATGCTTCCGTTTTTTTTATATATTGTCGTGGAGTTTTCCTTAGAGACTTATTTCATGCTACAAGATTGTTGCGGGGTTTATTTTTGGGTATTTTTGGGGTCCTGGATAGGCGTGAGTGCCGTGTGGGACAACTGGCATGCACCATAGGATGGGTTAGCATGTCTTGTATAAACGGGGGTGGAGGTTGATAGCGCTTCCCTACTGAGCTAAGTTGCTCACCCCGTTGTTTATAAAAATTTTCAGGAAAGGCACTGATGGCGAACGAGGATTAAGCTACGATGGCTGACTTCGAATGTCCTTCCTTTTAGTCTTTTATTTTAGTTCATTTCATTATTTTAGTGGCCCTTTTCATCTTCGAGTTGTATTATTTTGGAGGGCTGGCTGGATGACTGTATTACTATTCTATTGGCACTGAGCATGTATGTCATGTATCTATTGCCGGGTTGACATTGTATTTATATTTTGGACTGCAGATATGTTGGGGGCCTTAGAGGGGTGGCAGCGTTACCGCTCCATTTACCCCGATCCTTAGTTAATTAGTTTGATCTGGTTGGATTATATTAGTATTTGTGCTTATACAGAATGTTTAGGATTTGACCTTATCAAACGGGGGGTTCCATTTACAAATCGAACTCTGCTGGATTTTCATTAGATTTGCTAGGTGGCTTTTATACTTCTCTTTTTATATATTCATCATTTTTATTAGGTTATTTTTCCGCAAAATTGTTTCCAGTACAATCGGAATTGTTGAAATTTCTAGCGGAAGTTTTTCCGTGAAGTCGCACCCGGATGTTCTAGGCTTCGGTTTTGGAAGTCTAAGCGATTTTAGGCCGTGACAACTTTGTATCAGATCTATTTCATTGTCTTAGGGATGACGGGAGTTAGTGGGTTTACCCTATGGTTTTCGTGTACCCGGGTGGGATGTTTTATGGTTAGCTTTTGCCTTGTATCACTTCTGCGCGACTTGTCCATTACTTGATTGTGTCGAGCCTATTGAGTTGTTTGTGTGTGACGGGTGTTTCTAGGGTTGACATTGGGTGTCTATCCTGTGTGTTATTGTGGCCCATCTTCGAGTAAAATGATGGCCTTAATCTTTTTATGTCCCCTTCCATGTCGTGTTTTGACGTTATTTCGTCATTTCTTCTTGTCGCTTTTGTGTGGCGAACGTTTATCATCTTATTGTCCATGAAGGTCGTGTTCTAGTTATTCTGCGCGTTCGATGTTTTTGTACAGCTTGACATTGAAGTCCCAGTGACAGCCCTTTTCATTCTCTCCAACCTCCTTTTCTTTCTAAGTGGGACGGATTTCACTCGAATCGTCATATAAGTTGAATCGGTGTTTGTGTATCATTCATTCACCATTATCAGACTGTTATGGACAAAACTACTATAAAGCATACCAAATAGTCCATACCTTCCTAACTAACCCTTTTCATTTTCTCCAACCTTCTTTTCTTTCTATATGGGACGGAATTCACTCGAATTGTCCTATAAGTTCAATCGGTGTTTTTGCATCATTCCTTCACCATTATAAGACTCTTATGGACAACAATACTATAAAGCATACCATAGTAGTCCACACCTTCTTAACTGGCCCTTTTCTTTCTCTCCAACCTCATTTTCTTTCTAAGTGAGACGAATTTTCACTCGAATTGTCCTATAAGTTTAATCGGTTTTTGTGCATCATTCTTTCACCATTACAAGACTCTTATGGACAACAGTACAATTAAGCATTCCAAAATAGTCCACAGCTTCCTAACTGACCATTTTCTTTCTCTCCAACCTCATTTTCTTTCTAAGTGGGACGAATTTCATTTGAATCGTCATATTTGTTGAATCGGTGTTTGTGCATCATTCCTTCACCATTATAAGACTCCTATGGACAACAATACTATAAAGCACTCCAAATTAGTCCACACTCTCCAAACTGTCCATTTTCTTTCTCTCCAACCTTTTTTTATTTCTAAGTGGGACGAAATTCACTCGAATCGTCCTATAAGTTTAATCGGTGTTTGTGCATCATTCCTTAACCATTATAATACTTTTATAGACAAAAATACTATAAAACATACCAAAGTAGTCCACACCTACTTAACTGACACTTTTCTTTCTCTCCAACCTCCTTTTCTTTCTAAGCCGGACGAATTTCACTTGAATCAAAATATAAGTTGAATCGGTGTTTGTGCATCATTACTTCACAATTATAAGACTCTTATGGAAAAAAATATTATAAAGCGTACCAAAATTGTCCACACTCTCCAAACTCGCCCTTTTATTTCTCTCCAACCATCTTTTCCTTCTAAGTGGGACGAATTTCAATCGAATCGTCATATAAGTTGAATATTTGTTTGTGCATCATTCCTTCACCACTAGAAGACTAATAAGGACAACAACACTATAAAGCATACCAAAATAGTCCACACCTACCTAACTGACCATTTTCTTTCTCTCCAACCTCCTTTTCTCTCTGAGCGAGACGGATTTCACTCGAATCGTCCTATAAGTTGAATCGGTGTTTGTGCACCATTCCTTCACCATTATAAGACTCTTATGGACAACAATACTATAAAGCATACCAAAATAGTCTACACCTAGCTAACTAGCCATTTTCTTTCTCTCCAACCACCTTTTTTTTCTAAGTGGGACGGATTTCACTCGAATCGCCCTATAAGTTTAATCGGTTTGTGTGCATCATTCCTTCCCCGTTACAAGAATCTTATGGACAACAATACAATTAAGCATTCCAAAATAGTCCATAGCTTCCTAATTGGCCTTTTTATTTCTTTCCAACCTCCTTTTCTTACTAAGTGGGACGGATTTCAGTCAAATCGTCTTATAAGTTGAATCGGTGTTTGTGCATCATTCCTTCACCACTATAAGAATATTATGGAAAACAACACTATAAAGCACTCCAAATTAGTCCACACTCTCCAAACTGACCCTTTTCTTTCTCTCCAACCGTAGTTTTTTTCTAAGTGGGACGGAATTCACTCATATCGTCCTATAAGTTGAATCGGTATTTGTACATCATTCCTTCACCATTATAAGACTCTTATGGACAACAATACTACAAAGCATACCAAACTAGTCTAAACCTTCCTAACTGACCCTTTTCTTTCTCTCCAACCTCCTTTTATTTTCAAGCGAGACGGATTTAACTTGAATCGTCTTATAAGTTGAATCGGTGTTTGTGCATCATTCCTTAACCATTATAAGACTCTTCTGGACAACAATAATATAAAGCATACCAAAATTTTCCACACTCGCCAAACTCACCCTTTTTTTTCTCTCCAACCTTTTTTTCTTTCTTAGTGGGACGGATTTCACTCGAATCGTCCTATAAGTTGAATCGATGTTTATGCCTCATTTCTTCACCACTATAAGACTCTTATGGACAAAAATACAACAAAGCATACCAAAATAGTCCACACCTACCTAACTGGCCATTTTCTTTCTCTCCATCCTCCTTATTTTTCTAACTGGGACGGATTTCAGTCGAATCGTCATATAAGTTGAATCGGTGTTTGTGCATCATTCCTTCATAATTATTAGACTGTTATGGATAAAAATACTATAAATCATACCAAAATAGTCGACACCTACCTAACTGGCCCTTTTAATTCTTTCCAATCCCCTTTTCTTTCTTAGTGGGACGAATTTCACTCAAATCGTCATATAAGTTGAATCGGTGTTTGTGCATCATTCCTTCACCATTATCAGATTGTTATGGACAAAAATATTATAAAGCATACCAAAATAGTCCACACCTTCCTAACTGGCCCTTTTCTTTCTCTCCAACTTCATTTTCTTCCTAAGTGGGAAAGAATTAACTCGAATCGTCCTATAAGTTGAATCGGTGTTTGTGCATCAGTCCTTCACCATTATCAGACTATTATGGACAAAAATATTATAAGCATGCGAAAATAGTCCACACCTTCCTAACTGGCCCATTTCTTTCTTTCCAACCTCATTTTCTTATTAAGTGGGACGAAATTCACTCGAATCGTCGAATAAGTTGAATCTGTGTTTGTACATCATTCCTTAACCACTATAAGACTATTATGGACAAGAATAGTATAAAGTACTGCAAATTATTCCACACTCTCCAAACTGGCACTTTTCTTTCTCTACAACCTCTTTTTCTTTGTCTCCAACCTCTTTTTCTTTCTAAGTGGGGCGAAATTCACTCGAATCGTCCTATAAATTAAGTCGGTGTTTGTGTATCATTCCTTCACCATTACAAGACTCTTAAGGATAACAATACAATTAAGCATACCAAAATAGTCTACAACTTCCTAACAAACCCTTTTCTTTCTCTCCAACCTCCTTTTATTTCTATGTGGGACGGATTTCACTCGAATCGTCCTATAAGTTTAATCGGTTTTTGTGCATCATTGCTTCCCAATTAAAAGACTCTTATGGACAGCAATACAATTAAGCATTCCAAAATAGTCCACAGCTTCGTAACTTGTCATTTTCTTTCTCTCCAACCTCCTTTTCTTTCTAAGTGCGACGGATTTCACTCGAATCGTCATATAAGTTGAATCGGTGTTTGTGTATCATTCCTTCACCATTATCAGACTGTTATGGATAAAAATATTATAAAGCATACGAAAATAGTCGACACCTACCTAACTGACCCTTTTCATTCTCTCCAATCCCCTTTTCTTTCTAAGTGGGATGAATTTCACTCGAATCGTCATATAAGTTGAATCGGTATTTGTGCATCATTCCTTCACCATTATCAGACTGTTATGGACAACTATATTATAAAGCATTCCAAAATTGTCCACACTCGCCAAACTTGCCCTTTTATTTCTCTCCAAGCATCTTTTCTTTCTTAGTGGGACGAATTTCACTCGAATTGTCCTATAAATTGAATCGGTGATTGTGCCTCATTCCTTCTCCACTATAACACTCTTATGGAAAAAAATACTATAAACCATACCAAAATAGTCTACACCTACCTAACTGTCTCTTTTCTTTCTCTCCAACCTCATTTTCTTTCTAAGTAAGAAGGATTTCACTCGAATCGTCATATAAGTTGAATCGGTGATAGTGCATCATTCCTTCACCAATATCAGACTGTTATGGAAAAACATACTATAAAGCATACCAAAATAGTCCACGCCTTCCTAACTGGCCCATTTCTTTCTTTCCTACCTCCTTTTCTTACTAAATGGGACGGATTTCACTCGAATCGTCGAATAAGTTGAATCGGTGTTTGTGCATCATTCCTTAACCACTATAAGACTCTTATGGACAACAAAACTATAAAGTACTACAAATTATTTCACATTTTCCAAACTGGCGCTTTTCTTTCTCTCCAACCTCTTTTTCTTTCTAAGTGGGACGAAACTCACTCGAATCGTCCTATAAGATGAATCGGTGTTTATGCATCATTCCTTCACCATTATCAGACTCTTATGGACAATAATACTACAAAGCATACCAAAGTAGTCCACACCTTCTAACTGACCCTTTTCTTTCTCCCCAACCTCCTTTTTTTTCTAAGTGGGACGGATTTCAGTCGAATCGTCCTATAAGTTTAATCAGTTTTTGTGCATCATTCCTTCCCAATTACAGGACTCTTATAGACAACAATACAATTAAGCATTTCAAAATAGTCCTAACTAAGCCTTTTCTTTCTCTCCAACCTCATTTTCGTTTTAAGTGAGACGGATTTCACTCGAATCGCCATATAGGTTGAATCGGTGTTTGTGCATCATTCCTTCACCATTATAAGACTCTTATGGACAACAATACTATAAAACACTCAAAATTAGTCCACACTCTCCAAACTGACCCTTTTCTTTCTCTCCAACCACTATTTTTTCTATGAGGGACGAAATTCACTCAAATCGTCCTAGAAGTTTAATCGGTGTTTGTTCATCATTCCTTCACCATTATAAGACTCTTATGGACAACAATACTATAAAGCACTCCAAATTAGTCCACACTCTCCAAACTGACCATTTTCTTTCTCTCCAACCATTATTTCTTTCTATGAGGAACGGAATTCACTCAAATCGTCCTAGAAGTTTAATCGGTGTTTGTTCATCATTCCTTCACCATTACAAGACTCTTATGGACAACAATACTATAAACCATACCAAAGTAGTTCACACATTCCTAACTGGCCCTTTTCTTTCTCTCCAACCTCCTTTGATTTCTAAGTTGGACGGATTTCACTTGACTCGTCCTATAAGTTAAATCGGTGTTTATGCATCATTCCTTAACCATTATAAGACTCTTATGGAAAAAAATACTAAAAGGTATACCAAAATTGTCCACACTCTCCAAACTCGCCCTTTTATTTCTCTCCAACCTTCTTTTCTTTCTTAGTGGGACGAATTTCACTCCAATCATCCTATAATTTGAATCGGTGTTTCTGCCTCTTTCCTTCACCACTATAAGACTCTTATGGACAACAACACTATATAGCATACCAAAATATTCTACACCTACCTCATTTTCTTTCTAAGTGGGATGGATTTTACTATAATCGTCATATAAGTTGAATCGATATTTATGGATCATTCCTTCACCATTATCAGATTGTTATGGACAAAAATACTATAAAGCATACCAAAATAGTCCACACCTTCCTAACTGGCCCTTTTATTTCTTTCCAACCTCCTTTTCTAACTAAGTGGGACGGATTTCACTCGAATCGTCTTATAAGTTGAATCGGTGTTTGTCCATTATTCCTTCACCACTATAAGACTCTTATGGACAACAATACTATAAAGTACTCCAAATTAGACCACACTCTCTAAACTGTTCCTTTTCTTTCTCTCCAACCTCTTGTTCTTTCTAACTGGGACGAAATCTACTCGAATCGTCCTATAAGTTGAATCGGTGTTTGTGCATCATTCCTTCACCTTTAAAAGATTCTTATGGACAACAAAACTATAAAGCATACCAAAGTAGTCCAAACCTTATTAATTGACCCTTTTCTTTCACTCCAACCTCGTTTTCTTTCTAAGTGGGACGAATTTCACTCGAATCATCCTATAAGTTGAATTGGTGTTTGTGCCTCATTCCTTCACTACTATAAGACTCTTTTTGACAACAATAATATAAAGAATACCAAAATAGTCCACACCTACCTAACTGGCCCTTCTCTTTCTCTCCAACCTCCTATTTTTTCTTAATGGGACGGACTTTACTCGAATCGTCATATAAGTTGAATCGGTGTTTGTGCATCATTCCTTCACCATCATCAAACTGTTATGGACAAAAATACTATAAAGCATACGAAAATAGTCCACACCTTCCCGACTCGACTTTTCTTTCTATCGAACCTTCTTTTCTTCCTAAGTGGACCGGATTTCACACAAATCGTCGTATAAGTTGAATCAGTATTTGTGCATCATTCCTTCATCACTATAAGACTCTTATGGACAACAATACTATAAATCATACTAATATAGTCCATACGCTCCAATTGACCCATTTCTTTCTCTCCAACCTTCTTTTCTTTCTAGGTGGGATGAATTTCACTCGAATCGTCCTATAAGTTAAATAAGTGTTTGCACATCATTCCTTCACCATTATAAGACTCTTACGGATAAAAATATTATAAAGCATACCAAAATAGTCCAGACGCTCCTAACTCTCCATTTTCTTTCTCTTCGACCTTCTTTTCTTTCTAAGTGAGACGGATTTCACTCAAATCCTATTAATAAGTTAAATCTGTGTTTATACATCATTCCTTAACCATTATAATACTATTAAAGACAACAAAACTATAACGCATACTAAAATAGTCCACACCTTCATAAATGACCCTTTTCTTTCTCTCCAACCTTCTTTTCTTTCTAACTGGGACGGATTGCACTCGAATCATCATATAAGTTGACTCGGTGTTTGTATGTCATTCTTTCACCTTTATAAGACTCTTATAGTTTAAAGTACTATAAAGCAAAATAAAATAGGCCATACGCTCCTAATTGACCCTTTTCTTTCCCTCCAACCTTCTTTTCTTACTAAGTGGGACGGATTCCACTATAATCCCACTAATAGTTGAATCAGTGTTTGTACATCATTCATTCACCATTATAAGACTATAATGGACAAAAATACTATAACATATACCAAAATAGTCCACACCTTGCTAACTGACCCTTTTCTTTCTCTCCAACATTCTTTTCTTTCTAAGTGGGACGGATTTCACTCGAATCGTCCTATAAGTTGAATCGGTGTTTGTACATCATTCCTTCACCATTATAAGACTCTTATTGACAAGAATACTATAAAGCATACTAAAATAGTCCATACGCTCCTAATTGGCCATTTTCTTTCTCATAAACCATCTTTTCTTTCTAAGTGGGACAGATTTCACTCGAATCCTACTAATAAGTTGAATCGGTGTTTGTACATCATTCCTTAACCATTATAATACTATTATGGACAACAATACTATAATGCATACCAAAATAGTCCAGACCTTCCTAGCCCTTTTCTTTCTCTCCAACCATCTTTTCTTTCTAAGCGGTACGGATTTCACTCGAATCGTCCTATAAGTTGAATCGGTGTTTGTACATCATTCTTTTAACATTATAAGACTCTTATGGACAAAAATACTATGAAGCATACTAAAATAGTCCATACGCTTCTAATTGGACATTTTCTTTCTCTCAAACCTTCTTTTCTTTCTAAGTGGGACGGATTTCACCCGAATCCTTCTAATAGTTGAATCAGTGTTTGTACATCATTCATTCAGCATTATAAGACTATTATGGACAACAATACTTTAACGCATACCAAAATAGTCCACACCTTTCCAAATGGCCCATTTATTTCTCTCCAACATTCTTTTCTTTCTAAGTGGGACGGATTTCACTAGAATCTTCCAATAAGTGGAATCGGTATTTGTACATCAATCCTTCACCTTTATAAGACTCTTATGGACAACAACACTAGAAAGGATACCAAAATAGTCTACACTCTCCAAACTGACCCTTTTCGTTCTCTCCAACCTTCTATTTTTTCTAAGTGGGACGGATTTCACTCAAATCCTATTAATAAGTTGAATCGATGTTTATACATCATTTCTTCACCATTTTATACTATTATGGGCACAAATAGTATACAGCATACCAAAATAGTTCACACGCTCCTAACTAGCCCATTTTCTTTCTCTCCAACCTCATTTTCTTTCTAAGTGGGACTGATTTCACTCAAATCGTCCTATAACTTGATTCGGTGTTTGTGCATCATTCCTTCACCATTATATGACTCTTATGGACAACAATACTATAAAGCATTCTAAAATAGTCCATACGCTCCTAATTGGCCCTTTTCTTTCTCTCCAACCTTCTTTTTTTCCTAAGTGGAACGGATTTCACTCTAATCGTCCTATAAGTTGAATCGGTGTTTGTACATCAATCTTTCACCATTATATGACTCTAATGAACAAAAACACTATAAAGGATACCAAAATAGTCCACACTCTCCAAACTGGCCCGTTTCTTTCTATCCAACCTTTTTTTCTTTTTAATTAGGACAGATTTCACTCGAATCGTCCTATAAGTTGAATCGATGTTCGTGCTTAATTTATTCACCATTATAGGACTATTATGGACAAAAGTACTATAAAACATACCAAAATATTCCACACGCTCCTAACTGGCCCTTTTCTTTCTTTCCAACCTTTTTTTCTTTCTAGGTGGGACGAATTTCACTCCAATCCTACTAATAAGTTGAATCGGTGTTTGTACATCATTCCTTCACCACTATAAGACTATTATGGACAACTGTACTATAAAAAAAACCAAAATAGTTCACACTTTCCCAATTGGCCCTTTTGTTTCACTTGAATCGTCGTATAAGTTGAATCGGTGTTTGTGCATCATTTCTTCACCAATATAAGTCTATTATGGACAAAAGTACTATAAAGCATACCAAAACAGTCCACACTCTCCTAACTGGCCCTTTTCTTTCTTTCCAACCTTCTTTTCTTTCTAAGTGGGACGGATTTCACTCGAATCCAACTAATAAGTTGAATCGGTGTTTGTAAATCATTCCTTTACCACTATAAGACTGTTATGGATAATAGTACTATAAAACATACTAAAATAGTCCATACGCTCCTAAGTGGACATTTGTTTTCTCTCCAACCTTCCATTCTTTCTAAGTGGGACAGATTTCACTAGAATCCTACTAATAGTTGAATCAATGTTTGTACATCATTTCTTCACCATTATAAGATGATTATAGGCAACAATAGTATATAGCATACCGAAATAGTCCACACGCTCCAAACTGGCCCTTTTCTTTCTCTCTAAATTTCTTTTCTTTCTAAGTGGGACAGAATTCACTCGAATCAAACAAATTAAATCAATCGGTGTTTGTACATTATTTCTTTACCATTATAAGACTATTATGGACAAAAATACTATGAAGCATACCAAAATAGTCGACATATTCCTAACTGGCCATTTTCTTTCTTCCCAACCTTCTTTTCTTTCTAAGTGGGACGGATTTCACTCAAATCCTACTAATAGTTGAATCGGTATTTGTACGTCATTTCTTCACCATTATAAGACTATTATGTACAAAAACACTATAAAGCATACCAAAATAGTCCGTACGTCATTCCTAATTGGCCCTTTTCATTCTCTCCAACCTTTTTTTTTTCTAAAAGCGAATGATTTCACTCAAATCCTACTAAGAAGTTGAATCGGTGATTGTAATTCATTCTTTCTCCATTATAAGACTATTATGGACAACATTACTATAATTCATACCAAAATAGTCCACAACTTCCTAACTGGCCCATTTCTTTCCCTCTAACCTTCTTTTTTTTCTAAGTGGGACATATTTCAATCGAATCGTCCTATAAGTTGAATCAGTGTTTGTGCATCATTTCTTCACCATTATAAGTCTCTTATGGACAACAGTACTATAAAGCATACCAAAACAGTCCACACTCTCTTAACTGACCCTTTTCTTTCTTTTCAACGTTATTTTCTTTCTAAGTGGGACGGATTTCACTCGAATCCAACTAATAAGTTGAATCGGTGTTTGTAAATCATTCATTTACCACTATAAGACTATTATGGATAACAGTACTATAAAACATACTAAAATAGTCCATACGCTCCTAACACTATTATAAGATTCTTATGCACAATAATTGTATAAAGCATACCAAAATAGTCCACACGCTCCTAACTGACTCTTGTCTTTCTCCCGAACCTTCTTTTCTTTCTAAATGGGACGGATTTTACTCGAATATTACTAATAAGTTGAATCGGTGTTTGTATATCATTCCATCACCATTATAAGACTATTATGGACAAAAATACTATAATAAATACAAAAATAGTTCACACCTTCCTAACTGACCATTTTCTTTCTCTCCAACCTTATTTTCCTTCTAAGTGGGACGATTTTCACTCGAATTGTCCTATAAGCTGAATCGATGTTTGTGCAGTATAGCTACACCATTATTAGACTCTTATGGACACTAAAACTATAAAGTATACCAAAATAGTCCACACGCTCCAAACTGGCCCTTTTCTTTCTCTCTAACCTTCTTTTGTTTCTAAGTGAGACGAATTTCACTCGAATCTTACAAATAAAATCAATCGGTGTTTGCACATCATTCCTTTACTATTATAAGAGTATTATGGACTTCAATACTATGAGGCATACCAAAATAGTCGACACATTCCAAACTAGCCATTTTCTTTCTCTCCTACCTTCTTTTCTTTCTAAGTGGGACGGATTTCACTCTAATCGTCCTATAAGTTGAATCGGTATTTGTACATCATTCCTTCACCGTTATAAGATTCTTATGGACAACAATACTATAAAGCATACTAAAATAGTCCATACTTTCCTAATTGGCCCTTTTATTTCTCTCTAATCTTCTTTTCTTTCTAAGTGGGACTGATTTCACACGAATCCTACTAATAAATTCAATCGGTGTTTGTACATAATTCCTTAACCATTATAAGACTATTATGGACAATAATACTATAAGGCATACCAAAAAAGTCCACACCTTCCTAACTGGCCCATTTATTTCTCTCCAACCTTATTTTCTTTCTAAGTGGGACGAATTTCACTCGAATCGTCCTATAAGTTGAATCGGAGTTTGTACAACATTGCTTCACCATTATAAGACTCTTATGGACAATAATACAATAAAGCATACTAAATTGTCCATACGCTCCTAATTGGCCCGTTTCTTTCTCTCCAACCTTCTTTTCTTTCTAAGAGGGACGGATTTTACTCGAATCCTACTAATAAGTTGAATCGGGGTTTGTACATCATTCATTCACCATTATAAGACTATTATGGACAACAATAACATAACGCATACCAACATAAACCACACCTTCCTTATTGACCCTTTTCTGTCTCTCCAACCTTCTTTTGCTTTTAAGTAGGATAGATTTCACTCGAATCGTACTAATAGTTGAATCGGTGTTTGTACATCTTTCCTTCACCATTATAAGACTCTTATGGACAACAACACTATAAAGCATTCTAAAATAGTCCATACGCTCCTAATTGGCCCTTTTCTTTCTCTCCAATCTTCTTTTCTTTCTAAGTGGGACGAATTTCACTCGAATCCTACTAATAGTTGAATCGGTATTTGTATGTCATTCATTTACCATTATAAGAATATTATGGACAACAATACGATAACGCATACCAAAATAGTCAACACACTCCAAACTGACCATTTTCTTTCTCTCCAACCTTCTTTCCTTTCTAAGTGGGACGAATTTCACTTGAATCCTACTAATATGTTGAATCCCTGTTTGTACATCATTCCATCACCATTATAAGACTATTATGGACAACAATACTATAAAAAAATCAAAGTAGTTCACACCTTCCTAACTTGCCCTTTTTCTTTCTCTCCAACCTTCTTATCTTTCTGAGTGGAACGGATTTCACTCGAATCGTCCTATAAGTTGAATCGGTGTTTGTACATCATACCTTCACCATTATAAGACTCTAATGGAAAACAACACTATAAAGCATACCAAAATAGTTCACATGCTCCTAACTGTCCCTTTTCTTTCACTCCAACATTCTTTTCTTTCTTACTGGGACAAATTTCAGTTGAATCCTACTAATAAGTTTAATCGGTGTTTGTACATCATTCCTTCACCATTGTGAGACTATTATGGACAACAATACTAAAATGCATACCAAAATAGTCCACACCTTCCTAACTGACCCTTTTCTTTCTCTGTAACCTTCTTTTCTTTCTAAGTGGGACGGATTTTACTCGAATCCTACACAAAGTTGAATCAGTGTTTGTATATCATTCCTTCACCGTTATAAGGCTATTATTGACAACAATACTATAACGCATACCAAAATATTCCACACCTTCCTTACTGACCCTTTTCTTTCTATCCAACCTTCTTTTCTTTCTAAGTGGGATATAATTCACTTGAATCGTCCTATGAGTTGAATCGGTGTTTGTACATTATTCCTTCACCATTATAAGACTATTATGGACAACAATACTATAAAGCATACTAAAATAGTCCATATGCTCCGAATTAACCCTTTTCTTTCTCTCCAACCTTCTTTTCTTTCTAAGTCGAACGAATTTCACTCGAGTCCTACTAATAGTTGAATATGTATTTGTACGTCATTCTTTCACCATTATAAGACTATTATGGACAACAATACTATAATGCATACCAAAATAGTCCACACCTTCTTAACTAGCCCTTTTCTTTCTCTCCAACCTTTTTTTCTTTGTAAGTGCGACGGATTTCACTCAAATCGTCCTATAAGTTGAATCGGTGTTTGTACATCATTCCTTCACCAATATAAGACTCTTATGGACAACAACACTATAAAGGATACTAAAATAGTCCAAACTCTCCAAAATTGCCATTTTCTTTCTCTCCAACCTTCTATTCTTTCTAAGTGGGACGAATTTCACTCAAATCCTACTAATAAGTTCAATCGATGTTTGTACATAATTTCTTGACCATTATAAGGCTATTATGGACAACAAAACTATAAAGTATACCAAAATAGTCCACATGCTCCTAACTAGCCCCTTTTATTTCTCTCCAACCTCATTTTCTTTCTAAGTGAGACTGATTTCACTCGAATCGTCCTATAAGTTGAATCGGTGTTTGTACATTATTCCTTCACCATTATAAGACTCTTATGGAGAAGAATACTATAAATCATACTAAAATAGTCCATACGCTCCTAATTGGCCCTTTTCTTTCTCTTACCAACCTTCTTTTCTTTTTAAGTGGGACGAATTTTACTCGAATCGTCATATATGTTAAATCAGTATTTGTACATCATTCCTTCACCAATATAAGAATCTTATGGACAACAATATTATAAAGCATATCAAAATAGTCCACACATAGATTCAACAACGATCCTTGACAAATGATCAACAACTACATTCTCTGAACCTTTCTTGTCTTTAATCTCCAATTTGAATTCTTGCAACAACAGAATCCACCGGATAAGTCTGGGTTTAGAGTCCTTCTTAGTCAGAAAATTCCTCAATGTAACATGATCCGAATAAACAACAACCTTGGTGCCCAATAGATATGATCTGAATTTATCCAAGGCGAAAACAACTACCAGCAATTCCTTATCGGTTGATGTGTAGTTCATCTGAGCATCATTCAGAGTCCTACTGGCATAGTATATTGCATATCACAACTTATCCTTTCTTTGACCCAATACAGCTCCGATGACATAATCAGAAGCGTCACACATGAGCTCAAACGGCAGAGACCAGTCTGGCTGACGAATAATCGGGGTTGTTGAAAGTTGAGTAGGTAGCTCCTCAAAAGCATGAAGACACTCTTCATCAAAGACGAATGTTGCATCCTTAGCTAGTATGTTGTATAACGGCCGGACGATTTTGCTAAAATCTTTAATAAACCTTCTGTAAAACCTGGCATGGCCCAGAAAAGAGCGTATCTGTTTAACAGATGTGGGAGGAGGCAATTTTGAAATTAATTCAAATTTTTATTTGTCAACCTCTATCCCTCGCTTCGATATAATATGGCCCAGTACTATCCCCTCTTGATACACGAAAGGGCTCTTTTTCCAACTCAGAATTAAATTATTTTCTTTGTATCTTTTATGCACCAGTGCTAGATATTTCAAACAGTCTTCAAAGGTTTCACCAAAAACTGAGAAGTCATCCATGAACACTTCAATAAATTTCTATACCATGTCAAAGAAGATAGACATCATACACCTTTGGAATGTTGCTGACGCATTATAAAAACCAAAAGGCGTCTGTCTATAAACAAACGTGCCATAGGGACAAGTGAAAGTGGTTTTCTCCTGATCAACATGATCAATCGCCACTTGATTATAACAGGAATACCCATCCAAAAAACAATAATAGCTCTACCCGGATAACCTTTCCAGGATTTGATCAATAAATGGTAAAGGGAAACTATCCTTCCTAGTATTTGAGTTAAGCTTCCTATAATTAATGCACACACGCCACCCTGTGGTCATACGTTGTGGAATTAGCATACCCTTTTAGTTTGTTACGACAGTGATGCCTGACTTCTTTGGCACCACTTGTGTTAGTCTCACCCATGTGCTATCAAAGATGGGGTAAATGATACTTGCATCTAGCAACTCCACCAGCTCTTTCATTACCATATCCTTCATGTTCGGATTCAACCTCCGTTGCATTTCTCTTGATGGTTTTGCATCATCCTCAAGATGTATGCGATGTATGCAAATTGAGGGATCTATGCATTTCAGATCCGTAACACTCCATCCTATTGCCTCTTTGTTCTCATTTAAGACCTTAATCAGACTCTATTCCTATTTTGTTATTAGTTTTGACAATATAATCAAAGGAAGAGTCTTGTCGAGTCATAAGAAGACAGACGTCAACCTTTTGGGCAATTCATTAAGTTCCAAGGTAGGAGGAGTTGTTAAAGATGGAATCGATGGAGTACTCGAGACTATAGGAAGTGGCTCAATCGGCTCCCGCCATGGTTGAGTGTATAAAGCAATTTCTATTTCATCAATTTCTTTATTGTGTAGCTTCAACTATGCATCCTAATCATCAACTTCTTCAACCAACCACTCTTTATTTATAAATGACTCTAGCTAATATTTCCCCTGAATTTGAGTCACAAAATCTTCTATGATATCATCAAGCTCATCACACTCATTAATCTGGAAGCAATCCCCTAATTCAGGCAATTGGTGACTCCATTCGAAAACACTTATCCGGACTTTCATATTTCCAAAGGTCAGATCCATAGCTCTGGTTCTGCAGCTAATACATGCATTTCTCGTGGCCAAGAATGGTCTTCCTAGAATCACCAGGATGTGTTTCTTTAAGTCAGGGGTAGGTTTTGTATCCAGGACTACAAAATCTACTGGAAAATAAAACTTGCCCACCTGAACAATGACGTCTTCTAGGATTCCTCTTGCCTGCTTGATTGATCGATCAACAAATTAAAGCACAACCACAGTGGGACTAAGCTCACCCAACCCTAGATGTTGGTAGACAGAATAAGGAAACAAGTTAATACTCGCACCTAGGTCAAGAAGAGCTCTACCAATTTCATGGTCACCGATGATACATGGAATAGTGGGAGCACCTGGATCTTTCTTATTAGATGGGGTATCGCTCAAAAGCAATGAACTTACTTGCTCAGTCAATAGTATTTTCTTTGGACATTTTGCTCTGCTCTCTTTCGCTTTTGTGTGCAGAGGTCCTTGAAAAACTTAGCATAAGGTGTTATCTAGGCAATAACATCTAAGAGAGGTAAATTGATCTTAATTTTCTAGAATGTTTCCAACATATCATATTCTTTAAGCTTCTCGTACTTTACCGGCTCTCGAAGATGCTGAGGGAATGGTGCTGCCTCCTCGTTAATTACCTTTTCTTACTCTTCGAGTAATGTTTGATCGATATTGTCATCCATTGGTGGTTGGTCCTTCTGAACTCTTTTAGCCTCCTTTCTTCCCTCTTCTTCAGCTTCCTTTCTTTGTGCTCGTTCTGCCACCTTTCTTTTCTGCAACCTCTCTTCATGTCCATCCTCAACTCTACTCTCCACTTCCCTTCCACTTATCAGAGTCGTGATTGCTTGAACCAACTCATGAGGTTTATTAACGAATGATCCAAGCTTCAATGGTTGTTGTGGCTTTGGGTTGACTATCAGCTGACTCGACAATTTTCTTGGTTCTCTTACATTCCTCTAATTGGCCATTTAGCCCACCTGGATGTGTAGTTATGCTAATGCTTAAGTATGAATTCCTAGAATGTTGTGAATATCCATTATGGTCTGCTCTGGCCTACTAGTCTGGAAACCAAGTTGAGGAGTTTGGCTTCTTAGAGGCTGGGTCTGGTAGTTATATGGTTGCACAACCTGATTATTATTGAATGGCTGGAGAGCTTGATTATTATTCAATGGCTGAAGAGCTTGGGAATTATTGGACGGCTGTCTGGGTTGGTATTTTAACTGAGAATTTTGAGCCATGATTGTTAGTTGGGAGTGGAATGATTGTTAACTCTGTTGGAACCTCGGCTGTGGATTATATGACTGTTGTCTCTCAGTGAACCTTTGCTGTGAATTGGATAATTGTCCTTGTTGGAACCTTGGTTATGGGTTCTCCACATTTGTAGATTTATAGGACAGAAGAGGGTGATTTCTGGCATTTGAGGTGTATTAATTAGTGAAAGGAGCATTATTTGAATAGTTCCACGATGCAATAGCATCGACAACCATTATGTCATGACACTCATTTTGAGAATACTTAGCTTCTACTTCTAACATCTCTCTCGGAGGGGAATGACTTCGCTAAAGAAACTTATCAATTCTCTGTAATTTTTCTCATATCAATGCCATTGTATCTCTTACATCATCATGATCTCCAACATAAGCTTTCTCAGATCTTCTACCCTATCCACCTTTAGACCTCAACTTAGATTCATATTGAATTTTGTTTTCACTAATATTATCAAACATCTCTAAAATTTCTTTTGCCGGCTTCAAGGTGAATTGACCTTGTGTTGACACATCTCAAAGTCCCATGTAAAAAATCTTGGCTATATCCTATTCAAAAAACTTATGATGGGGACACTTATACAAGATTTCATTATATCTCTCCCATGTGTCATGAAAATGTTCACCTGGCAATTCCCTAAATCTTTTGATCACATCTTGTGCTTCTAAGGCCTTTTCTATGGGATAATGCTTTTCTATGAATTCTTTTTTTAAAGGGTTTCCTAATCAATTTTAATCGCTTTAGCCAATTTGATATACCATCTTGTCTCTCTCCTTCAACGACCACGAAACTAATCGCACTCGCAATTCATTTTTAGACAAATTATCCTACCTAACAATAGAGGCTACCCTAAGAAATCATTTATGTGCTGCAATAGGTCCTCAATTCTAGGTCTAGAAAATTTAGGAAGCATATTAATAACGCTTGTCTTGAATTCAATGTACTTTATGCATTCTTCTTGAAAATCAACATAGGAATCATACGCATTGGGCGCGTAGTATCCTTCCAGGGACGTCTCCGGTGCCCACAGTTGGTTGGCTCTTTGGTCACCCATCGCTTCTTCTTCACTGATTTGGCTGGTGCCTTCCTCTGACTAACGATGACGCTCTTCAATAGCTCGATGTAAACGACGGAGAGTTT
Organism: Cornus suecica; assembly: GCA_963922005.1. Lineage (NCBI taxonomy): Eukaryota > Viridiplantae > Streptophyta > Magnoliopsida > Cornales > Cornaceae > Cornus > Cornus suecica. The sequence continues at coordinate 47,879,327 of OY998239.1, forward strand.
TTTCGATCTCAGGATCGTACTTGACTAACTCAGTGCTAGGATTAAAATGGGTCGATCTTCTAATGACTTTTTTTTTTTATTTTTGAAATTTTATGAAATAAAAATTAACTAAATTAACTAGTTCTAAATTAAATTAATAATAAACAGAATATAAAGCTACAATTAAATGCAAAAATCAAGGTAAAACTAAAACTCACAAACAGTTCCAGACGCAACTTCAGAAGCTCCGCTATCTCCTTTTATGATTTTCAGAGTACCTGTCAATCACACAAAAATATAACTTTAGTTACAACTAAAATAACGCAATGTAAATAAACTACTAAAGCTATTGAACAATGCTTAGTCCCCGACAACGATGCCAAAAACTTGACGTGCCTCAGGTGTGTACAAATATGTGGTTAAAAACAACACCTTAAAGACGCTAGGTTTTACACTACACAAGCGCACAGATCAATTGTAGAATATCAACAAATTGAGTAAGAGATATCGATCCCGTAGAGACGAAGACTGTTCACTTTAACAGTTAAAAAACAATGAGTTATATTTCTGAAAAGTTGTTTATTTTGGTGGTCGAAGACAAAATTTTCTAAATTAACTAAATTATTCTGAAGAAGCAAAGAAAATTGGTTTGTGATTCAAAAGAGAGAGAAAACTAGGGTTTTAATCGTTCCACCACTAACCGCATAATATAGTTCTATCAATGTAACAATTGCAAGAGGGCGATCCATAAACTATGAATCAGGTCATACTACAAATAGCAAAATACGACCCCAAAAAGGATTACCACCAACCAAATTGCGACAATCCATCTCATGACTGAACTAATTAGTGCAAGCAAATTAAATTACTCTAATCTACTCCTAATGCATGAAAATAAACTAAAGCATGTCTATATCAACTCGCCAACCTGTGTCAACCTAGGGTTTCAAGTTTTATTACCACCATTGTGTAGAAAATTATGAATTAAGCATCCGAGTTCATGCTCATAGTGAATAATCATAATTGTGTAAAATAATATATTCATTCCATCTAAGACAAGAATTTAGAACAAATATAGAATTTTATATCAAGAATAAAAACGGTCTCTTATCTACTACAATAATCACAGTATGGTCATAAATTCCCCTCGTTACAATTGAAAACAAGATAAAATCTACATTACTTGGCTAGGGTTTTGCTCGTAAAACCTAGATACCGAGTTAGTTGGCCATGGAAGATGGAGACTGCATCTTTGGTGTAGAATCGATCTCCATGTCCTTCTTCTCCGGATCTCTAGGTCTGAATATGGCTTCTCTTCTTCAAAGATATATAACTTCAGACGCTGCTCTAAAATTGAATGTGTGTAGAAGCTTTGAACACCAACCCCTAATTCTGATGTAAAGCCTTGTATTTATAGACAAAGGTGGAGTTCGCCCTTTTTGGTTATTTCACCATCAATCCACCTAAACCCTAATCTCCGATATATATTATGTGTATTGCACGCATATTGAGGTATATGAGTCATTGCCACATTATGGAATCAAAACAGGGACAAATCGGACCTTACAGCCAAAAATCCCAGAACTTTCCCTCACTTACGCCTTAGGCATAGGTCAGGTATAGGGTTAGGCGTAGCTCAGGCGTAGATATTCATTCTCTAGGCACTTTTTGCTCCTGTAGGCGTAGGTCAGGCGTAGGTTTTTTCATGGAAACCACTTTTCTCTGTAACTGTGCCAAAATGACCGTCTTGATCCCACGAGACTTTTTAATTTAGGTGACGACTTCTGAAAATGCCATTTTTGCCCCCCGGGAGCCATTTTTGTCTCGAAATGCCTCTTTGACTCTCCTATTGGATAGAAATGAACATGTATTTGGTTAATTCACCGAAGTTAGCTCTATTTCTTCGTTAAGCTCTTGAAACATACTTAAACACACAAACGATATAAAAACACCAAATAATGGAATGAAAGGACGTAACTATAGTGAGTTGATGGGTCAAAATATCTAATATTTGACACCTATCACACCCCAAACTTTCATATTGCTAGTCCCTTAGTAATGAACTCAAAAAAACTTTCTTGTGATGATTTTTAATCTAACTAATCTAACCTAAACCCTTGCTTTTGTGAGGTATATGAGTCGTTGACTCATCATAGAATCAAAACAGGGACAAATCATACCATACAACCAAAAATCCCAGAACTTTGTCGCACCTACGCATTAGGCGTAGGGTCAAGTGTAGGGGACAAGCGTAGCTCAGGCGTAGATCTTCACTTTCTAGGCACTTATTACTCCTATAGGCGTAGGTTTTTTCATGGAAACCACTTTTCTTTGAAACTGCGCCAAAATGACCATCTTGATCTCACGAGACTTTTTGCTTTAGATGACGGCTTTTGAAAATGCCGTTTTTGCCATTCGATGTCTAGAAATTCCTCTTTAACTCTCTTCTTGGATAGAAACGAACATGTACTTGGTTAATTCACCGAAGTTAGCTCTATTTCTTTGTCAAGCTCCTGAAACATGCTTAAACGCACATACGGCATAAAAACACCAATTAATGGAATTAAAGGACGTAACTATATTGAGTTAGGGGTAAAAATGTCTAATATTTGACACCTATCAAGGAGAAACGAAGTAAAGAAGTCAAAATACGAAAAACTAGATGAAGAACTACTAAGTACTCGGTAGTGCCTACTTGGAGTACTCGGTAGGCCAAAATCCGCGCCTTAGTGTGGATCATAACGCAAAAATAGTAGCATTCCACGCCATAGTCGCGCCATGGTGCGCCATCAATTCTTTCAACGAGTACTCAAAGTTGTGACCTTCGAGTACTTGAGATTGGAAGTTTTAGTACTCGAAGTCAGCCGACTTCAACTTACTAGATGGGACCGGCTTTGGCCATAATTGACATGATATACACTTTGGACTATTTTGGGACATATTATTGACCATAATTGACCAAATTTGACAATTCCATACTTAAATGAATGATAGAAACTTTATAGTTGCTTTGATACCATACTGTCATGCCCCTAAACTTCTAAGACTCCTGAACCGGGACATCCGAGGACTTTGGGTGTGATCCAAAACATTTAGCAACCAATTAAAAATATCAATAACGATAAAATGTATGTAATAGTGATAAAAGTGATTTATTCCACACATATTAAGTGATATAAACACAACAACGGAATCCAACGAAAATCCGACAGAGTTCCGTTTGTAAATGGAACATTTGGGAAACAAAAACATAACACAAGAGGATAACTTATGAATAACAGTGCAATAATAACAATGGCACGTAACCCAACATTCCAGAAACCTACTAGGGCCAAGATAGTGGAAAGAAAATCACCACTACCCCTACACAACCCTCCAAAACCTACGAAGCAATAATACTGTAACTACCCGAATTCCCAAAGACTTCCAAACCGAATATCGGGAGAATCGGGACGTCACTAACCTTACGGAATATAATAAAAATTTGGCAGAGTTCCGTTTGTAAATGGAACCCTCGGTGGACACAACCACGATAATAATAACACTTCAATAGATATAATGGAAGAAATAATATCTCGATATTCCATAATGTCACCAGGGCCGAAATAGTGGAAATGAAACCACCGCTACCTCTACACAACCCTCTGTAATCATCATAATCAAATAAAGAAAAAGGAAAATGACATCATAATGATACACGGATGCACTCTCGGTGCCAAAAGAATATACATATACGAGTACCTCGACTAACAGACTAGTCGTAAAAAAAATAAATATACTTACCATAACTAAAATAAACAAATATAACTCTAGCGATAACAACATCCAATGAACTATAACCACACACGCTCAAAGTCTAACCAGCTCCAGACCTGAAAATGATAAATAAATGGGGTGAGTAAAATATACCAAGTAAGAAAACCCCGACCACATAGACCCTAAGACTATAAGGTCGTACCAACCAACCCAGTAAGACCCTTGTACTCTACGTTCAGTCCCTTGTTTCATCAGGACACGTATGCCCATTCGAGACCCCCAATAGAGCTAACCACATACCCTGATCTGAATCTTAACTACTTATACTCAAACATAACTCCAAGATTTGGATCGCACCAAACCATAACCGAAACATCCTAGGAATATAACTATACAGGAAAAACAACCTTGACCATGCTCTAGGCATGTAAAAGCCGACCAAGTGAATCCCCACTGCCCTTCATGAAGCTAATACACCAATGTATTGTGAAAATAGATAATCCGGACCGTGCACAAGACACACATGATACCGACCAGTGAAATGATCACTGCCATACACAACACATAAAATCTCTGAGATCTAAGAAACAAAATAACGATCATGCATATAACACAATCGTGAATCCATACCACAATCCCTCATCCTAGAACAACCGCTATAGGACTCCAAGTCCACAGTACCACGCATGACCCGAGGGAAGATATTTCTTACACCGTCCTACGACCACTACTGAGTCCCTAGGAAGACTCCATGTCAAGCCCCTTATTCTAACACGAACAACAAGTCGTAAGCCATTCGAAGACACTAACCAACCTTCAACCCACCGCACCTAACTCAGGGGAAACATTGCTACCACATCCTTAATCATGGCTAATTGTCATTGCAACCTAAGCCTGGGTCTTAACTAACAAGCCAGGCTAAGATACAACACACCTCAGGACCTTAACCCATCTTCCTATGAATCACAACCCTCGTACTCCAGTATCACATGTCATGACCCTCCCGTTTCTCGAACAATCCGATACAACACCAACTTATCCAGAGCCCCATAGCCTACTACACTAGGTTCCAAGGTTGACTCTATGCGCCTTGACAGTAACAAAAGGCTAGAAAATAAACATACTAAATACATATACAGTTACCCCGATACTCAACCGAATAAAGGAGTCAACTCTAAGCGACCCTCACAACCCTCCAAGTTCAGACTTGTCTCCCTACCACCATCTAGGGAGTTTAACAACCCACGTGAGTAACACTCAACCTATAAAGCATGTATGTGTATATAATTAAGCCAAACGTGGTCACCATGCCGCCTGCTTATGTCTTAGGCCAACACTCCACCTAATACAATATAACCCATCGTTGGGCTAGAATTCCATGCCTCAAGAGCCTAAGGGTAATCCTGTAATAAGATAGCACATAACACAATATATCCATGCAATAATAATTACACATCCAGATATTATGGCACACATAAGTCCGTACATATATCCGCATTAATTAACCACGTAGGTATCACATAAACACATAGCCATCTCAAATATGTCATGAAATGCTATGAATGTCGTGAGCTCCCATGCAAGATACTCCGTTCATCGACTCATAAGTCCCACCAATCACGCACCGTAACATCCAGGCAGATACGCAACTGTACAACCAGGAGTGGCCGTACCGCGATGTCCTAAACCATGATATAATGTTTATAGCCTGCACCTGAACCTCGATGGACCCCAACCCACTGGTAGCTCGCCGTTCACGGGTCACTACTCCGTCGGATCATAAACCTGCCGTTCGGCCAAGTGCACCACCCAAATCCCTAGTAACCTCAAATCTGAATCCATGCACATGCATGCCATGATATGCCATCATGCCTAGTCTAGTAGTATATACATGCTAACTAGAACAGAATAATAATTTAAAGAATTTACATGCTTTCCATACATTCAATAAAATCACTAATTTTTCACATTCAAGGCATGTTATTCACACAAATAATCACACCAAGCATGTAATAGACAATCAATCATTTAAGCACCGAGCATGAAGTTTTATAAAATTAAAGTAAGTACATTATTACCTCATTCAAGTCACCATGCTCAATTCCCGCCCATTTAAGCTCAATGCCATTCAAAAATTATGATCTTGTCCCTTTAGTAATTATAAACATTATCTTAAATAATCCTTGAACTTATTAATTTTAGTCCATAATTTCAGCTTTTTAAGAAATTCTGTTTTCACCATAAATTGATATCTATTCTTCAAACATCGCATTAAACACTTAATATCGTACTTATTACACACACCGAGCATGGAATTAAATAACTACACAATTATACACCGCTTATAAAAATTCCTAAATTAAAGTGAGCTCGTTTTACGCAATTCTCGAACACCCATGCTCCACTTCCCATTAATTTCAACTCTAATTTCATTTAATTAATTTGAATTCATCAAATTAATATTTCTAGGCGCGTTTTAAAACAACTACATAATTAAGCATTTATTTATTTAAATCCTGGAAATTAAAGTGACTGTATAATTTCTACCTCTTTTAATTATAAGCCATGATTTCAATTCCTTCAACACCAAATCATTTAATATAATACCAATTTCATTTTAAAGTGAACCCACACTCATGAAACTGAGAAATCAAAAACGAGTTCAATCCCCCTACCTCAAAAGTGATGCTACGGCCAATCACTAAGCCTAACGAACCTTATGATACGTCGATACGACCCCCACGCCACCTAGAAGAACATACTCAAATTTGGTTAGAATCCATAAACATTTTGGTAGCCAAATTGACGAAAAACTAAAAAAAAATCCATATAAAAAACCTTCGATTCCCACCATTTCGTTCAACAAAATTGCCTCAAATTCAGATATATCGACACACGTAGCGAGGATAACAAAACCCTAGAACAGTTTTGAAAATGGCTGATCCGAAGTGGTCGAATCGGCCCTCTCTTCCTCCTAGCTGAACCGGCCCTTAAGGGTTGTTAGGCTCCGAACAGCTGTTGTCCTCCCTTTCCCCTACTTGCTGTTACCCAGGTGGTGAATGAAGGAGAAGAGAAGAAGAAACCAGCCGAGTTCAAGCCTCAACTTGCACCCTCTCCTCCGCATCTCTTTCTTTCACATATGCATATTCCTATATCTATATGTATGTATATGACGTGTGTATATATATATAATCTGACATTTGGGTAGAATGAGAATTGTGGGTTATATATATATATTATATATATTTATAATGTATGTGTTGACCAATCCATCCCAATAAATTTCCTTATTCTCATTCCAATAGTCACATATTGATGCGACGTCAGGTGTGTAAAAATATGTAGTTAAAAATAACACCTTAACGACTCTAGGTTTTATCATACCAAGTGCACGTATCAATTGTAGAATAGAAAATGGCTTGAGTAAGGGATATCGATCCCACAGAGGCTGAGATTGTTCACTTTAATAGTTCAAAAACACTGAATTATATTTTCTGAAAATTGTTTATTTGGGTGGTCAAAGACCGAATTATCTATTTTAACTAGTTAATTAAAAAGCAAAGTAAATTGGGTTGTGTTTCAAGAGAGAGAGAAAACTAGGGTTTTCATCACTCCACCACTACCTGCATAATATAGATCATCATTGTATCAATTGTTCAAGGGCGATCCATAATTGTGAATCAGGTCATACCGTAAATAGCTAAATACGACCCCAAAAAGGAATACCATAAACTGGAACGCAACAACCTGTCTCATGACTGACCTAACTAGTACATGCCAATTATATTACTCTAATCTACTCATACTGCATGAAAATAAACTAAAACATGTCTATATTAAATCGCCAAGGCATGACCTACTTCAACCTAGGGTTTCAAATTTCATTACCACCATTTTGTAAAAAACCATAATTAAGAATCCGAGTTCCTGATCATACTGAATAATCATAGTTGTGCAAAATAATATATTCATTCCATCTAAGACAAGAATTTAGAACAAACATAGAATTTTAGATTGCAAATCAGTACGGTCTCTTAGTTTCTAAGTGGGACGGATTTCACTTGAATCAGACTAATAAGTTAAATCGGTGCTTGTACATCATTCATTCACCATTATAAGACTAGTTTTGAGAACAACACTATAAAGCATACCAAAATAGAACACCCGCTCCTAACATGCCCTTTTCTTTCTCTCCAACCTTCTTTTCTTTCTTTGTGGGACGGATTTGACTTGAATTGTCCTATAGGTTGAATCGGTGTTTGTACATCATTCCTTCACAAATATAAGATTCTTATGGTCAAAGACAACATTAACCATACCGAAATAGTCCACACGTTCCTAACTTGCCCTTTCATTTCTCTCCAACTTTCTTTGGTTTCTAAGTGGGATGGATTTCACTTGAATCATACTAATAAGTTAAATCAGTTCTTGTACATCATTCCTTCACCATTATAAGACTAATTTTGAGAACAACACTATAAAGCATACCAAAATAGAACACACGCTCCTAACAAACCCTTTTCTTTCTCTCCAACCTTCTTTTCTTTCTTTGTGGGACTGATTTGACTCGTATCGCCCTATAAGTTGAATCGGTGTTTGTACATCATTCCTTCACAAATATAAGAGTCTTATGGTCAACGACACTATAAACCATAACAAAATAGAACACACGCACCAAACAAGCCCTTTCCTTTCTCTCCAACCTTCTTTTCTTTCTTTGTGGGACGGATTTGACTCGAATCATAATATATGTTGAATCGGTGTTTGAACATCATTCGTTCTCCATTACAAGACTATTGTGGACAAAACACCAGAAATCATTTCAAAATAATCCACACGTTCCTAACTTGCCCTTTTCTTTCTCTCCAACTTTCTTTGCTTTCTATGTGGGACGGATTTCACTTGAATCATAATAATAAGTTAAATCAGTGCTTGTACATTATTCCTTCACCATTTTAAGACTAATTTTGAGAAAAACACTATAAAGCATACAAAAATAGAACACACGCACCTAACAAGCCCTTTTCTTTTTCTCCAACCTTCTTTTCTTTCTTTGTGGGACGGATTTCACTCGAATCGTCATATAAGTTGAATCGGTGTTTGAACATCATTCCTTCTCCATTATAAGACTATTGTGGACAAAACACTACAAATCTTTTCAAAATAGTCCACACGTTCCTAACTTGCGCTTTTCTTTCTCTCCAACTTTCTTTAGTTTCTAAGTGGGACGGATTTCACTTGAATCATACTAATAAGTTAAATCAGTGCTTGTACATCATTCCTTCACCATTATAAGACTAATTTTGAGAACAACACTATAAAGCATACCAAAATAGAACACACGCTCCTAACAAGCCCTTTTCTTTTTCTCCAACCTTATTTTCTTTCTTTGTGGGACGGATTTGACTCGAATCGTCCTATAAGTTGAATCGGTGTTTGTACATCATTCCTTCACAAATATAAGACTCTTATGGTCAACGACACTATAAACCATACCAAAATAGAACACACGCACCTAACAAGTCCTTTCCTTTCTCTTCAACCTTCTTTTCTTTCTTTGTGGGACGGATTTGACTCGAATCGTAATATATGTTGAATCGGTGTTTGAACATCATACGTTCTCCATTATAAGACTAATTTTGAGAACAACACTATAAAGCAAACAAAAATAGAACACACGCTCCTAACAAACCCTTTTCTTTCTCTCCAACCTTCTTTTCTTTCTTTATGGGACGGATTTGACTCGAATCGTAATATATGTTGAATCGGTGTTTGAACATCATACGTTCTACATTATAAGACTAATTTTGAGAACAACACTATAAAGCAAACAAAAATAGAACACACGCTCCTAACAAACCCTTTTCTTTCTCTCCAACCTTCTTTTCTTTCTTTGTGGGACGGATTTGACTCGTATCGCCCTATAAGTTGAATCGGTGTTTGTACATCATTCCTTCACAAATATAAGAGTCTTATGGTCAACGACACTATAAACCCTAACAAAATAGAACTCACGCACCAAACAAGCCCTTTCCTTTCTCTCCAACCATCTTTTCTTTCTTTGTAGGACGGATTTGACTCGAATCGTAATATATGTTGAATCGGTGTTTGAACATCATTCGTTCTCCATTATAAGACTATTGTGGACAAAACAACAGAAATCATTTCAAAATAATCCACACGTTCCTAACTTGCCCTTTTCTTTCTCTCCAACTTTCTTTAGTTTCTAAGTGGGACGGATTTCACTTGAATCATACTAATAAGTTAAATCAGTGCTTGTACATCATTCCTTCACCATTATAAGACTAATTTTGAGAGCAACACTATAAAGCATACCAAAATAGAACACACGCTCCTAACAAGCCCTTTTCTTTCTCTCCAACCTTATTTTCTTTCTTTGTGGGACGGATTTGACTCGAATCGTCCTATAAGTTGAATCGGTGTTTGAACATCATTCCTTCTCCATTATAAGACTATTGTGGACAAAACACTACAAATCTTTTCAAAATAGTCCACACGTTCCTAACTTGCCCTTTTCTTTCTCTCCAACTTTCTTTAGTTTCTAAGTGGGACGGATTTCACTTGAATCATACTAATAAGTTAAATCGGTGCTTGTACATCATTCATTCACCATTATAAGACTAGTTTTGAGAACAACACTATAAAGCATTACAAAATAGAACACCCGCTCCTAACATGCCCTTTTCTTTCTCTCCAACCTTCTTTTCTTTCTTTGTGGGACGGATTTGACTTGAATTGTCCTATAGGTTGAATTGGTGTTTGTACATCATTCCTTCACAAATATAAGACTCTTATGGTCAAAGACAACATTAACCATACCGAAATAGTCCACACGTTCCTAACTTGCCCTTTTATTTCTCTCCAACTTTCTTTGGTTTCTAAGTGGGATGGATTTCACTTGAATCATACTAATAAGTTAAATCAGTTCTTGTACATCATTCCTTCACCATTATAAGACTAATTTTGAGAACAACACTATAAAGCATACCAAAATAGAACACACGCTCCTAACAAACCCTTTTCTTTCTCTCCAACCTTCTTTTCTTTCTTTGTGGGACTGATTTGACTCGTATCGCCCAATAAGTTGAATCGGTGTTTGTACATCATTCCTTCACAAATATTAGAGTCTTATGGTCAACGACACTATAAACCATAACAAAATAGAACACACGCACCAAACAAGCCATTTCCTTTCTCTCCAACCTTCTTTTCTTTCTTTGTGGGACGGATTTGACTCGAATCGTAATATATGTTGAATCGGTGTTTGAACATCATACGTTCTCCATTGTAGGACTAATTGTGGACAAAACACTAGAAATCATTTCAAAATAATCCACACGTTCCTAACTTGCCATTTTCTTTCTCTCCAACTTTCTTTGGTTTCTAAGTAGGACGGATTTCACTTGAATCATAATAATAAGTTAAATCAGTGCTTGTACATTATTCCTTCACCATTTTAAGACTAATTTTGAGAAAAACACTATAAAGCATACAAAAATAGAACACACGCAACTAACAAGCCCTTTTCTTTTTCTCCAACCTTCTTTTCTTTCTTTGTGGGACGGATTTCACTCGAATCGTTATATAAGTTAAATCGGTGTTTGAACATCATTCCTTCTCCATTATAAGACTATTGTGGACAAAACACTACAAATCTTTTCAAAATAGTCCACACGTTCCTAACTTGCGCTTTTTTTTCTCTCCAACTTTCTTTAGTTTCTAAGTGGGACGGATTTCACTTGAATCATACTAATAAGTTAAATCAGTGCTTGTACATCATTCCTTCACCATTATAAGACTAATTTTGAGAACAACACTATAAAGCATACCAAAATAGAACACACGCTCCTAACAAGCCCTTTTCTTTCTCTCCAACCTTATTTTCTTTCTTTGTGGGACGGATTTGACTCGAATCGTCCTATAAGTTGAATCGGTGTTTGTACATCATTCCTTCACAAATATAAGACTCTTATGGTCAACGACACTATAAACCATACCAAAATAGAACACACGCACCTAACAAGCCCTTTCCTTTCTCTCCAACCTTCTTTTCTTTCTTTGTGGGACGGGTTTGACTCGAATCGTAATATATGTTGAATCGGTGTTTGAACATCATACGTTCTCCATTATAGGACTAATTTTGAGAACAACACTATAAAGCAAACAAAAATAGAACACACGCTCCTAACAAACCCTTTTCTTTCTCTCCAACCTTCTTTTCTTTCTTTGTGGGACGGATTTGACTCGTATCGCCCTATAAGTTGAATCTGTGTTTGTACATCATTCCTTCAAAAATATAAGAGTCTTATGGTCAACGACACTATAAACCATAACAAAATAGAACACACGCACCAAACAAGCCCTTTCCTTTCTCTCCAACCTTCTTTTCTTTCTTTGTGGGACGGATTTGACTCGAATCGTAATATATGTTGAATCGGTGTTTGAACATCATTCGTTCTCCATTATAAGACTATTGTGGACAAAACACCAGAAATCATTTCAAAATAATCCACACGTTCCTAACTTGCCCATTTCTTTCTCTCCAACTTTCTTTGGTTTCTAAGTGGGACGGATTTCACTTGAATCATAATAATAAGTTAAATCAGTGCTTGTACATTATTCCTTCACCATTTTAAGACTAATTTTGAGAAAAACACTATAAAGCATACAAAAATAGAACACACGCACCTAACAAGCCCTTTTCTTTTTCTCCAACCTTCTTTTCTTTCTTTGTGGGACGGATTTGACTCGAATCGTCATATAAGTTAAATCGGTGTTTGAACATCATTCCTTCTCCATTATAAGACTATTGTGGACAAAACACTACAAATCTTTTCAAAATAGTCCACACGTTCCTAACTTGCCCTTTTCTTTCTCTCCAACTTTCTTTAGTTTCTAAGTGGGACGGATTTCACTTGAATCAGACTAATAAGTTAAATCGGTGCTTGTACAACATTCATTCACCACTATAAGACTAGTTTTGAGAACAACACTATAAAGCATACCAAAATAGAAGACACGCTCCTAACAAACCCTTTTCTTTCTTTTCTTTCTTTGTGGGACTGATTTGACTCGTATCGCCCAATAAGTTGAATCGGTGTTTGTACATCATTCCTTCACAAATATAAGAGTCTTATGGTCAACGACACTGTAAACCATAACAAAATAGAACACACGCACCAAACAAGCCATTTCCTTTCTCTCCAACCTTCTTTTCTTTCTTTGTGGGACGGATTTGACTCGAATCGTAATATATGTTGAATCGGTGTTTGAACATCATTCGTTCTCCATTATTAGACTATTGTGGACAAAACACTAGAAATCATTTCAAAATAATCCACACGTTCCTAACTTGCCCTTTTCTTTCTCTCCAACTTTCTTTGATTTCTAAGTGGGACGGATTTCACTTGAATCATAATAATAAGTTAAATCAGTGCTTGTTCATTATTCCTTCACCATTTTAAGACTAATTTTGAGAAAAACACTATAAAGCATACAAAAATAGAACACACGCACCTAACAAGCCCTTTTCTTTTTCTCCAACCTTCTTTTCTTTCTTTGTGGGACGGATTTGACTCGAATCGTCATATAAGTTGAATCGGTGTTTGAAAATCATTCCTTCTCCATTATAAGACTATTGTGGACAAAACACTACAAATCTTTTCAAAATAGTCCACACGTTTCTAACTTGCCCTTTTCTTTCTCTCCAACTTTCTTTAGTTTCTAAGTGGGACGGATTTCACTTGAATCAGACTAATAAGTTAAATCAGTGCTTGTACATCATTCATTCACCATTATAAGACTAGTTTTGAGAACAACACTATAAAGCATACCAAAATAGAACACCCGCTCCTAACATGCCCTTTTCTTTCTCTCCAACCTTCTTTTCTTTCTTTGTGGGACGGATTTGACTCGAATTATCCTATAGGTTGAATCGGTGTTTGTACATCATTCCTTCACAAATATAAGACTCTTATGGTCAACGACACCATTAACCATACCGAAATAGTCCACACGTTCCTAACTTGCCCTTTTCTTTCTCTCCAACTATCTTTGGTTTCTAAGTGGGATGGATTTCACTTGAATCATACTAATAAGTTAAATCAGTTCTTGTACATCATTTCTTCACCATTATAAGACTAATTTTGAGAACAACACTATAAAGTATACCAAAATAGAACACACGCTCCTAACAAACACTTTTCTTTCTCTCCAACCTTCTTTTCTTTCTTTGAGGGACGGATTTGACTCGTATCGCCCTATAAGTTGAATCGGTGTTTGTACATCATTCCTTCACAAATATAAGAGTCTTATAGTCAACGACACTATAAACCATAACAAAATAGAACACACGCACCAAACAAGCCCTTTCCTTTCTCTCCAACCTTCTTTTCTTTCTTTGTGGGACGGATTTAACTCGAATCGTAATATATGTTGAATCGGTGTTTGAACATCATTCGTTCTCCATTATAAGACTATTGTGGACAAAACACTAGAAATCATTTCAAAATAATCCACACGTTCCTAACTTGCCCTTTTCTTTCTCTCCAACTTTCTTTGCTTTCTATGTGGGACGGATTTCACTTGAATCATAATAATAAGTTAAATCAGTGCTTGTACATTATTCCTTCACCATTTTAAGACTAATTTTGAGAAAAACACCATAAAGCATACCAAAAAAGAACACCCGTTCGTAACATGCCCTTTTTTTTCTCTCCAACCTTATTTTCTTTCTTTGTGGGACGGATTTGACTCGAATCGTCATATAAGTTGAATCGGTGTTTGAACATCATTCCTTCTCCATTATAAGACTATTGTGGACAAAACACTACAAATCTTTTCAAAATAGTCCACACGTTCCTAACTTGCCATTTTCTTTCTCTCCAACTTTCTTTAATTTCTAAGTGGTACGGATTTCACTTGAATCAGACTAATAAGTTAGATCAGTGCTTGTACATCATTCATTCACCATTATAAGACTAGTTTTGAGAACAACACTATAAAGCATACCAAAATAGAACACACGTTCCTAACATGCCCTTTTCTTTCTCTCCAACCTTCTTTTCTTTCTTTGTGGGACGGATTTGACTCGAATCGTCCTATAGGTTGAATCGGTGTTTGTACATCATTCATTCACAAATATAAGACTCTTATGGTCAACGACACCATTAACCATACCGAAATAGTCCACACGTTCCTAACTTGCCCTTTTCTTTCTCTCCAACTTTCTTTGGTTTCTAAGTGGGACGGATTACACTTGAATCATACTAATAAGTCAAATCAGTGCTTGTACATTATTCCTTCACCATTTTAAAACTAATTTTGAGAAAAACACCATAAAGCATACCAAAATAGAACACCCGTTCCTAACATGCCCTTTTTTTTCTCTCCAACCTTATTTTCTTTATTTGTGGGACGGATTTGACTCGAATCGTCCTATAGGTTGAATCGGTGTTTGTACATCCTTCCTTCACAAATATAAGAATCATATGGTCAACGACACAATTAACCATACCGAAATAGTCCACACGTTCCTAACTTGCCCTTTTCTTTCTCTCCAACTTTCTTTGGTTTCTAAGTGGGACGGATTACACTTGAATCATACTAATAAGTCAAATCAGTGCTTGTACATTATTCCTTCACCATTTTAAAACTAATTTTGAGAAAAACACCATAAAGCATACCAAAATAGAACACCCGTTCCTAACATGCCCTTTTTTTTCTCTCCAACCCTATTTTCTTTATTTGTGGGACGGATTTGACTCGAATCGTCCTATAGGTTGAATCGGTGTTTGTACGTCCTTCCTTCACAAATATAAGAATCTTATGGTCAACGACACCATTAACCATACCGAAATAGTCCACACGTTCCTAACTTGCCCTTTTCTTTCTCTCCAACTTTCTTTGGTTTCTAAGTGGGACGGATTTCACTTGAATCATAATAATAAGTAAAATCGGTGCTTGTAAATTATTCCTTCACCTTTTTAAGACTAATGTTGAGAAAAACACTATAAAGCATACAAAAATAGAACACACGCACCTAACAAGCCCTTTTCTTTCTCTCCAACCTTCTTTTCTTTCTTTGTGGAACGTATTTGACTCGAATCGTCATATAAGTTGAATCGGTGTTTGAACATCATTCCTTCTCGATTATAAGACTATTGTAGACAAAATACTACAAATCTTTTCAAAATAGTCCACACGTTCCTAACTTGCCCTTTTCTTTCTCTCCAACTTTCTTTGGTTTCTAAGTGGGACGGATTTCAGTTGAATCAGACTAATAAGTTAAATCAGTGCTTGTACATTATTCATTCACCATTTGAAGACTAATTTTGAGAAAAACACCGTAAAGCATACCAAAATAGAACACCCGTTCCTAACATGCCGTTTTCTTTCTCTCCAACCTTATTTTCTTTCTTTGTGGGACGGATTTGACTCGAATCGTCCTATAGGTTGAATCGGTGTTTGTACATCATTCCTTCACAAATATAATAATCTTATGGTCAACGACACCATTAACCATACCGAAATAGTCCACACGTTCCTAACTTGCCCTTTTCTTTCTCTCCAACTTTCTTTGGTTTCTAAGTGGGACGGATTTCACTTGAAACATACTAATAAGTTAAATCAGTGCTTGTACATCATTCCTTCACCATTATAAGACTAATTTTGAGAACAACACTATAAAGCATACCAAAATAGAACACACGCTCCTAACAAGCCATTTTCTTTCTCTCCAACCTTCTTTTCTTTCTTTGTGGGACGGATTTGAGTCGAATCGTCCAATAAGTTGAATCTTTATTTGTACATCATTCCTTCACAAATATAAGACTCTTATGGTCAACGACACTATAAACCATAACAAAATAGAACACACGCACCAAACAAGCCATTTTCTTTCTCTCCAACATTCTTTTCTTTCTTTGTGGGACGGATTTGACTCGAATCGTAATATATGTTGAATCGGTGTTTGAACATCATTCGTTCTCCATTATAAGACTATTGTGGACAAAACACTAGAAATCATTTCAAAATAATCCACACGTTCCTAACTTGCCCTTTTCTTTCTCTCCAACTTTCTTTGGTTTCTAAGTGGGACGGATATCACTTGAATCTTAATAATAAGTAAAACCAGTGCTTGTACATTATTCCTTCACCATTTTAAGACTAATTTTGAGAAAAACACTATAAAGCATACAAAAATAGAACACACGCACCTAACAAGCCCTTTTCTTTTTCTCCAACCTTCTTTTCTTTCTTTGTGGGACGGATTTGACTCGAATCGTCATATAAGTTGAATCGGTGTTTGAACATCATTCCTTCTTCATTATAAGACTATTGTGGACAAAACACTACAAATCTTTTCAAAATAGTCCACACGTTCCTAACTTGCCCTTTTCTTTCTCTCCAACTTTCTTTAGTTTCTAAGTGGGACGGATTTCACTTGAATCATACTAATAAGTTAAATCAGTGCTTCTACATTATTCATTCACCATTTTAAGACTAATTTTGAGAAAAACACCATAAAGCATACCAAAATAGAACACCCGTTCCTAACATGCCCATTTCTTTCTCTCCAACCTTCTTTTCTTTCTTTGTGGGACGGATTTGACTCGAATCGTCATATAGGTTGAATCGGTGTTTGTACATCATTCCTTCACAAATATAAGACTCTTATGGTCAACGACACCATTAACCATACCGAAATAGTCCACACGTTCCTAACTTGCCCATTTCTTTCTCTCCAACTTTCTTTGCTTTCTAAGTGGGACGAATTTCACTTGAATCATATTAATAAGTTAAATCAGTGCTTGTACATTATTCATTCACCATTTTAAGAATAATTTTGAGAAAAACACCATAAAGCATACCAAAATAGAACACCCGTTCCTAACATGCCGTTTTCTTTCTCTCCAACCTCATTTTCTTTCTTTGTGGGACGGATTTGACTCGAATCGTCCAATAGGTTGAATCGGTGTTTGTACATCATTCTTTCACAAATATAAGGATCTTATGGTCAACGACACCATTAACCATACCGAAATAGTCCACACGTTCCTAACTTGCCCATTTCTTTCTCTCCAACTTTCTTTGGTTTCTAAGTGGGACGGATTTTACTTGAATCATACTAATAAGTTAAATCAGTGCTTGTACATCATTCATTCACCATTATCAGACTAATTTTGAGAAGAACAATATAAAGCATACCAAAATAGTCAACACGCTCCAAACAACCCCTTTTGTTTCTCTCCAACCTTCTTTTCTTTCTAAGGGGAACGAATTTCACTTGAATCATACTATAATTTGAATCGGTGTTTGTACATCATTCCTTCACAATTATAAGACTCTTATGGTCAACAACAGTATAAAGCGTACCAAAATATTCCACACGTTCCTAACTGACCCTTTTCTTTCTCTCTAACCTTATTTTCTTTCTAAGTGGGACGGAGTTGACTCGAATTGTCCTATAAGTTGAATCGGTGTTTGAACTTCATTCCCTAACAAATATAAGACTCTTATGGTCAACAACACTATAAACCATACCGAAATAGTCCACACGTTCCTAACTTGCCCTTTTCTTTCTCTCCAACTTTCTTTTGTTTCTAAATGGGACGGATTTCACTTGAATCATAGTAATAAGTTAAATCAGTGGTTGTACATCATTCCTTCACCATTATAAGACTAATTTTGAGAACAACACTATAAAGCATACCAAACTAGAACACACGCTCCTAACAAGCCCTTTTCCTTCTCTCCAACCTAATTTTCTTTCTTTGTGGGTCGTATTTGACTCGAATCGTCCTATAAGTTGAATCGGTGTTTGTACATTATTCCTTCACAAATATAAGACTCTTATGGTCAACAACACTATAAACCATACCGAAATAGTCCATACGTTGCTAACTTCCCCTTTTCTTTTTCTCCAACTTTCTTTGGTTTCTAAGTGGACGGATTTCACTTGAATCATACTAATAAGTTAAATCAGTGCTTGTACATGATTCCTTCACCAATATAAGACTCTTATGGAGAACAACAGTATAAAGCGTACCAAAATATTCCACACGTTCCTAACTGACCATTTTCTTTCTCTCAATCCTTATTTTCTTTCTAAGTGGGACGGAGTTGACTGGAATTGTCCTATAAGTTGAATCGGTGTTTGAACATCATTCCCTCACAAATATAAGACTGTTATGGTCAATAACACTATAAACAATACCGAAATAGTCCACACGTTCCTAGCTTGCCCTTTTCTTTCTCTCCAACTTTCTTTGGTTTCTAAGTGGGACGGATTTCACTTGAATCATACTAATAAGTTAAATCAGTGCTTGTACATAATTCCGTCACCATTATAAGACAAATTTTGAGAACAACACTATTAAGCATACCAAATTAGAACACACGCTCCTAACAAGCCCTTTTCTTTCTCTCCAACCTTCTTTTCTTTCTTTGTGGGACGGAGTTGACTCGAATCGTCCTATATGTTGAATCGGTGTTTGTACATCATTCATTTTAAAAAATATAAGACTCTTATGGTCAACGACACTATAAACCATACCGATATAGTCCACACGTTCCTAACTAGCCCTTTTCTTTCTCTCTAACCTTATTTTCTTTCTAAGTGGGACGGAGTTTACTC